>CM045729.1:60101079-60541079 GCA_024760905.1 Plotosus lineatus
ATTGAAACTCCATTTATCACTACAGATCTGTTTCGAGGGGTGGTGAAACCATCCTCTCTCTTCAGGTGATTATAGAAGAATTTGAAACAGATCTGAATTCGAAACAGATCATATATATGCAGGAATCCCTCGCTACTGTGCGCTTGAATTCATGAGACTTCAGTTCATCGTGTTTTTTTATTATTTAAATATTAATTGAATTAAAAAATAAGGAAATTAAGAAATAATACAGGAAAAAGTTAATTAAAATGCCACAAAACAAGGCCATTTATGCCAAAAAATGAACCAAAAACAAAAAACTACCCCCTCATCAAAATTACTTACATTTTTATTTGAAGTGCCCATCTGAGTGTGTACACGCGCATCTGTATGTGTGTGTATTTATATTTTATTTACATATTATGCATAATTTTTTAATGTTTAATTGTTATTATAAGCATTTATAGCATTGAATATGCATTTATTGATATTATATACACATACATGTACGTGTACGTCAGTCAGGGAGGGTTGATCCTACTTTATTAGGCGGTCGTGGAGGGGATTTCAGTCCCAATTAACCGTGGAAAATGAGGGATCCCTGTATATATCCCGTATATATATATGTATATATATATATAGAGAGAGAGAGAAATCTAACTAAAACTGAAACATGTCCATGTGGAACTGAGTCCATTTGGGGATATGTTCAAAAAAGTGTTGTGTCCATCTGCGACATCAATCGGGAATGACACTGGAAAGATGAAGAAGTTTTGTAGGTGTTGAGGGCCTTTGCTTATAAAATTTGACAATTTAGGCGGTCCTCACTTAATGACGAACTCGGTTAATAATGATTCGGAGTTATGACGGCTGTGAATGTGTGAGTATGTTCGCACATACCCAGTGTAAGCAGCAGCTCCCATTTCGCCTCCGTACTCACACACACACACACACACACACACACACACACACGCACACGAATTCATCCTCAGTCAGAAGTCTACCACGCTGCTCGGTGAGAGAGTTCAAGCGATTGCTAGCAGTTATGGCTTCTCACATTCAACGGTCTATACATATGCAATACAGTAGCCTGCTGTACAAATACAAACCAAGCAAAATGTCTACTAAAGCAGGGTTCCTTTAACTACGGAATCGCTTAACGACGGGGTCTACAGAACGTAACCCTGTCATTAAGTGAGGACTGCCCATAATTATTTTAGCTTACTTGTTCGCAAAAGCAGAGTCAAAATGGCCTCAGTGGCAGCTTACCATTCATACAGTAAACATGACATGACAGTAAATATGACACAAGCAAAAGGTGTTATTGTAGCTAGAATTCAACAGTATTAATACTATGCTATGTATCTATGATAAAATATAATTCCAGGCAAGTATTATAATGAGCCCCTCATATGAGCCTGAATAATCTTCATGTTCACAAAAGCCTGCTATAGCTACAAGTACTTTGCTATTGTTTTGTAGCATGCACTGTTAAGTTAGACTTTACTAATATTAATTTCATGAAATGAAGATTTCAATTTAAATTAATGTACTTTCTCATGTAAAATATTTGTGCATAGTTTCAAATGGAAACATTTGCTGTTCATAGTACTCGGCCTATCATTTATAATATATATATATATATATATATATATATATATATATATATATATATATATATATATATATATATATATATATATATACTAGTCCTTCTCAAAAAATTAGCATATTGTGATAAAGTTCATTATTTTCTGTAATGTACTGATAAAAATTAAACTTTCATATATTTTAGATTCATTGCACACCAACTGAAATATTTCAGGTCTTTTATTGTTTTAATACTGATGATTTTGGCATACATCTCATGAAAACCCAAAATTCCTATCTCAAAAAATTAGCATATCATGAAAAGGTACCCTAAACGAGCTATTAATCTAATCATCTGAATCAACCAATTAACTCTAAACACCTGCAAAAGATTCCTGAGGCTTTTAAAAACTCCCAGCCTGGTTCATTACTCAAAACCACAATCATGGGTAAGACTGCTGACCTGACTGCTGTCCAGAAGGCCATCATTGACACCCTCAAGCAAGAGGGTAAGACACAGAAAGAAATCTCTGAGCGAATAGGCTGTTCCCAGAGTGCTGTATCAAGGCACCTCAGTGGGACGTCTGTGGGAAGGAAAAAGTGTGGCAGAAAACACTGCACAACCAGAAGAGGTGACCAGACCCTGAGGAAGATTGTGGAGGAGGGCCGATTCCAGACCTTGGGGGACCTGTGGAAGCAGTGGACTGGGCTACAAGTACCACATTCCCCAGGTCAAGCCACTTTTGAACCAGAAACAGTGGCAGAAGCGCCTGACCTGGGCGACAGAGAAGCAGCACTGGACTGTTGCTCAGTGGTCCAAAGTACTTTTTTTGGATGAAAGCAAATTTTGCATGTCATTCGGAAATCAAGGCGCCAAAGTCTGGAGGAAGACTGGGGAGAAGGAAATGCCAAAATGCCTGAAGTCCAGTGACAAGTACCCACAGTCAGTGATGGTCTGGGGTGCCATGTCAGCTGCTGGTGTTGTGTTTCATCAAGGGCAGGGTCAATGCAGCTAGCTATCAGCAGATTTTGGAGCACTTCATGCTTCCATCTGCTGAAAAGCTTTATGAGGATGAAGATTTCATTTTTCAGCACGACCTGGCACCTGCTCACAGTGCCAAAACCACTGCTAAATGGTTTACTGACCATGGTACTACTGTGCTCAATTGGCCTGCCAACTCTCCTGACCTGAACCCCATAGAGAATCTGTGGGATATTGTGAAGAGAAAGTTGGGAGACACCAGACCCAACACTGTGGATGAGCTTAAGGCTGCTATCGAAGCATCCTGGGCCTCCATAACACCTCAGCAGTGCCACAGGCTGATTGCCTCCATGCCACGCCGCATTGAAGCAGTCATTTCTGCAAAAGGATTCCCGACCAAGTATTGAGTGCATAACTTAACATGATTATTTGAAGGTTGACTTTTTTGTGTTAAAACACTTTTTTTTTTATTGGTCAGATGAAATATGCTAATTTTTTGAGATAGGGATTCTTGGTTTTCATGAGCTATATGCCAAAATCATCAGTATTAAAACAATAAAAGACCTGAAATATTTCAGTTGGTGTGCAGTGAATCTAAAATCTATGAAAGTTTAATATTTATCAATACATTACAGAAAATAATGAACTTTATCACAATATGCTAATTTTTTGAGACGGACTAGTATATATATAATATACTCCCTACCATCATAGAAATATCCATGTCTGTTGCAGAATGATGTATTGGTCAGTTATTGGTGACCACTCACATATCGAGGAGTCAGCAATGGATGGCACTATACGAAGAGTACTGCTGGATAAAAAACTCAGGAGACCTACAGGTATTTACGTTTGGTTACTACAATAAATGTACCACAATTCAGTATTATCCTTGCTATCTTTCACTGGCCCAAAATCTACGTGTTGTGTATATACAGTGGGCACTGATTTGTGGGTTATAAAAATGTCTCATGGTAATTTTTGTGATTAGTTTTAGTTCTTCTTTTAAGTACTTCTTTACTTTAGTTTACAGATACCACTGGAAACAAGTGGTTGAAGTTGAATCTTTTTTTTTTTTTTTGTGGGGGGGCATTATAAATGTCTTATCAGTCTGTTGTACCATTGGCTTTTATTGTTTACTCTTTCTAAACATCATAATTAGTTGCTTGTTGCATTATATGCCTCGTTATCGCATCACCCCTTTGCTTGTTCTGTGCAGAGAAATCTAAGTTGCAGGCCAGATATACACTGAACCATACTCAATTTGCCTGGGCACTGACCAATGTGATTGTACTGTCATTGCTGTATAATTCATTGATCTACTTACTGTACATTTATAACATGCATCAATATCATGAACAGTGCATTACTTTCATAATACTGACATGTTTTTTGTTATGTTTTAGAGCAGGAGTCACCAACATGGTGCCCGTGGGCACCAGGTCACCAACAAGGACAACATGAGTCGCCCGTAGGCCTGTTCACTGCTATTTTTAGAATAGGCCTGTGGCTCTATAGCACCACTTTCCATTCGGCTGCATCTAATTTTTTTTTACTATTTTTTAAAATCAAATCAATATCTTCACATCGATGAATATCATTTAATTATAAATAATAACATATAATTAAAGGTAAATTGAGAAAATTTGTTATTTCAAAAGTATGCATCGACCTGGTAGCCCTTTGCATTAATTGGTACCTAGGAAGTAGCTGTCAGTTTCAAAAAGGTTGGTGACCCCTGCTTTAGAGACTGTAGAAGTCCAACCATCAATGTACAGTAAAACCTCCGCTGACGAACGCTTAAGCTCACGAACTTTTCGCCTCAAGAACATTAAATTTGCGAGCATATTGTCTCTGCTGATGAACTAGTTTTCGGCGGACGAATCAAACCACGCGGTCGAACAGCGCCACGGTGGCGGCCACGAGAAGCTGACGCACGTTCACGGCGTCACAGTTCGTCACACCCCTTTCTTTGAATGCGGAAGTGGTTTGTGTTTGATAGACATTTTGGACCATATTGAGTGTACTTTTGCTATTATGGGACCGAAAAAGACCCCACCACAGGCGGAGATCATTGAAAAACACGAACGAGGTGTGCGTTTGTGTGACTCAGCGTCCCAGTACCAGTACGCTAAGTCTACCATTGCTCCCATCCTTAAGAACAAGGAAGCTATTAAGGGTGCGTGTGTGGCTAAGGGTGTTTCCAAACAGTAGGCGTTTCCAAACACTCATTCCAAACAGTAAGTCCCTCCCACTCCCTCCTCCTCCCACTCCATTCCATGAAGCCATCAACTACCATCACAAAGGTAAATAAAACGACTTTATTATACAGTACAGTTTATTTCTTTAATTACAATACAATAGCACATTTATTATACATAAAATAAGGTATATTTTTGTGTAGTTTTAAGGCTTATTTAGTAGAAAATTATGTTTTATGGGGACCTGGGAACGGATCATTCTCATTTTAATGGTTTCTTATGGGAAATAAATGTTCGGAAGACGAACTTTTCGCCTCACACACACTTTCTGGGAACCAATTATGTTCGTGAGCAGAGGTATCACTGTATTTGATTTAAATGATGCCTTATACTGTACCATAAGTGGAAATAGCTGCTTTTGAGCTTTTTTTAATTATTAATACTTCAAAATGGTACAGCAGTGGATTCATGTATTCACAAACATGCAGGACTTGAAGACTGTATGCATTTACTTCAAGACATTTTACTCTTGAATTTTATCCCCTTTTACTTTTTATTTTTAGATGAGTTTTTTTTTTTTTTTTTTTTTAATGCGGGTGGCATTGTGGCATAATAGGTAGCATAGTCACCACACTGCAAGAAGGTCCTAGGATTGTTGTTTCAAATTTCCCCTAGGTATGGATGTGGGTATGTGAATTGTTGTTTGTGTGTGTGTGTGTGTGTGTGTGTGTGTGTGTGTGTGTGTGTTGGCCATGTGATAGTCTGGGAGCTCATCAGGGGCTCTTCAGGGTGTACTTTGTTTCCGACTCATGTTGGCTGAGATAGGCTACAGCCTCCCTGTGACCCTGGTAGGTTTGTGTGTCATTGCTAACAACTGTTGATTGACTTATAATGAACATTAATATGTTGCTCATCCTCTTATAGGTTTAGCTCTTGATTACTTCAACTTACGTTTGTACTGGGCTGATGCAGAGCTCTCAGTCATAGGGAGTGTGTGCCTGGATGGTTCAGACCCACAGGTGGTCATCAGTGGAAAACAAGGTAAGCTAACTGAGTGGAAGATCTACAGCAATAGTAGCGTGAACAAAATATACACATTTTTGATTGAATGCTTGACCGTGGTATATAAAAATGTATGATTCTGGAATATTTCACAAAATTACATTTAGGGATTGTGTTCTTAATTACTGTTCTATATGTGATATGCTATACAGGAATGTCACAGCCATACAGAATTGACATTTTTGAAGACCTTATTTATGGAACTGACCTGAAACATGGAGTATTCAGAGTTCACAAATATGGCAAACAGCATGTGGAGCTTCTGGACCCAGCCATAGAAAAAGCTACACATGTCATGATTATGCATCGTTTCAAGCAGCAGGATGGTAAGATTTATATATTTTTAAACTCCCAGTCAATTTGATTTCCCCTGTGAGCTATATTTTCTACAGAGTTTGATTTCGATTTTTTGGGAGTCATGCTTACGGGTTAAAGGTTTTAGTTTCTAATGAGCCTTGAATATGTTAACTGTGTGTGTGTGTGTGTGTGTGTGTGTGTGTGTGTGTGTGCGTGTGCTTGTGTGCGTGCGTGCGCATATATATATATATATATATATATATATATATATATAAGTAAAAATAAAAGGACAGGACAAAGACTTTCTATTGAAACTTCATTTTTCACTACACATCGGTTTCGAGGGGTGGTGAAACCATCCTCTCTCTTCAGGTGATTACAGAAGAAGATGGTTTCACCACCCCTTGAAACCGATCTGTAGTGAAAAATGAAGTTTCAATAGAAAGTCTTTGTCCTGTCCTTTTATTTTTAGTTATATTTGCTCTACGAAAAAGTATTGAGCACTCTCTTACGGAAGGATCTACTCAGAAAATTATATATATATATATATATATATATATATATATATATATATATATGTGTGTGTGTGTGTGTGTGCAGTTATGCAGAGTGCTCAGTTTACTTTACATTACATATGTAATATACTCTAGCCTTTCTTTCTCATTAATTTGATATCAGTATTTTTGACAGTGTTTTTTTTTTTTTTTATTACAGTTTAGTTTAGTCTTTTCATCAGATGCCCTAGATTTGTATTTGATTTGGAACCACATCATTATGAAGCAGCTAATTCCTATTACTTTTTTACTGTGATTATTTGATTCAGTAAAAGGAAAAGGCTGTTAGCAGTATACAAGTCGCAGTAAAATTAAATCAGATGTTTACTAAACATTCTGTCTGCCACTTTACAAATAAATGTATTCAGTGTTGTTAAAAGGAACTTCAAAATGCAGCATTTTTTTCTATCAATTATGCACAATCTATTCGTTTCAATAATTTTGTTAACCTAAAATCTGATACTCTGGCAGCAAAGATGTCATTTTTTAAGTTGTTCTTGTTTGTTGTCTGAAAATTTTAACTGCCTCTGATAGATCTTTGCTAGTTAGGGCATTGCATTGTGAGACAGCTGTGCCTTTCCCCACTGACTCATTAACTCTGAAGCTTTACTCTGAGCAGGGAACTTGCACTGCTAGCAAAACCTAGGACTGCAATGTCTTCAGCAAAATATGGATTAAACCCTTTTGCTTTTCTATGCTGTTTTTGAACTTTCCACAGGAACCCGAGCCTACAATGAACCACACAGTGTTCTGCAACATGCCTCACATCTTTAATAGCATCATTCAAATGTATTGCTGGTGTATGCACATGGCACAGATATTTAATGGTTTCATTATTTGATGACCGTGATTTTCAACATGGACACAGAGCACTAGCCCCCGCCAAGATACTGGAACAAAAAGTTCCTTTTTTGTTTTTACACTGAGGATATTTTTCAGTTTAAGATCAAACAAGGGCAACAATCAGCCATATAATTAAAATACATTATGAGAAAAGCAGTGAATAAATTAATAATCTCATTACAATGACACTTCCCTAGGAGTGAACTGCACTAGGCAGAAAGTGAACAGTGAACAGTTTGTCATGGTTGATGTGTTGGAAGCAGGAAAAATAAAGTGACTATTGAATTGAATAACATTGACAGGGGCCACATTGAGGCTAAATGACCGGATCTATTCTCCAAAACAGCAGGCCTTGTAGGGTATTCCTGGTACACAGTAGTAAGTATTTAACAATGATGATCCAAGGAAGGGCAAACAGTGAACAGATAAGAGTGATATGGGTGGTCAAGGCTTATTGGCTACTTACCCACTATCGTGCTGGGGCAAGTCAGGGCCATCTAAAGGCTGCCTAATGCTTGTAGACCGGAGCTTATAAGCCCAAACCAAAAAAAATCATTTTGTATTTCTATTATTACCAAATAGCCCAGTCTATTCTCTGCCAATATAAACTAGGATAAACTCCAGCCTGATGAACTACGAGGCTAGCGTATAAAAGCCTAGTAGATTTTGTCCACATACCTATTCCCTGCCAGTATTATGTTGAACAGGGACTGAGAGCAGTTCAACAACACATTGCACTTACCAGACTAAAGAAGTACACCACTCATTAATTTTCTGAACTGATTAATCCAAATTAGGGTCGCGGGGAGGCTGGTTCTCATCTCAGCCGACTCTGGGCGAGGCCAGAGTACACCCTGTATTTCTGTTTTATTTATTATCTGAGTCTGAACGATCTTTTATTTTTGAAAAAACTTGTATTTTGAAAATGACCAGATTCTCTCTGTTACATGTCGGTCATTTGAGCACTAAAATGTAACCCACAAGGGGATGGCACTGGAACAGAGGCGAGTTGGACATGTTTCAAACAATAGCGGGGATTTCGGGTGAGACTGAGCCTGAGCCTTCATTCTCCCAGCTGGTGCACCATCACCTGTGGGTTTTTGTGGTTTTTTTAAGAAGAGTTCGAGCTCGATTAAAATTGTAACGCTCAATCCTTATTAGGGAGGCTGGCGCACATCTCAGCCAACTCTGGGCAAGGGCGGTGTATTATATTTACAATATAAACAAGCTACCACCACCCCCACAGTAAAATTGTCAAGCATTGACCGGTCTGCAGTGATAAAAAGGTTGGGGATCACTGCCATAGACAATGAGAGACATTGCCCGCCTTTGATAACCCAGTTAGCTGCATTGGGGGGACAGCAGTGACAACCTGTTGAGAGTGTGGCTTGAACCCCAATCTTAGGATCGGTGAGCCAGCACCTTACCACCAGGCTACCACTGCCCAAAGTATACCACTATTAACATGAAATACACATCAAGGAATCAAAAAGTTTTTACTAGCAAACTGTTTATTTGTTTGCCCCTTACATCACACAAAAGCCTTTCATCTATTATGCGTAAAGTGTCCATCACAGCAAACAAAAAACAAGTACAGTAGGCGCTCGTTTTTCACGATAGTTCGGTTCCGGCACCTTCACGTGGATCAGGAAAATCCACGAGTTATTGACGCAGTTTTAAAACCCTTCTTCTTCTTCTTTTCCTTTCGGCTGTTCCCTTCAGGGGTCGCCACAGCAAATGATCTGCCTCCATCTCTCCCTATCCTCTGCATCTTCTACTCTTACTCCAACGACCTTCATGTCCGCCTTCACCGCATCTATAAATCTTCTCTTTGGTCTTCCTCTGGGCCTTTTGCCTGGTAGTTCCAACCTCAGCATCCTACGACCAATATACTCACTATCCCTCCTCTGTACATGTCCAAACCATCTCAATCTAGCCTCTCTGACTTTGTCTCCAAAACATCTAACATGTGCTGTCCCTCTGATGTACTCATTTCTGATCCTATCCATCCTCGTTACTCCCAAAGAGAACCTCAACATTTTCATCTCTGCTACCTCCAACTCTGACTCCTGTCTTTTCCCCAGGGCCACTGTCTCTAAACCATACAACATTGCTGGCCTCATCACCGTCTTGTACACTTTTCCCTTCATTCTTGCCGATACTCTCCTATCACACATCACACCGGACACTTTTCTCCATCCATTCCAACCTGCCTGCACGCGCTTCTTCACCTCTTTTCCACACTCTCCATTGCTCTGGATTGTTGAGCCTAAGTACTTAAAATCCTCCACCTTCTTTATCTCTGCCCCTGTAACCTCAAAGTTCCTCTTGGGTCCTTGTCGTTCACACACATGTATTCTGTCTTACTAAGACTAACCTTCAATCCCCTCCTTTCCAGGGCATACCTCCACCTCTCTAGATTTTCCTCCACTCGGTCTCTGCTCTCACTACAGATCACTATCTCATCTGCAAACATCATAGTCCATGGAGATTCTTGTCTAACCTCATCTGTTAGCCTGTCCATCACCATAGCAAACAAGAAGGGGCTGAGAGCTGACCCTTGATGCAGTCCCACCTCCACCTTGAACTCTTCTGTCACACCGACAGCACACCTCACCACTGTCTTACATCTATCATACATGTCCTGCACCACTCTAACATACTTCTCTGCCACTCCAGACTTCCTCATACAATACCACAGTTCTTCTCTCGGCACCCTGTCATATGCTTTCTCCAGATCCACAAAGGCACAATGCAGCTCCTTCTGACCTTCTCTGTACTTCTCTATTAACATCCTCAAAGCAAACACTGCATCTGTGGTGCTCTTTCTGGGCATGAAACCAAACTGTTGTTCACAAATGCTGACCTCTGCCCTTAGTCTTGCTTCCACTATTCTTTCCCATAGCTTCATTGTATGGCTCATCAACTTTATCCCTCTGTAGTTGCCACAACTCTGTACATCGCCCTTGTTCTTAAAAATGGGCACAAGCACACTTCTCCTCCATTCCTCTGGCATCTGCTCACTTTCTAAGACCTTGTTGAATATTCTTGTCAGAAAATCTACTGCTACCTCCCCTAGACACTTCCATACCTCAACTGGTATGTCATCAGGGCCAACTGCCTTTCCATTCTTCATCCTCTTCAATGCCCTCCTCACTTCTCCCTTACTAATCTTTGCTACTTCCTGCTCCTCAACGGTCACCCCTTCTACTCTTTTTCTCTCTCATTTTCCTCATTCATCAGCTCTTCAAAGTACTCTTTCCATCTTCCCAGCACACTTCTGTCATCAGTCAATACATTTCCCTCTCTGTCCTTTATCACTCTAACTTGCTGCACGTCTTTCCCATCTCTATTTCTCTGCTGTGCTAACCTGTATAGATCATTTTCTCCCTCCTTACTGTTCAACCTATCATACAAGTCATCATACGCCCTCTGTTTGGCCTTTGACACCGCTACCTTCGCCTTACGCTGTGTCTCCCTGTACTCCTGTTTACTCTCTTCGGTCCTCTCAATGTCCCACTTCTTCTTGGCTAACCTCTTCTTTTGTACACACTCCTGTACTTCCTCATTCCACCACCAAGTTTCCTTATCTACTTTCCTTCCAGAGGACACACCAAGTACTCTCCTACCGGTCTCCCTGATCACATTGGCTGTGGTTGTCCAGTCCTCTGGAAGCACTTCCTGACTACCCAAAGCCTGTTTCAACTCCTCCTTGAAGACAACACGACACTCTTCCTTTTTCAGCTTCCACCACTTTGTCTTCTGCTCTGCCTTTGCCTTTTTCACCTTTCTCACCATCAGTGTCATCCTGCACACCACCATCCTATGCTGTTTGGCAACACTCTCACCCACTACTACTTTGCAGTCACTGACTTCCTTCAAATTACATCGCCTACACAAGATGTAGTCTACCTGTGTGCTCTTACCTCCGCTTTCATAAGTCACCCTATGCTTCTGTTTCTTCTTGAAGAAAGTATTCACCACAGCCATTTCCATCCTTTTTGCAAAATCGATCAACATCTGTCCTTCTGTGTTCTTGAAATCGATCAACATCTGTCCTTCTGTGTTCCTGTTTTAAACCCCTATGTATGATATTACATGCACTAAAATACGCTTCTTAAGCACATTCTATAGACAAGCTGACTCATTAACACAGTAATAATGCAGTAAAATGTAGTAATGACGTTTTAATTGTGTACTCTGTTAATATTAATGAATAAATAAAGCGCTTAGGCTCCTTACCAGAAGCTAGAGAAGATGCAGGGTGTTTGAGTGGCATTGTAGGGCTTAAATAATAATTCAAGCAATATTAAAATGATATAAAATAAAGAATAAAAAATGATAACTTGTGTGCCAAGGAGAAAAAAAAGAGGTGTACACATAATCTGCAACCAATCAGCAGGAGGCTGAAACAAAAGATCTCAGCCGTTGGCCAAATTTGAATCACGTGCCAGTTCCGGGTGTGTCGCCAATCCGCGAGTATGCGGGAACGCGAGCGCTGAACCGTAAATGGTCAAGGGCGTACTGTGCTTATCTATTTATTAAGCACGTAGTCCATGCTAGCCACAGCATTATGGAGTTGTGTTCTAAAACCTATTTTCTATCTGAAACCGAGGCAATAGCTATTTATTGAAAATAAGTTATACATGCATTTTTTTTTGTCATGAATTACATTATAATGAGCATTAACATGGCGGCTATAGTTAAGTTTGTATAAAATAGTTTCGTGTTTGACAAATGTTCATCTGCATTATTTGTTTCTGTTTAGTTAGAATGGTAAATTTTCATTATAAAGGCGAAAATAGTCTAAATCTTGCCTTCTACTTTGACACACCACTTTAAGTATAGGTTGGCCTTGTTTGACCCATGATTCTCAGGGCAAATTATTGACGCTGCCTGAGGAGGCATGATTTAAGCCTCTAAAGTGCCAGTGATTGTGTAATGGCCTTTACTCATGCTAGTTCACCCAGCTTTGACTTAATAGTAGAAATACACTTATGGATGTGCATGGGGAGATAAGTTTCATACATCTGGTTTGATCCCAAAGGATCCTGACACACAAACTGCTCCAACTATCACTGTGGCTATGATAGAAGGGTGTCAGAAATAGTGCATTAAAACTCAGTCCATACTTCACTGACTATCCACAGACCCGTCAAGTGATGGCTGATTGGTGTATGTGATCAAATAGATCACAAATTCCGCTTTCATATCCTAATAATTAGAGCTAGATTTATTACACTCTTAAGCATTAACCTTTTATTTGAACCCAGACATTTTTCATTTGATCAGAAATATTGGAGCAGTAGTTTGTGGACGGATAATACGAAGATTAGCGTCAACCAATGTCATGAAAAGGCAAAAATCTGCCTCAAGAGAAAATCTGCTCATGATACAAAATATGCAAAGTTACACATCACATAGTTTCTGATAGTAGCAACAAAATTAATTGAGATGTTTACAGAAACATTCTTCCTGCCAGTTTAAAAAAAAAAAAAATCAGTGTTTTGGGGAGATTTGCCATGTTTTGACGTTATTTAAAGAGCTGTTTAAATATTGTAAATATACCATCTCCAATACAAATGCATTTAATGTCTAGTGAAAACAAAATAATTTTAATAACTTTAATACTTCGGAAGGGACCGTATATCTTAAAAAGTGAAAACAGTATTTAAAATGGACCGTAAAGAAATGTTTTTCACAGCAAAGATTTCTCTACATGCTAACATTTGTGTAAATGCATTTAAATGAATTATGATGGGTGAAATGACTTTAATATTTCTATATTTCGAGATTCCATCAATATGTGGCTGCCGTGACAAATGAAATGTTTGATGTTTATTAAATTGGAAAGCCTCTTTACATTGCTTTTGGCAATGCCTAAAGGCTGAGATCGTAGTAGATAGGTGTCTGAGGGTTGCATTATAAGAGAACCATGACTCCTTTTAAAATGCCCATTTCCGACTGAGAAGCCTGTGTGTTTCATCTTCTATTACGAGTACATTTTGTCTGAACACAAAGGCCTTTTAACTCTTATTCACTCCTGTTGCATCTTGGTTTTGTTTTTTGTTTGTTTACGATAACAAGAGTATTTTACCAGAGGAACAATCTTGTTCACATGCGATAACTTGGCTGTGTACTCCAATTCCAATTTATAAGAAAGTAGAAAAGTCAGAGCTCAAATGTTAAGAAATAATAGGCACATGATTTCAGTAGAAGTGTGTGTGTGTGTGTGTGTGTGTGTGTGTGTGTGTGTGTGTGTGTGTGTGTGTGTGTTATACATACATACACACAACCAGTACTGTGCAAATGTTGTAGGCACCATTGCAGTGCTTTGCTATGTATTTTCACTTAATAATTTGCTTATTAGCAGGTTAGTACAAAAAAAACACTTTTTTCCCCCCAAACCGGGCATCTTAAGAAGCAAGTCAGTTTTCCTCAAAAAAACACTTGATTCATTATTTGCAGCATTCATTATATTTTTGTCTGAAAGGTGGTCTCGGGGGGAAGGTGGCTCAGTGGAAAAGTGCTGGAAAGGAAGCCCCACTGTCAATGAGTTGTCACTGCTGTCCCCCCAGTGCAACTCACTGGGTTATCAAACGGCCAGCCATGTCTCTCACTGTCTATGGCAGTGGTCCCCAAACTACGGCCCGCGAATCGGATACTGCCCACCTCCACATTTGGCCCGGCCCGCTGAACAATACCAGAGACACATTATGATGACTTTTTTTTTTAGTCTGGCCACGTGATCAAGACTAATACACACCTAGAACATGACATTCTATTCCATCCTTCTGCCGTCTGTGCCCCTATCTGAACACCCCGTCCCCCCGTCCCCCCGTCCCCCCAGAAACAAAAATTCTAGACTTTCCACTGTCAAATAGTATGGGATCATGGTGAAAAAGTTATGGAAGAGAAAAAAATGGATTCAGAATGCAGTGGACAAAATGTTATTTTTTTGTTCAATGCAAAGAAAACGTTGTTTGTATCATCTGACAAGAGGCAGTGGCGGTATTCAAAAAACTACAATTTGCGCCGACACGCTGAATCCCGTCACAAAGACGGGTATGATTGCAAGGCCAACTGCAAATAGACAAACTCTCAAAGCTAAAAAGTGTCGTGTTAGCTCAGGAGAATACATTTGTACCCTAGGCTCGACTGAACCAGTCGTCTGTTCGGGCAGCTTTCAGGTTGCTCAACTGATAGCAGGCAGCAATTTTTTTTATTATATTTCCTGACTTTTTTCTGTGAATGTCCCAGAAAGGGTTACTAATATTTGGTTATGCATGGCTTACTGGAAAACAACAAATGTTTACGTTTAGGCAGCCCTGCGATCGTCACATTTTACTGTTACAAACTGACCTTGGCCCCCCATCAGAGAAGGGAAAATTTATGTGGCCCTTGCAGGGAAGAGTTTGGGGACCCCTGATCTATGGTGAGGGGGACTGACTTTCATCAAGAGTAGGCTTCATAGCCATCAGTGTGTATCTGTCCTTTGATGGCCTGGCGAGCTGTCCAGGGTGTACTTTGCCCTTGCACAGAGTCGGCTGAGATGGGCACCAGAATCCCCGCGACCCTAATTAGGACTAAGCGGTTCAGAGAATGAATGAATGAAAAAGGTGGTCTCTTATAAGTGCAGTATGTCAGTAAAGAAAGCAACATATTATTTATATATATATATATATATATATATATATATATATATATATATATATATATATATTTTTTTTTTTTTTTTTTTTTTTATGTAGCTCTTAATTTTCTGCTGGAAAACTAATGTTTGGAAATCTGTCTGTTTGAAAAGTGTCTTTTATACTTTTGTTTTATGGTTAATATAGAAAATGTGACATTTCTACATCACATAAAGTCTGAATGTGTTCATTCAGCCAAGTTTTTGAGTCATCTAAAGGAACACAGTGAGACTTTACACTAACCATTCACAGGAAATGTAAAGAACCGCCGTCATTATTGGGGTGTCAATCAGCATCAAGTCAGCAATTTGGTGGGCACAGATGGATGCACACAAGAAAGTGACAAAAGTCATGCTTTATGCCCATGAAGCTCCACTAATATTAAACTTCTACAACTCTCTTTTTAATGTCATTTCAAACTTTTATTACAATTGTGATCATCACTTCTATAGTCATGGCAGTATTGTGGTGTAGATATTAGCACATCTACCTCAAAGCACGGTCTTAGTGAGAAAGTTTCTGAATGGAATTTGTATGTTCTACCCATGCTCTTGTTCTCCAGTTTCTTCCCACTGTCCAAAGACGCATTAGACTGAGTCACTATTCTAAATTGCTATAAGGTGTAAGTGGAACTGTGAATGGTTTTCTTTTCTTTTTTTTGTGTGTGTGTGCGTGTGCATGTGTGTGTGCATGTGTGTGTGCGTGTGTGTGTGTGTGTGTGTGTGTGTGTGTTGGCCCTGCAATGGAGTGGAGAGCTATTCAGGGTGTACCCTGCCTTTGCCCAGGGTCAGCTGAGATGGAGCCCAGAACCCCATGACCCTATCGCAGTGCTGCTCAATTACTTTCACCCCCCCCCCCATATAAAAATGTTATTAGTAATCCTCTGCATACACTGTATCCTTATTAACGTAACAAATCCTTATTATCATTATGGAATACGAAAAATGAAGAAATATAGATCAACTTCCAACAAAGAATAACTTTATTAACAATTTTTTAGTCTTTAAACAAAAAAAAATTAAAGTGCATCAATTTGCCTGAAATAAAAAAGTATCCTTATTTAAACTGTCAACATTTTGACCAACAATTTAAACCATTTGGTACTAAAAAATAAAATTTAAAAATCTATAAATAATAATAAATTCAAATTGTTCAGCAATATTAACCCAGGAGCACAATATATAAAACACTTTAACCTACAAAACAAAAATGAATAAAACAATTTGTATTATTTTTATAATTATTATTATTGTGAAATGATTAAGTCCAGATTAATGGCTATATTGAGCACGTTTCGCAGTGCACAGCTTTTCGAAGCCGGGTTTAAAGCACGATACTGAACTCTCAGCTCCCAATCAATGCTGAACTGGGACATGGATTTATTTTCACAGCACTGACGTCATCCAGCTCGACAGAGCCCGTGTCTGCTGCAGGTCAGATCAGTTTCTCTGCTCTGCTGTGGGGATTTCTACACTGGTACTCCACCTTATCTGATGCTAACAGAGCTCGCTGGTTTACTGGAGTAGCATTCACAAAGCGGGATGGTTGTTGGCAATACTCGGCACGTTTTCACTGAAAAACTGCATGCAGCTCATCACGTGATCGGGGTGTGATGTCTTTGAGTGACAACTGAATTTATTTGGGTTCGTGCTGTCCGCTGCCAATGGTTTCAGCCACAGTGAACACAGCGGTCTTTCCTCGTTTCTCACCGCAGCACAGTCAAGCCGAGTGCTATATCTGCTTCATCAAACCTCCATGACTTAGCTTTCTGGAGACTTTCGTTTCCCTCACTGTCTCTGTCTCTCTCTGTCTCTCTTTCCGTCCCTATTAAAAATTTCCATGGTGGGTTTATTAACGTCACTTCTTATTTTACCTCTGGACACACTCTAACAGTGAGGAAGCCACTGCCACCTGCTGTAGTGGATGTAGAATTACACTTTATCCTAAAATGGCAAAAAAAAAAAAAAAAAAAAAAGCATGTTCCCTGGGGTCACACACGCCCCCCCCCCCTTCCTCCGGCATCGCAGCGCCCAACCCCCACTATTTGAGAACTACTGCCTTAACAGGATAAAGTGGTTCAAAGAATGAATAAATGAATTCATTAATTTGTATGTTTAAATACTGTTTTACAAATGTGCCTCATTGACCTCCTATGGTCCACAGTGTAGGTTTTATTTCTGCTCACCCATTATTTTTATTTTTAAATACATCAACATTTCATAGAATATTTAGAAGTACAGTACATTGTAAGGCTAGACACCAATCAAAGTTTAACATTTTTCACCCTCTACAATGCTTTCCATTTTTGTAATCTTTTTCAGAAGCCACTATTTAACACGGAGATCCAATAACCTCCGATTTTCGAAGGGTAAATCGAACAAAAATAAATAAATATAAAAAATTAATACACATTAACCTGTAATTAATACTGTATTTATTCATAATTATTTGCACAATAAATGTTTGTGAGGCAAGAGAGACCTGTTCGTAGCAAACCACAACTGTCCTCAGTTGCCAACATTTCATGGTTGGGAGTACATTATGCGTTCACTATTAAAGCATTATTCTGCTGAGACATTCTGCACAGAAGCATGCTTTAGTTGTTGGCATTTTCCAGGAACCTGCAAGGAGAATCTTACACAAAGACCTCCACTTGCATTCATACAAAAATGTACTTCACATGTGCAAATAATAATTTAATTAACTTTTTGAAATTTACCTTTTGGGAGGTATTATTGGCTCACCCATGCAATGCTAATTCTGCACCCTAGAAAAAATGCTCACAGATTTTAAAGACAAGATTTACTTATTTGTAGTGTAATGATTTCATATATTTCTTTGAATTGCATTTTCAGTGACCAACCCATGCTTAAAGATAACCTGTGACTTCATGTGCCTGCTCAATCCAACTGGAGCCCGTTGTGCCTGTCCTGAAGGAAAGACTCTGGTTAATGGCTCATGTATTGATCCTAATGTATCAGGTCAGCTATTTTTATAAATTTTGCTTCAAGTGAATATAAAATAAAAGCCCTATCTATTTATCTATGATTTGATTGATTTATTTGAATTGATTTGAATTGATATTTATCTATATATTACCAGTATTGATTAATTTATTGATTAATCAATTAATCAATCATTATTATTGTTATATATTGATGAATAGTTGCTAAATATAATCATATATCCACTGAACCTGAGACAAATTATTGTTATATGTATATACTACACAGGAACATAAGCAAAGCAAGTTCAAATTATTTATGTTTTTTATTTTATTTTATTTTTTAAAGCATGACAATACTCATGCATGCTCCACTTTTTCAGACTTAGGCATCAGAGCAAGACTTTGGGCCCCAAACATTACCATCCGTGGAAATAGTTGTGCTATCCGGTTTGACGGGTTTCATTCTTTCAAGTTGAAAATCCTCTTCACCACTAACAGGGGTTTTCCACAGAGATCAGTAGCTTTGTCTCAGCTTTCCATGACGTTGTAGGTCTGAAGGTTTTTAAGGACCGTTGGCTGAAGTTCTCCAGACTTGTTTAATGCTTTAAAAATGAGTTTAGCATTTTACTGGCTTCAGTGAATTCTACATTGCCCATGAAAATGATTTATTTTCACTGAGAAAAAAATTAGCACTGGCAGTGCTGATGCAAGAGTTGTGTCACTGTAATATCTCTTGTTAAGGGGCCTTCACACTATAATGCATTGGCCAAGCATATGGACAAATTTTGGCATTTACTGCGATGTGGTAAAGTTTGTTTTAATTTCATTTTGATAGTTATTATTCATTTTATTAAGTTCCCATACGTTGTATGTGCCATTCCTTTGAATTTTTTTGCATGCATAAAAATGTATGAACTATGCCAATGAGCAGCCCATGTGCAGCGAGAAAGCTCTGTATGCACTATAGGAAAATCTTGCTCATCTGAAGTAAGTTAGTTACTGGCTAGTGACCTCGTAGAGCCCAGTCATAGAAAGCAACATGAGAATTCTAATTAGAATTTGTTGCACATGTGCAACATGGGATGCTACAGGGCTAAGCAGTGAGTTCCAGATGTTCTTCTCCCCAGCCACTTCCTCCAGAAATAGTCCCTCCAGCATGTTCTGGGTCAACCCCAGGGTCTCTTCCTGGTTGGACATATCAGAAACAAAACACCAGGAAAGCATTCTCACCAGATTCCTGAGACACCTCAATTGACTCCTATCAATATGGAGGAGCAGTAGTTCAAGTCCGAGCTCCTCCTGGGTGACTGAGCTTCTCAACCTATCTCTAAGGGAGAGCCCTGTCACTTTGCAAAGGAAGCTCATTTCAGCCACTTTTATCTGTAATCTTGTTCCTTTGGCCCTACCCAAACCATAGGTTTTGAACAGAATCAGTGACAAATGACAGCCTTGGCAGACTACCACCTTCAGCAGAAAGAATTTTACCTGTTACCAATGCGGAACATGCTCTGGCTCCTGGTGTGCAGAGACTTAATGGCCTGTAACAACGTGTCTGATACACCATACTTCTGGAACACACAAGATAGCCTGAGGAACACAGTCGGAAGCCTTCGCTAACTCCACAAAACCTATGTGGACAGATTGGGAAAATTCCCATGCCCCTCCAGAATCCTCTATTGTGTATTACAGAGCTGGATGAGAAGGCCTCAGCCAGGATGAAAACCATGTTGTTTCTCCTGAATCCAAGGTTCAACCATTGTTTGGATCCTCCTCTCCAGTACTCCTGCATAGACTTTCCCAGATATGTGGGTGAAACTTGAAACACATCCTCCGGCCCCTCTTTTTAAAAAGGACTACCACACTGGTTTACCAATTCAGAAGTATGATCACTGATGACCACTCGATGTTGGAGATACATGTCAACCAAGACAGTCCTACAACATCCGGAGCCCTGAGATATTCAGGGCGGATCTCGTCCACCCTCTGGAGCTCACCCACTGGGGAGCTTTTTGACATCCTCAGCTCCAATGATGGGTGGACCTGACCCTAAACCCTCTGGGTCTTCCTCCTTCATGGAGGGCATGTTGGTGGGATTGAGGTGGTCCTAAAAATATTCCTTCCACCTCCCGACAACATCCCGAATCAAGGTGAACAGCTCCCGACTTCCACTGTAAACAGTGTTTGTGGAGAACCATGTCGCTTTCGAAGGCCCTCATCGAACTCCTCCTCCACCCAAGATTTTGCATCAGTGACAGCTTGGGCTGCAGAACGTTTAAATGCCGATACCTGTCTGCTGCCTCTAGAGTCCCACAGTCTAATAAATCCCAATAAGCCTCCTTTTTCAGCTGGTCGGCACCCCCTCACCTTTTACCCCATGACAGACACCGAGGACCTTCTGGCCATAGCTATGGGCTGCCGCCTCAACAATAGAGGTATGAATAGAATAGAGGCCCATTTGAATACCATGTCCCCTTCCCTCCTTTGAGATGTGGTTGTAGCTCTGTCGGAGTTAAAGGCCCCACTGAAAGGAGACGCCGCCAAACATTCCCAGAAATCCCTAACTACATGCTTAGGCCTTCCATATCTAGAGGGCATCCTCCCTCGCCATCGGAACCAGCTCACCACCAGGTTTTGTTCTTCAGTTTTGTCCTTCAAATTTCGCTTTCATCTAATATACTGAATTTGCAGTTATTATTGTGTTGCAGACCTTTGTCATTCTTGCTTGTCAATTTTTTGAGGTAGAATGAAGAAATTTCAAGTTGTGAAACACATTCCAAAATTTGAACTGACTTGACCGGCACTTCTTCTGTACCATATGGTCAAGCAGCACCCATAAGAATTTAATAGGTTCGATATATTTTGACTGCGTTGGCTAGTCCATTGTGAACAGAATCACAGCAGATTACTTTTTCTCAATAGTTTGGAGCTGTGTGTGAGTTTGTGTCTGAGTAATGTTCTTGTTGAAATGGCTCTATTCAAGCACTGTCAACAAGCTATGGCATGGTGTTGCAAAATGAAGTGTTAGCATTCCTTTTTCAAGATGTTTTATCCTGTAAAAATCTCCAACATGACCACTACCAAAGCACCCCTAGACCATTAGATTTCCTGCACTATGCTTGATAAATTAAATTAGGCACTTCTAAAGCATGTTTTCATTTGTTCTGTACCCCTATAAATTGTTTTTATGTGACACAACTACCTCAAACGTGGGTTCAGGTGAAAGACAGGTGTCCCATTTTCCCCAATCTTTCTTTGTTGACACAAATGTCTTTGTTATGCTGCTCTTCTTAATATTTCCTTTTATTAATTAGTTAAAGTAAATTAATTAGTTAATTAAAAGGAAAAATAAACCTACACTTTACCTTGACGATATGATGAGACTGCCATAAATGACATGAGACGAGGGAGAGGGAGGAGGAGGGGGTTCGTTTATGGAAAAAGAATTTCCTTCCATAAGATTGTCGGTTCTTTTAGGCGGGGGCAAAGTTGTGCTGGAATCACTAGCATATGGTAGCCTAGCATATCGATAATGACTTTTCACTTTCAATATGGCAGTTATTTTATGTTTACAATTCTCTTCACTCTTACCTTTTTTTCCCCAGTTTTTTTTTTAGGCACCATGGTAAATGTTTTCAATGCAGTAATTATCAATAAGAAGCGCAAAGTTAACAATAAATGTGGAAGAGATACTTACGTAAAGAGAAACAGATGCTTTTCGACTCACCCAGTATTCCGCAACCACTGAGATGATGATCACATGAACAAGTGATTCTTTGTTTTGTTTACTTGTGCACAGGGCATCCTTGTGCTATGAGACTTTCCTCGTCTTTCATACTTGTAAGCGTCCCTCGTTAAGCAAGTCCATCATATATATATATATATGTATGTATGCACTTTGCTGAGCGATGGGATATGAAGCCTGTGGGACCCAACACAACAGCAGGGCATTCTCTTTGCCACACCCTCTTCTTACAAAAAATGTTTTTTTTCCATACAGTCCAACATGAATGAAAGGGTCTGCTATCACTGAAACTCCTAGGAGATCATCTGAGAAAATACTCAAACCAGCCTATCTGGTACTGTCTATCATTCCACATTCAAAGTGATTTGAAATTGCATGTTTTCCATCCAGATACTTGATTACCTGAAGTTCTTCAGCAGTAGCTGGACTATTGTATTGTGCTATCTGATTAACTGATAGCATAATTGCATTCATATACATGTGAATGCACAGCAAATGACCAAAAGTATGTGGACTGCTGATCAGCACCCCATACATGTGACATCCCCAAAATGTCACATGTTGGAAGCATAGAAATGCTTGGAATGACTGAACACTGTAGCCTTAGTTTTTCTTTACTGTAATGCCGTTGCACAAAACAGGTCCAAAAATAATGGCAGGTAAAAATAGATGAATTATTGAGGAATCAAAGAATCATTCACTAAATTAATGAGTTTTCAGGGCAAGTCTCACTCTGAGAATGTGATTCATCTTTTATACAGTTTTCAAGATACTCTCCTGATATGTTGCTGTTTCCATTTTCTTGTGTCGTTTTCTGACTAAGGACAACACTTGCCTGAGTGCCGTGTTTTTCCTACTTCTGGCTATGTTTCAATTATGAACTTTTTCTATAGGGAGTTTCCTGTGTCTTTTTCTCTTTATACAGTCATTGTCTTCCATTTACAATTCTCCCATTACCTAAGTTCCACTCTCAATAAAAATGCTTCAGAACAATATTAAAATTCTATCGCAGACTGATAGACTTCAGTTTCCTACTAGCATACTTGTATGAAACATTTTCACTGCGGTAAGTGGCCCAAACCTGTTTCAGCATCACAAAGCCCCTGTGTACAGAGTGAGGTCCATGGAGACACAGTTTACCAAGGTTAGGTTGCAAAACCTCAAGTGGTCTGCACACAGTCCTGAACTCAACCTCACTGAACACTTTTGGGATGATCTGGAACACTGACTGCACCCCAGGCCTCCACACTTGGCAATAGTGTCCAACCTGCTATTATACTCTTGAATAATGCTCTTGTGGGTAATTGGGCGATCTCCACAGTCATGCTCCAAAATCTAATGGAAAGCTTTTTCAGAAGATTTGTAGGTTCTTAGAAAAACAAATGAGGACCAAATCTGAAATGTTTAAAAGTACATGCAGTTTTCATCCTCAGGTATTATATACACTACCTTTGATTATATGCATAATGTATAAGCAGTGACTATACACCATACACTATAAACATATGCACTTGGTGGTTTCCTCGATTTTTAGTGATTCAGCCTGAAAGTCAATGGTCCAAGTAAATATCATATGTTATTAATTTACATAGAATAGCTCAAAGTGAAATATAATGTGCAAAATTATTTACAAACTACATTTCTAAAAGCTGAGTAGGGCTTCTGCGTAAGGTTTTACACGCATTGTGATGAAACTCCTAAATTGCTTATTGTGTAACCTCTTACAAAAAGCCCATCTAAATAAAAGTGTAAAATGATCATCTTTAAATAAATATAACTTCATATATGTATCATCCAGCAGCGCACCATTAATTATCTTATTGAAAAAGACATTAAAGCAGATTGAAATGGCCTACAGAGTGATTTTAAAAGTTCTATTTGTAGTGCAAAGATTGACAATATTACAAAGAAATGTTCTATTCATGTTCTGTTTTTGTCCTCAATATTTCCAGAGAATGTCTATTGCGTGTCGATGTGTATTGTGTGCTGCTCTGTTTCAGTATTCTCTGTGGGGGGGTTTTTCTACCATTGTTAAGGTGAGTTATGTCGACCTGCCTGTGAGAATGGAGGTCGCTGTGTGGCCAATGAGAAAGGAGATTGGCGCTGTTACTGCTGGCCTGATTTCTCTGGAGAGCGCTGTGAAATTAACCACTGCACAGATTACTGTTTAAATGGAGGCACATGTACAGGCTCTCCTCTAGGTAAGAAAACACTTCAGCACTATGTTGTTTTATTACAAGTTTACTTTTTTCTTTTAGAACCACTGCTGACTTTTGAAAGTAGGCTACATACCCATCAGCATGTTTCTGTCCTGCGATGGCCTGGTGAGCTGTGCAGGGTTTACTCTGCCCTCGCCTGGAGTCGACTGGGATGGGCGCCAGCCTCCCTGCGACTCTAATTAAGATTAAGCGGTTACAGAAAATGAATGAATGTTTTAATCACTGGTCAATTTTTCCTCGACATTTTCAAAACCCATCATAATTTATTCAATTAACGTTGCAAATAATTTCCACTGATGGTAAAGGTATACAAAACCCTCTCTGGTGACCTCTTGGACACAAGTAAACCAAGCATGTGCTTGACCATGATTTGATGACGATGATGATGGTGATGATTGTACCAGCCATATATATTTTGTCAGAGCAAATCTTTATCAAGTGACTGTTCAAACTCCCATTTACTATGTGTATGCATGACAGATGTTATGTCATTTTGTTTCACATTTGAAGCCGCCTGTTTAGAATGTACAATTCACTGAGTATGCTCCATGAATTATCATAATTTAAAAGGAGACTTTAACATCGCCACCTGTTTGAACAGTACTCCTAATGATAAAATCAGCCAAGTCTGCTTTATGTAGTCTTGAATTAAAATCAGTGAAGTACCATTCTCTATCTGAAATCAATCATAGTATGCGAAACACAAATGAGTGCAGTTCAGTACGGTACTGCGTATTTATTCTCAAGCAGTAAATGCAGTTGTGATGTTTTACAATGTGGAATAGGATGCTGCCTTACAGTTTCTAGAATAAAAGCATTGAAATGTTGCTTGCTGTAATGTTTGATGCTATATTCTTAACAATTGCTTCAATAGCATCAGTTAATATAGTAAATATTCCCTTATATCTTGCTATATGCATGTCTTGTACTAATGGGAATTATTGTTTATTTAAAAAATACAGCCATAAAAATGTTCGAACTAAAGGCATGCACTATTTCTTGCATGTAAATTTTTTCTGTGCTTCCGTTATGCTTCTTTTAAACAAGTAAAGCAAGTTCAAGGCCATATTTTAAATGTCACCAATAATCAGTTTATTGCCTGTGCCGCTTAGACAAAGGTTGTGACCGTAGGTGAAAGTTGGAACGTAAATTGACTGGTAAATTGAGAGCTTTGCCTTTTGACTCAGCACCCTCTCCACCATAACAGAACAGTACAAGCTCTACTCTACACCAGAGGCTGCACTGATTCACCTGTCGATCTCCTATTCCATCCTTCCTTCACTCGTGAACAACACCCAGAGATACTTAAACTTCTCCACTTGGGGCAGGACCCCATTCCAAACCCGGATCCTGCATTCCAACCTTTTCTGGCTGAGAACCATAGCCTTGGACTTGGAAGTGCTGATTCTTATCCCGGCCACTTCGCACTCGACTGCAAATCTTTCCAATTAGAGCTGGAAGTCCCAGCTTGATATAGCCAAAAGGACAACATCATCAGCAAAAAGCAACAACGAGATCTTATGGTTACCAAACCAGAACCCCTCAATGCCACGGCTGTGCCTAGAAATTCTATCCATAAAAATTATGAAAAAAATCGGTAACAAAGGACAGACAAAAATTAAAATGCACTGGTCCTCGTCATTATAAATTTTTGCTTACATGTATAACCAATTCAAGGTCTCTTAGAAAAATGTGTAAAACCCTTTAGGCCTTTATGTTTAATTAGTATTTTAATTAATTATATGCCTCAGCACATGAAGAAATACTTTATATATATATATATATATATATATATATATATATATATATATATATATATATATATATATATATATATACAAAAATAAAAGGACAGGACAAAGACTTTCTATTGAAACTCCATTTATCACTACAGATCAGAAGAAATTCTTCTATAATCACCTGAAGAGAGAGGATGGTTTCACCACCCCTCGAAACAGATCTGTAGTGATAAATGGAGTTTCAATAGAAAGTCTTTGTCCTGTCCTTTTATTTTTGTTATTTGCTCTACCAAAAAGTATTGAGCACTCTCCTACGGAAGGATCTACTCGGAAAATCCTATATATATATATATATATATATATATATATATATATATATATATATATATATATAAAAACAAACATTCCTAATTTTGTTGCAGGGGGCATCCATTAGAATAGCTTTTGCTATTTGGATGATTGCAATTCACTCTCTATTTTGTTGCTCCAGTATTTTTTTTGTAATCTATGTAAACTGAATATATGAATATATGTCGTTTAAAACTGAGCTGAGTTAAATAAATATTTCCTTCATTTTATTTCTGCTATCATATGAAAGACAAAAAAAAGCACCTTTTTTTTTTACTGACAATAAGAAATAATGTGTCTCTTTCTCTGTAGGCAAGCCAACATGTCGTTGTGCTGTGGGCTTTACAGGGCCGAACTGTGAACGGCAGGTGTGTGAAAATTATTGTTTGAATGGAGGAACATGTGATGTCAGCCAGGGAAACCAGCCTGTGTGCCGTTGTTTAGCAGAGTACACAGGTGACCACTGCCTTTACCGTAAGTGCTTTACAAGCATTACCTCGGCTCATTTAATTGCTTTAAAAATTACAAACTGTGCTGTTTCTGACCAATCCTAGTTTTGTAAATATATAATAGAAACTTGAATCTCTTTTACAGTCACATGCATTTGATTCACAAAATTAAAAACCAACCACATAGACTGTGAATGCTCCTGAACGAAATACTGAACTTCAGAAACAATTCCAATATTTCTTATTCTAATTTTCATAGTAATATTTTGTAGCAGTTTTCTTTTTTTTTTTTAGGTTATTTTTATTACAGTTATTTTATTACGGTTTATTATTTTATTACGGTTATTTTATTTTATTATTATTTATTTCTTTCAATCCAGCTAACAGAAGCATGGACATAAAAGATGGGAGTAATTCAAGAGCGTATCTGGCTGGTCTGAGTGTGTGTGTGTGTGTGTGTTGCACATCTCGGTTGACTGGAACTCGAGTCCCAGGGGCTATATGCCTAGGCCTTAAAGGGGAAATGAAACGCAGACTAAATAAGTTGGCGGCAGCTTAAGTATTTTTTCTTGAAGCGATTGTGGCTTAAATTTTATATCATAAATAAACCATTGCGCACACACAGCGATTTTGTTTTATGTGCCTGTCGTATAAGTTATCGATCCGAAAGCCGCCATTGCTAAGTTCCCGCCTACACAAAGTTACCGTGACGTCACTGAGTTGATACAAAGTACCACATGAAATATAGTGCATGCATATCGCAGCATATTATATGATATAAACAACATGGAATCTCACGCCAACAACACGCACAGCTTTTCAGCAGAAGACGATTCATCTATTACTCTTAGAAGACGAATCAAATATTATAGTTCAACCAAAAACATTCTCAAATATATTTCAAACTACATCTGCAAAAACATGTGCTAAATACATTTACAAATTGAGCTAAAGTTATTTATCTATTCAAAGGCACAAACAAGTATTAATACATATTTACAGCACAAAGACATACTATTAATTTTATAAGAGTACTGAGCATTAGGCTGCAGATCCAGGCTGGATGGCTTATGATTATTTTATCCATTCATTCTCTGTGCTTCAATGTTTGTGTTCTAACACATGTGCAGGAACCGGAGGCGGTACTAAGAAGCTATTATTGCTTACTGATAATATTATGTTTGTTGATTGGTCAGCTCAGGCGAGCACATGTGCAGTGCCCGTTACACATAAACTTCCGTTTTACTTCCTGACTGTAGTAATGCGGAATTTATCTCTGATTTTCTCTTCAATAACAGTCATTAAGTTTATTTATAAGATTATGAATACACACAATTTCTTTCTCCAGCGGAACTCAACTCCTGCTATGGGGGGGTGCACGTGCACCCTGTGCACCTCCTCAGCCTACGCCCTTGTAATTCATCCACTAAGAAAATACTTGCAGTGGCTAGTGCCTACACATGATTTAAAACTCCAAATTGATGACCTCATAATTTTTTTATTGACATGCAAACACTCTACTATGCTTCATGGCTGTGGATTTTGTCTCTCTCATTAATACATTTGCTCAGAAGCTCACCAGAGTAGTGATGTTTCTTTATTTATATAGTAGATACTTTATGAAGATAATTAACACTCATTAAAGCTCTGTATACTTCCACTTAAACCACCAAATAATACAGAGGGTGATTTTCTCCCATATTTTTATTAGGCATTTACAAATGATTTTTCTCTGCATTTTCCCACAACAGACATCTGTCATCATTACTGTGTAAACTCAAAAGCCTGCACGCTGTCTAGTTCCGGCCATGTGGAGTGTGTGTGTCCAGCTCAATTTGAGGGCACCAAATGTGACACAGACAAGTGCCTACGGTGCCATGGTGCGCCATGCATTATTGATGCAGAGACTGGAGATGTGACCTGCAAGTAGGTTTAATTATGGATTGGAATTCTCAGTACTTATATAATACAGACACTACTGGTCAAAAAGTTTTAAAAGACCCTCATATTCTTTTCAGTTTTATTGAAATATAAGCAGTTCAAGTTCAGTGAATGACTTGACAAGGGATAATATTGTACGGTATATCATATGGTATGTGGCATATGTGGTATAAACCATAGAATTAAAAACATTATTAAGTAAATAAGAAAAGTTGTGAATTTGTTCTGTTTCACAATTTAGACTCATCACCCTCTCCTCCTTTCGCAGACATTCCAACTGAATGCATGCGCAATATTCTTTCAATGATGGAAATCAAATTTTTGTGGATATTTCTTCCCAACACTGTTGCAGAAATTTATATAAATGTGTTCCGCTTGTTGGTTGCTTTCATCTCTTCTTTTCACTTCATCCCAAATCAGCTCAATGGGGTTGAAGTCTGGAGTGCATGCTGGAACCATTTCATGATTTGAATCCGAACGCTCTCTTCTTTTCTTCTCTGGTAGTTCTGATATACCATGTACCTTTAATTTTTTTTCAGGTCATTTACTGGACTTTAACTGCTTATATTTCAATTAAACTGAAACGAACATGGGAGTGTTGTAACTTTTGACAAGTTGTGTGTGTGTGTGTGTGTGTGTGTGTGTGTGTGTGTGTGTGTGTGTGTGTGCGTGCACGTATGTGTGTACACATACATGAATACATCGAGAGTGAAGCATTTCTCTTGTTGCTTGGTGATAATCACCCATTTGATGAAGATCTGGAACTTTTTCTATTAACGCAAAAGGCCTATTTCTCTCAAATATTGCTCACAAATCTGTCTAAATCTGTGTTAGTGAGCACTTCTCTTTTGCCAAGATAATCTATTCACTTCACAGGTGTGGCATATCAAGATGCTGATTAGACTACATGAATATAGCACAGGTGTGCCTTAAGCTGGCCACAAAAAAAGGCCACTCTAAAATGTGCAGTTTTACTGTATGGGGTTATGCTGTCCTCTAAACCAATTGAGAGCATCCCAAACAGGCTCAATGGGTCAGAGTTCTCAAACATGCTCATTATCCATTGAGTATGCTGGCTATGCAAGAATTGTATACATATCCTTGTAACATTGGGCATGCATTATCATGCTGCAACTTGACGTCATGGTCGTAGATGAATGGCACAACACTGGGCCTCAGGATCTCGTCACGGTGTCTGTGCATTCAAAATGCGATTAATAAAATGCACCTGTGTTTGTTGTCCATAGCATATGCCTGCCTATACCATAACTCCACTGCCACCATGGGCCACTCAATCCATAGCATTAACATCAGCAAACCACTCATTCACACAATGCCATACACGCTGCTCACCATCTGCCCTGTACAGTAAAATTCGGGATATATCTTTGAAGAGAGCACCGCTCCAATGTACCAGACACCATTGAACATGAGCATTTGATCACTCACGTCGGTTAAGTCAATGAACTGCAGTCAGATTGAGTCCCCAATGAGGACAACAAGCATGCAGATGATCTTCGATGAGACAGTTTCTGACAGTTTGTGCAGTTTCTTTAATTATGCAAACCATTTTTTGTAGCAGCTGTCTGGGTGGCTGGTCTTAGACAATCTTGGAAGTGAAGAAGCTGGATGTGGAGATCATGGGTTGGTGTAGTTATACATGGACAACAGCTCTTGTGGACATTCTTAGAGTCAGCATGCCAGCTCCCTCAAAACTTTGGACATCTGTGGCATTGTGCTGTGTGATAAACTGCACGTTATAGAGTGACCTTTTATCACACACACACACACACACACACACACACACACACACACACACACACACAGTTTTTTTTTTTAAAGGGGTCAAATTTAATAGAATCAACGAGTAAACTAAACTGTATGTTGTGGCGGGAGTGTATGTGTAGGACCCAAGGATGCAGTAGACCGAAGGAAGGTTCAACGATTTATTAAACATTAAGCACTGTCAATCAATAGAATACGAAAATCAAGAGAACTGGTCGAGAACGAAGCACGGACCAGGGATCAGAGAGAATGTCGAGGAGCAGAGTCACTGAAACCAATTTTCTGACAGTGGAGGGGAGCATGCCACTCCCTTTTATCGCTGGTTGCCGCCAGGTGCACTCAGCTCGGAAACTCAGCTACCGGCAACTGCCTCGCCAGCGCCTGCAATTAATTAAGGAAAGGTTAGTTCGCCAGCCAGCCCAGACCATGACACTGTAATTAACACTCTGAGATAGACACTCTGATAACACTCTGAGATGACTCTCTGACGGGCTCAAAGGCAAGTGCCTGGTAGTCACGCTTTTGCCTATGGAGCCCGACCAGGCCTAGCCAGAAACGGAGGCATTTGGTCTGCTGTCCCATGGACCCACCATCTATTGGATGGGCTATAAAGGTGAAGTGCATTGTGAGTTTGGTAGCAGTCAAAGATAGGGTTCTCTTGAACCGACCCTTAGCTACTGACTCTGACTCTTGGGACATGGAATGTTACCTCTCTGGTAGGGAAGGAGCCTGAGCTGGTGTGTGAAGTTGAGAGATACCGATTAGATCAGACTCACCTTGATGTTTAGCTTGGGCTCTTGAAGTACCCATCTTGAGAGGTGCTGGACCGTCCTCCAATCTAGAGTTGCTTATGGGGAGAGACAGCAAGTAGGTGTGGGCATCCTTGTTGCCACGCCCCCTCATCTTGCTGCCCACACATTGGGGTTCTCGTAGGCTGATGAAAGGGTAGTTTCCCACTGCGTTCAAGTGGGGGGACGAGTCCTGTTGTTTGTGCTTTTGCACCAAATGACATTTCAGAGTACTCACCCTTCTTGGAGTCTTCAAGGGGTGTGTTGGGGAATGCTCCCCTGGGGACTCCTTCCTTGTCCTGGGAAACTTCATTGTGAACAGTAGGTACGGACTCTCCATTCTGGACCTGAATGATGTTTTGCTGTTGGATTTCTGTGCTTGTCACGGTTTGTCCATCACAAACACCATGCTCAAACAAAAGAGTGCCCATAAGTGCACTTTGCATCAGGACACTCTAGGTTGCAGTTTGAGGATCCACTTTGTAGTCATGTCACCAGACTTGTGGACACATGTTATGGACACTCTTGTGAAGTGATGAGCTGAGCTGTTAACCAAGGTGATGAGCTGGCTCCGATGATGGGAGAAACCACCCTACAGACCTGGCAGGCCCAAGTGAGTTGGTAGGGTCTTCTGGGAACATTTGGCGGAGTCTCCTGTCAGAGGGGCCTTTAACTCCCACTTCCACAAGAGCTACAACCACACCTCAAAGGAGGGAAGGACATGGAATTTGAATATGCCATTTTTCGTGCCCTCATTGTTGAGGCGGTAGCCCATAGATGTGGCCGGAAGGTCATTGGTGCCAGTCATGGCAGTAATCCCCCAAATCTGGTGGTGAACTCCTGTGGGGAAGGGGCCATCCAACTAAAAAAGGAGGCCTAGCACGTCTCATTGACCTGTAGGACTCCCAACGAGGCAGACAGGTTCTAGCAGGCCAAATATGCTGCAGCCTTAGCTGTCACTGATGCAAAATTTTGGGCTTGAGAGGAGTTAGTAGAAAGCCTGGAGAGCGACTATTGATCGGCTCCGATAAGGTTCTGGACCACCATCCAACGCCTGAGGAGGGGGAACCAGTTCTCCACACATATTCTTTACAGTGGAAGTAGGGAGCTGCTCACCTTGACTGGGGATGTTGTCAGGAGGTGGAAGGAATACTTTGAGGACCTCCTCAATCCCTCCACTATGCCCTCCATGGAGGAAGAAGTCCCTGTGGGTTTGGGTGGAAGTCCTCCTATCACTGAGGCTGAAGTCACCAAGGTAGTCTTGGTGGTCAGGATCCGGGGGTGGATGAGATCCTCCCTGAATATCTCGGGAAACTGGATGTTATAGGACTGTCTTGGTTGACACATCTCTGCAACATTGCATAATGATTGGGGGCTGTACCTCTGAATTGGCAAAACGGGGTGGTAGTCGCCTTTTTATTGTGGAGTCACAGTCCTCAGTCTACCTGGGAAAGTCTATGCAGCGGTGCTAGAGAGGAGGATCTGAGCAATCATTGAGTATCAGATTCAGGAGGAAGAATGCGATTTTCGTTCTATCCGTGGCAGTCTTGACCAACTTTATACACTCTACAGGATTGTGGAGGAGGCGTGGGAGTTTCCTCAATCTGTCCTCATGTGTTTTGTAGATTTAGAGAAGGCTTTCGACCGTGTCCCTCGGGCTATCTTGTGGAGTGTGCTCCAGGAGTATAGTATACCAGACCCGTTGCTACGGGCCATTCAGTCTCTGTGTATCACCGGAGTCAAAGCTTGGTCCGCATTGGTAACAGGCCGAATTTGTTTCCGTTGAAGGTTGAAGTCTGCCAAGGCTGTCCTTTGTGTCTGATTTTGTTCAGAATTTTTATGGACAGCATTTTTAGGCGCAATCGCAATGATGAGGGGTTCTGGTTTGGTGACCATCGGATCTCATCTCTGCTTTTTGCGGATGACATTGTCTTTTGGCTTCATCAATTCAGGACTTCCAGCTCTTCTTGGAGTGATACAAAGCGGCCGGACTGAGAATCAGCACCTCCATGTCAGAGGCCATGGTTCTCAGTTGGAAAAGGGTGGAATGCACCCTCTGGGTCTGGTATGAGGTCCTGCCCCAAGTGGAGGAGTTCAAGTATCTCGGGGTCTTCACGAGTGAGAGAAGTATGGAGCAGAAGATCGACTGGCAGATCATTGCATCTTTTGCTGTAAAGCAGAGCTTGTACTGGTACGTCGTGGTGAAGAGGGAGCTGAGGCACAAGGCAAAGTTCTCAATTTATCGACGTTCCAACCCTCACTTCAGGTCGCAAGCTTTGAGTAATAACCAAAAGAACAGGATCATGGATTCAAGTGGCTGAAATGGGCTTCTTTCGCAGGGTGGCTGGGTTCTCCCTTAGAGATAGGGTGAAAAGCTCAGTCATCTAGGAAGAGCCCGGAGTAGAACCGTGCTCCTCCACGTTGAGAGGAAGCAGGTGAGGTGGCTCGGGCATCTGGTTAGAATGCCCCACAAACACCTACCTGGTGTGGTGTTTTGGGCATGTTCAACCTGGAAGAGATTCTGGAGTCGAGCATAACACACTGAAGGGATTATGTCTCTCAGCTGGTCTGGGAACACCTCGGTGTGGGAAAGTGGCTATGGGGAGGGAGGTCTGGATCTTGCTTAGGCTGCTGCACCCATGACCCAAACCTGGATTAAGCAGAGGAAGATGATGATGACCATGATGATTGTATTAGTAGTAGTAGCACCAGCAACAGCAGTAGTAGTAATAGCACTATCAGCACTACTACTATCACCACTTTTTCATGAAAATTATCATCTGTCCTTCGCGTGCTTTTGTACTTGGGACAGAATTTCTCTTCCACTTGCTTTGCATTTTGAATATTGAGCATACTGAGACAGTAAGTATGTATAAAATAAATCAGTTATACCGATCTGCATTTTCTTTCCATTTTGCAGCTGTACCAGTGGTAGAATTGCATCCAGCTGCCAGCTGTGTGATGGCTACTGTTATAATGGAGGCACTTGTCATCTGGATCCTGACACCAGCCTGCCCTTCTGCCAGTGAGTAATGACAAAATACTTTCTTTTGTCTGGGTCCAAATTCTAAGTATTGGGTATTCACAGTGCAATGCCTCACGAGTTTGTGAATAATTCACAAAATTTTACAACAATGTGAAAAATCACAATATTGAATTTTTTTTAAATACTTTTTTACTACAGACAGGTTATAAATTTAAACTGAGAAAAAGTATTATTTTAAGGGGAAAATGTGTTGATTTTAATTTGATTTCATGGTGTCAACAAATCTCGAAAACGTTGGGACAAAGACATTTTCACAACTGTGAGGCATCCCCCTCTTTTTCTTACAACAGTCTGCAAACGTCTGGGAACTGAGGACACAAGTTTCTCAAGTTTATAAATAGGAATGCTGTCCCATTTTTGTCTAATACAGACCTCTAATTGTTCAACTGTCTTGGGCCTTCTTTGTTACACCTTCCTCTTTATGATGCGCCAAATGTTCTCAAGAGGTAAAAGATCTGGACTGCAGGCTGGCCATTTCAATACTCGGATCCTTTTCCTACGCAGCCATGATGTTGTAATTAATGCTGCATGTGGTCTGGCATTATCATGATGAAAAATGCAAGGTCTTCTCTGAAAGACATGATGTCTGGAGGGGAGCACATGTTCTAGAACCTGAATATACCTTTCTGCATTGACGGCGCCTTTCCAGATGTGCCAGCTGCCCATGCCACACGCACTCATGCAACCCCATACCATCACAGATGCAGGCTTCTGAACTGAGCACTGACAACAACTTGAGTTGTCCTTGTCCTCTTTAGTCCAGATGACATGGCATCCCAGTTTTCCATAAAGAACTTCGAATCGTGATTCGTCTGACCACAGAACAGTTTTCCACTTTGCCACACTCCATTTTAAATGACCCTGGTACAGAAAAAACACCTGTGCTTCTAGGTCATGTTTAGAAATGGCTTCTTCTTTGTACTGTAGAGTTTCAGCTGGCGATGGCGGATGGCACTTTGGATTGTGTTCACCGACAATGGTTTCTGGAAGTATTGCTGAGCCCATTCTGTGATTTCCCTTACAGCAGCATTCCTATGGTGCAGTGTCATTTAAGAGCCCGAAGATCATGGGCATCCAGTACATTTTTTGGCCTTGACCCTTACGCACAGAGATTGTTCCAGATTCTCTGAATCCTTGGATGATGTTATGCACTGTAGATGATGATAACTTCAAACTCTGCAATTTTTCACTGGGAAACACCTTTCTGATATTGCTCCACTATCTTTCTGCGCAACATTGGAGGAATTGGTGATTCTCTATTCATCTTCACTTCTGAGAGACACTGCGACTCTGAGAAGCTCTTTTTATACTCAGCCATCTTGCCAATGGACCTTATTAGTGGTAATTGGTCTTCCAGATGTTCTTTTTACGAGAAACTGACTTTTCCAGCCTCTTATTGCTACCTGTCCCATCTTGTTTGAGATTTGTTGACACAATGAAATTTAAAATCAACATATTTTCCCCTTAAAATGACACATTTTCTCAGTTTAAACTTTTGACCTGTCATCTATGTTATATTCAAATAAAATATTGAAATTTGGTACTTCCACATCATTGCATTCAGGTTTTATACACGATTTGTATAATGTGCATACTTTTTTTTTAATCCGGTTTGTATTAACTACAGAATCGTATCTGAATGTAACTCTGCAAGTATTTCAACAACCAGCTGGACAAAAGCATGGCAAAGTGTTCTTATCGTGGAAGTGACATTTTTGTTGATGATTGAACTGTGGAAAATATAGGAAATGGGTCTAGTTCACATTGCTGTTCAAAGGATATTTTAAAAAGTTGTCACATTTGTTTTTCTTTTTGTTCGACATTAAAAAAACATATTAGGGTGGCATGGGGGTTTGCACTTCTGCCTCACAGCAATAAGGTTCTGGGTTTGATGCCCAGTTATTCCAGTTTCCTCCCACAGTCCAAAAACATGCACATTAGGCTAATTGACTGTTCCAAATTGACCCTAGGCATGAATGTGGTGTGTGTGTGTGTGTGTGTGTGTGTGTGTGTGTGTGTGTGTGTGTGTGTGTGTGTGTGTGTGCTATAATGGTCTTGCGAGTTTATCAGGCTGGGCCCACAGTTGGCTGTGATAGGCCCTGGCTTCATATTATATTCATCAGCTCAGCAAAGGAATGAATAATTAATTAAGCCCTATTTAGCTGTGCTGTGCTAGGAATAGCAATCAATATATATATATATATATATATATATATATATATATATATATATATATATATATATACAGTGGTATGAAAAAGTATCTGAACCTTTTGGAATTTCTCACATTTCTGCATAAAATCACCAGATGAAAAAACAGTGTCTGCTTTAACTAAAACCACCCAAACATTTATAGGTTTTCATATTTTAATGAGGTTAGCATGCAAACAATGACAGAAGGGGGAGGAATAAGTAACTGAACCCTCTGTCGAAGAAGACTTAAAGAGCAATTGAAACCAATTTGTACCAAACAATTTAAGTCAGGTGTGTGCCCAATCACTGATGAGTGGCTTAAAGCTGCCCTGCCCAGTATAAAATACACACCTGGTAAGAATTGTCTTGATGAGAAGCATTGTCTGATGTGCACCATGGCTCACTCAAAAGAGCTGTCTGAAGACCTGCGATCAAGAATTATTGATTTGTATAAAGCTGGGAAAGGATACAAAACCATCTCTAAAAGTCTGGATGTTCATCAATCGACAGTCAGAGAAGTTGTCCACAAATGGAGAGAGCTTTTCACTGTTGATTCTGTCTAAAAAACATTCTTGCTCATTTACTGTTCGCACAAGGCCACTTGAACACTCCACAGAAGTTTTGGCAAAATATTTTGTGGACTGATGAAACCAAAGTTGAATTGTTTGGGAGGAACACACAACGTCATGTGTCGAGGAAAAATGGAACAGCTCACCAACATCAACACCTCATCCCCACCGTGAAGCATGGTGGAGGGTGCATCATGGTTTGGGGCTGTTTTGCTGCCTCGGGGCCTGGACAACTTGCAATCATTAATGGAAAAATGAATTCAAAATTTATCAGGATGTTTTGCATTAAAACCTGAGGCGGTCTGTCAGACAGTTGAAGCTAAAAAGAGGACGAGATGCTGCAACAAGACAATGATCCAAAACACATAAGTAAATCAACTTCAGAATGGTTTCAGAAGAACAAAATACACGTTCTGGAGTGGCCAAGTCAAAGTCCAGACTTGAACCCCATTGACATGCTGTGGCATGACCTCAAGACAGCGATTCATGCCAGACATCCCAGGAATCTGACTGAACTACAGCAGTTTTATAAAGAAGAATGGGCCGATTAGTCCTGATTGATGTGCTAGACTGATCTACAGCTACAGTAAGCGTCTGGTTGAAGTTATTGCTGCCGAAAGGGGGGGGGGGGCACAAAATATTAAATGTGATGGTTCAGCTCCTTATTCCTCCCCCTTTTGTCATTGTTTGCATGCTATCCTCATTAAAATATGAAAACCTATAAATGTTTGGGTGGTTTTAGTTAAAGCAGACACTGTTTTTTCATCTGGTGATTTTATGCAGAAATGTGAGAAATTCCAAAAGATTCAGATACTTTTTTCATACCACTGTATATATATATATATATATATATATATATATATATATTCCATAACTATGGGGCAGTGGTGGTCTAGTGTTATAGGGTGCTGGATCGCTGATCCAAAGGTTGGGGGTTCGAGTCCCACTCTCCACAAGGTTGTCACTGTCCCCCCAGTTTAGCTAACTGGGTTATCAAAGGCAGGCCACGTCTCTCACTGTGTATGGTGAGAGGTTCATGTAAAAGAACCATTGCTGACTTTCGTAAAGAGTAGCTGCAAAAGCCGTCAGCATGTTTCTGTCCCTTGCTGAAAAGGGTTGTGACAGGAAGGGCATCCGACATAAAAACCTCTGCCAAATCAAACGTGCAAATCAGGTGATTCGCTGTGGTGACTCCCGAGTAAAAGGGAAAAAGCTGAAAGGAAGACAGACAGATATATATATATATATATATATATATATATATATATATATATATATATATATATATATATATATATACATATCATAACTAAAGACAAGTGAGGTAGTACTAAATTCATTTATTTTGATAAATGTATAAAAGGTGTGTTAAATATTAGTCCTTCTCAGTGCAGCTGACTAGATTATCAAAGGCCGGCCATGTCACTCAATGTCTGAAGAAGCATGTAAAAGAAGAATGAGTAGGCTGCATTGCTATCACTGTCTTTTTGTCCTGCAATGGCCTGGTGAGCTGTCAAGAGTGGACTGTTCCCTTGCCCAGACTAAGCCAAGATGGTTGGCAGCCTCCCCACGGCCCTAATTAGGATTAAGCAATTAGGAACATGAATGAGTGAATGAATGAAGGATATCCGTCTTCCTTTCGGCTTTTTCCCTTTTATTCGGGAGTCACCGCAACGAATCATCTGATTCGCACGTTTGATTTGGCAGAGGTTTTTTTTACGTCGGATGCCCTTCCTGTCACAACCCTTTTTAGCAAGGGACAGAAACACGCTGACGATATAAGACATTTTTAGTGCAATGCTGCATGTTAATCATGCTTGCAAGTGAACAGCTTATTGTATTTTAGTATAAAATAATCTGCTATGTATACATAATATAATAATTATTACTGTATCTTCCGAACTATACCTTGCTGCGGAATACAAGTTGCATTGGCCAAAAAAATGCGCAATAAAGAAGAAAAAAAAATATAAGTCACACTGGAATATAAGTCGCAAACTCATGGAAACTGTCTACCTGGGTTTGGAAATCTGCTGGCAGTTTATGTGACACTGTGATCCACGCTCTGACATAGAGAGGTAGTTGCTTTGCATGAAGCGGCAACACCAATAAAGTCCTCACATGAAGCCATTGATATTCATCTCCTTGACAACTACCTGAACGTGGAGACTCAACTGCATTGTTGACAAGCCTCTCCCTGCAGCACGTTGCTCAAACCCCCATGTGCGAGCTCGTTCTTTTAGCTGTGGCCATCTAGCCTTTAGCCCGCGATTAGCTTTTAAGCAATTAGCTTTTTTTGTTTTCTTCATTGCAGTAATAATAATCTCCAGTCTCTCACAAGTTTCGCGTTCACTCCATACTTTCTTTCTACTGCTCGATTACCATTTTCTGCTGCGTATTTCACTACTTGTAGCTTGTAATCCGCAGAATAGGATTTTCTTTTTGGGGACATTTCTTCAGTGGTGGATGAGCAGGTAGCGGTACCCAAGCCTAGAGTGCCCTATTGTGGTTGTGAGTGTAAAAATAAAAAATGTGAAATTATGTTTGTTATGATGATGAGCAGGATTCTGTGTAATAATTTCACATATAAGTTGCCCTGGAGTATTAGTCGCACCTTCAGCCAAAGTATGAAAAGAAGTGTGACTTATAGTCCAGAAAATACGGTACAGTCGGCCCCCTACTTACGAAGACTCCTGGGCACGAAATCCCCAGGTTACGAAGATCATTTTCCTGAGTTTCCGTCCCCGGGATACGAAAACAACTCCCTCTTACGAAAAGAAATTCAAAATTCAAACATGCCAATCAAAATTTCACATGACGCGCGAGTTGCTCTGTCATTGGCTGTCTGTCAACATCCTGCCCCGCTGGCCTCCCAGATGGAGACAGAAGGAAGCTTAACTCTTTAGTTTTTAGTTTAGTTTTTTAAGTTGTTTAATTCAGTAAATGTTTAATAAATGTGGGTGCATTTGAGGTAAAGATAAAGGTAAAGTCTGTTGGGTTTTTACACCCGAGCTCATCTGGAATTTCGATACCTCAAGGAATCAAGTTAAAGTTGAGTTTGTCAAGCAGGGAATGCGCTTTGAATTCCACGTCTTGTGGGCGTGGTCCGCAGCGAGAGAGAGAGAGAGAGAGAGAGAGAGAGAGAGAGAAAGAGGTGTGTTACGAAAAAGGCTCTGGAACGGATTAATTTTGTAGGTAGGGGGCCGACTGTATATGCTTTCACAATGAATGTGTGAAATATGTGCGAAATATACTTTCACTGAGTTTAATGAGAAGAGTGAGGTGTCTGCCAAATGGGGTTTGATGTCAAGCTTGGAGATATTCCTCACACCACTGCAATTTCTTGCAGCTGCACAGCTGGTTTCAAGAACCAGCGCTGTGATGAGCTGGCCAACCCCTGTGATTACTACTGTCAGAATGATGGGATATGCACAATAACATCGCTTAACAAACCCCGCTGCAAGTAGGTCCCCTATCAGTAACTTCACCATGAACTTTAATGTCTAATTTGCTTCATCATCCAGCAGTGGTCCTTTCTCATACATAATCAGCACACATGTATTTCCTGTCCATATTCCCTGTGCCCATACCAAGGGGTATAATATTCTTTATGTAATAATTTGAGAATCATTTAGTATCCTTGAGTTTCTAACACTGTAAAAGGATCATGATTAAATACTCTAGATATACAGCACATGATGATGTTGCCATTATACACAATTGGTTAGTAAATTTCTTCAAATAAACACAACTTTGTTTGCATATGGAGAAGTTATTGAATGCCATTGTTGAAAATTGCTTCTATCACAAGTGTGATGTAATAAAGACCTCCATGTCAAAGTAATTTTGCAGTAAGAAACAAAATCACTTTATATAACTCAGTGGAGAAAGTTTTTCTGAAGTGGATGTTTGTTATGGATTATGTAAACATAGTCAATCTAAATATCATATGTGTTGATGTAAATGTCTACTGGATAACTTGTTTCAGATTGTGCAATATTAGTATTAGACATTGTGTGTGTGTGTGTGTGTGTGTGTGTGTGTGTGTGTGTGTGCGCGTGTGTGTGTGTGTGTGTGTGTGTGTGTGTGTGTGTGTGTGTGTGTAATGAATGGCTGCACTCTTAGAAATGAAATGCTGTGTTCATTTAACCTACTTGCAGTATGTCATCCACTCAAACAAAACTTGGTTATTTAAATAAGAAACAAACAATAGAATCACATTTTCTTAAAAATAATTTATAATGGAGCTCCGGAGTATAGCCTCATAGGCATGGATATCAAAAAAGAAAGAAAGAAATAAAACCCTTGGTGTTAACCTTGCCTTCTTTTGCTCCAGATCAAATTCAGGAAATACAGGAGGGACTTGGTAATTTATTTCTTTTAAAGGAGCTACACAACTCCAATAACTCCAGTCTTGGACACCTATTATGTCCTAACTAAGTCAAGTCAAGTCAGGTTTTGTGGACGAACTACTATGACTAGATTAAGTAAATCCAGCATTTTTTATTTTTTTTGTATTTATAGAATAAAGAATAATAATTTAGAAAACACTAAATCCTTGCACAGTTGTTATATTATCATATGAAATACTTTCCTATTTTTTTAATGTTACCATGGTTACCATGCTCAACTAAACAAGCTCAATTGTCAAACAACTGTTTAGTCACATATCACACATTCAACGTCAACATCTAAATGTGAGATGCCTGTGAATTCTGTTACCCTGTACCCTGATTTTTCATGTGTTGCTTTTTTAATTTTTATTTATACTGCCTGTGTTCTTGTGTGTGTCACTATGTTTGTTTTAACTTTCTTCATTTCATCTGAAGTGATTAACATGCATAAGCATCATCTGATCTTTCCTGTGGATGATTTTAATCAGGTGTTCAGCCAATTGGTCGGGGACACAGTGTGAGCGGCCCGCTCCGAAGAGCAGCCGCTCTGACAACACGCCTGGTGGTGAGTGAGCACAAACTTGGCCTTCTCTTTTATTACTGCACATTAATGGCTCTGATTAAAATCATCTGCTTGGTTTCAGGGAATGTGTAGCAAATGCATTAAAGCATGGACAAATGTGATTTATGATGTAGGAGATTTACCGTAATCCCCAGGAGGGATTAGTGCTGCTCAGAGCTGATCTATCCAGGACTTCATCTGTACTTCATTTGCACTATAAAGAAACATGAACACATACATCTCTTTATATTTGAAATCTGACTGAAGAGATTCTCTTCGTATATTTAAGTCTGATAAACTTCATGCTGAGAATGTTTTATAGTTATGTTTTTAACAAGATAGTTGGCTAGAAATGACCTGGAACAGGTTTAAAGCAATGAAAACATATGCGCTTTACTGCAAATGAGATTCAACCCTTGCCTTGGAGGTTCGTCGGGACATGAGTTCAAATCCTGCTTTTTTTTGTTGTTGTTGTTCTTGTTCATTGCAGGGAGCATCGCCATTATTGTGCCTCTGGTCCTGCTAGTTATTTTGATAACAACAGTCGTGGCTGGGGTCTTCATCTGCAGAAGGCAGCAGAGGTATTACAGGAACACAACATGGGGCTGCGAGGTTGGCTGTTTGTACACTTTAAGGGTTACAATGTGCACTTGTTTCCATGGTGCAGAAGTACATCCTGAGAAATATTCTGTGTGTAAACTATTACAAATGGTTCTCTTGCACTGAGAGGTCGACTAGTTTGCGAAGTATTCACAGTGTCAATTTATACCTATTCACGAAGAACATGTATAAATACTAAGAGTGGAATAAAAAAATCGAATTGTCTAATTTGAATATGCAAACTTACCTTACAGGTATTTGATTCATATTGAATATTTGAATATATATATATATATATATATATATATATATATATATATATATATATATATATATATATATATATATATATATATATATATATATATATAATATTATATTTTATTATATAATTTGTATATATATTTTATATTATATTGTATATATTTTATATATGTATATATTTTATATTATATTATATTGTATTATATTTATTGAATTGTATATATATATATATATACACACAAAAATAAAGGACAGGACAAAGACTTTCTATTGAAACTCCATTTATCACTAGAAAGTCTTTGTCCTGTCCTTTATTTTTGTTTATTTGCTCTACCAAAAAGTATTGAGCACTCTCCTACAGAAGGATCTACTCAGAAAATCCTGTATATATATATATATATATATATATATATATATATATATATATATATATATATATATATATATATATATATATATAATATTTGATTCGTATTGAATTGTCTTTGGCCTGACCTAGGGGTAAGCGAGTACAGCGGCAACCCATGACTAATGGAGGCATTAATGTGGAGATTGGCAACCCATCCTACAACATGTACGAGATGGAGCATGATAACCACAATGATGCAGGCAGCTTTCTAAAACCAAATTTTACACTGGATCCACATAAGGTTTGTCTGGAACATGTTCACTAATACATATTGCATGTGTGGAAAAGCTGAAGGAAGCATCTGTAAATTTAGATTATTAAATAACAGACTAGCCTTAAATCTCAGAAGAAACCAGATCATATGTACAGAAATAAATCATCAGCTTTAGTGATTGAAAGACTTTCTTTGCAACCTCACAAAATACATGTCAAGTACATTCTTACACTCTATATAATCCTTTCTATATGCGTTGAATCTTTCCAGTTTTTGGTTATTATTGTTACCGGTCAATTCTTGTACAAACTAGTGTTGTTGTATTAATGCCTCATGTAATGCAATAATAGTATATACCCATACATCTGTGTCTCTCCTAATATTCTGTTCAGACAGTGGCATTGCTCTATAAAAATGCATTTTGTGTACTGTATAGAAGAATAAACTGAATGTTTGGACAGATTTTAAGCTAGAATGTGTGCGTATTGCAGGGGTGGTGCGTAAAATCCAGTGACCCATGCACTCTGAACATACACTCTATCCCTAAAGAAGTTATACCTGGACAGGTGAAACTATTTGTCCTAAATGGTGACTTTGACTATTGTAAGAAAGACAAACATGGCTGTCCATGTTAGTGCATGTTGCATGTGCTTGCTTGATTGTTTACCTCACTTTTATAAAGAGTAAGGTCTAAATTGACATTTCTGTAAAATATACAGTATATTCAAAATACAGAAAATTCATGATGTTGACATGAGAAATCTCAATTATCATTTTATTTTAATTTTTCAAATGATAAATTTTACATTTCTCTGAATTCTCTTCATACAGCCGATTAACTACTCAAACCCAGTGTTTGCAAAGATATACATTGATGGACAGAACTGTCGGAAGCCAGTCATCAGCATTGATGAAAGGAGAGAGCTGCTCCCAAAGAAGCTAGAGGGGACAATTCGGGAAACCGCCGCATAGCCTGACTTTACACTTTGTACTCTTTTGGGGTTTTTTTGTTTGTTTTTTTACATGAGTGTACAAACTGTATAAAATGTGGAGGAAAAAAAATGAATTTTCTATTTCCTATCAGGTCCTACTAATGTACTTAGCTTTGCTTTTTTGTTTGGCAGCAGTGTTACCTCTACATATGTAATGAACTTTGGACTTCATGTATGTCCTCTCCATTTTGTTGTAATTTGGTTTATTGGGGGTTTTTTTCTTTGTTTTGTTTTGTTTGTTTGTTTTGTTTTCTTTATCTTTTCTTTTCTTTTTGTGTGTGGGTATGTGTGTTTTTCTAACTATGAAGGTATTACATACACTGCACAGTACATTTGATGATTACCCAGCCTTTAACAAAGAAATGACAGCAGTAAAAATATTTCATCCCTTCAAACCATATTTTTGCCTTATGGTGTTAACTCAGTGATAGTGTGGGATTTGTTTCATGTTATTTACTTCTCACCCAAGTTTTATTCTTGTATTTAAATACTGGCTTATTTCCACATCTTTCTTTCCCTACACATGCACATATACATATATATCTATACACAAACACACACGTGTGTGTGTGTGTGTGTGTGTGTGTGTGTGTGTGTGTGTGTGTGTATTATATGGATGGAGATATATATATATATATATGTATATATATATATATATATATATATATATATATATATATATATATATATATATATATATATATATATATATATATATATATATATGTGTATATATATATATGTGTATATATATATATATATATATATATATATATGTATATATATATATATATATATATATATATATGTATATATATATATATATATATATATATATATATATATATATATATATATATGTGTATATATATATATATATATATATATATATGTGTATATATATATATGTGTGTGTGTGTGTGTGTATATATATAAATATATATATATATATATATATATATATATATATATATATATATATATATATATATATATATATATATATATATGTATGTGTATGTGTATATGTGTGTGTGTGTGTGTGTGTGTGTGTGTGTGTATGTATACAATGTTTATCTCTGCAGAGGGCTACTGATTCCCATTGCATAAATACGTAATTCATCTCATCTTTCTCTGGTTGTGTCGTGTAACGAAACTGCCCAGTCACATTAGTCACTTAGAATTCAAGTAATTTTTGCCTTCTATCATTGGAAACAATGCTGCATATTATGAAATACTGTCTCTTCGTCCAGCAAAACCCTTGATATGTTGGAGATGATTATCACTTAATGGACAGCTTGTGAGAATAGATGATAATCTATCTTTGACAGTTCACTTTTTATGAGGACGCAATTGAATAGCAATCAATCTGGTGAACTAATATATTCCAGTTGAATGTGTCTGATACATGAAAGGCACAACGTTTTCATCCTGTTTAAAGGCTTACTTATGAAAACAAACTGAAAGACACCCAAACTTGGAGACTGTTTATGATTGACCAACTTCAGTAACAGTGGAATTAGAGGTACCTGATGGTTGACTTAGGGTTGTGATAGAGGAATAAATCTTACTTTACTACAATGTGGAAAGTGGAATGAATGAAATCCCTTTGTCTGTTACTTTGAGAGAATTACTATGATACAGTACAACAGATTTTATAATTTTGTATTTGATTTATATGTTGTTCGGCTGCTTGTATTTTGGAAAAAAAATGTATTAAATGTAAATGTATCTTTTATATAAAATGCATCAATATGAAATAAAAGCATTTTATTTCCATTTTATTAGTGACTTGTATTTGATTTGTGGGAAATGCTCATTCCATTCATTTACTGAACCACTTAATCTTGAGGTCGGGGAGACTGGCGTCCATCTTAGCCGACTCTGACGAGGGCGGGATACAAGCCAAATTTATGGGGTGTGTTTTTTTTTTCATAGCTACAAAACCGAACCATAGACCAGGTAAGATTTCGACAGACCTGGTGAACAGAAGTGGCACACACACAATATTTAGTTTACGCTTTCTTTCTTTCGGCTTTTTCCCTTTCTCAGGAGTCGCCACAGCGAATCATCTGATTCGCATGTTTTGATTTGGCAGAGGTTTTTACGTCGGATGCCCTTCCTGTCAGAACCCTTTAACAAGGGACAGAAACACGCTGATGGCTTTGCAGCTACTCTTTACGAAAGTCAGCAATGCTTCTTTTACATGCCTCTCACCATAGACAGTGACAGACATGGCCCGCCTTTGATAACCCAGTGAGCAGCACTGGGGGGGCAGTGACAACCCTGTGGGGACTCGAACCCCCAACCTTAGGATCAGCAATCCTGCGCCCTAACCACTAGACCACCACTGCCCCAATATTTAGTTTATTGTTCATCATTTTCTGTAACCCCTTCATCTTAATTAGGGTCGCGGGGAGGCTGGTGCCCATCCCAGCCAACTCAGGGCGAGGGCAGAGTACACCCTGGACAGCTCGCCAGGCCATTGCAGGGCGAAAACACACTGACGGCTTTGCAGCCTACTCTTTTTACGAAAGTCAGCAATGGTTCTTTTACATGCCTCACACCATAGACAGTGAGAGACATGGCCCGCCTTTGATAACCCAGTTAGCTGCATGGGGGGGGGGGCAGTGACAACCTTGTGGAGAGTGGGACTCGAACCCCCAACCTTTGGATCAGCGATCCAGCGCCTTATACCACTAGACCATTATTAGTTTAATATTATTGTCTTTTCTTCAGTTTCTATCATCCCCCAGTGCAGCTAACTGGGTTATCAAAGGCGGGCCATGTCTGTCACTGTCTATGGTGAGAGGCATGTAAAAGAACCATTGCTGACTTTCGTAAAGAGTAGCTGCAAAGTCGTCAGCGTGTTTCTGTCCCTTGCTAAAAGGGTTGTGACAGGAAGGGCATCCGACGTAAAAACCTCTGCCAAATCAAAACGTGCGAATCAGATGATTCGCTGTGGCGACTCCCGAGTAAAAGGGAAAAAGCCGAAAGGAAGACAGACTTCAGTTTCTATCATAGCACAAGGTTTTCATCAATCTGACAGAAGCTGAACTCAGAATTATTGGTTAGATCTTGCTGATATTGCAAGGCGGTATGGTGGTGTAGTGGTTAGCATGTCTGCCTCACAGCAAGAAGATTCTGCGTTCGATTGCCAGCTTGGGCACTTCTGTGTGGAGTTTGCATGTGCTCCCCGTGTTTGTGTAGGTTTCCTCCCACAGTCCAAAAATAGCACAGTAGGTTCATTAACTGTTCCAAATCTCCCCTAGGTGTGAATAGTTGTGTAAATGATGGCCTGGCAAGCTGTACAGGGTGTATCCTGCCCTCTCCTAGAGTCGGCTGAGATGGGCACCAGCCTCTTTGCGACCCTACTTAGGATTAAGTGGTTCAGAAAATGAATGAATGAACTTGTTTATTTATTTTGGAAACAAGAAAAAGCTTTCAATTTCTTCCATTTAAAAAAAGATTGATAGGGATCCATCACTTTCCACGGTTAATTGGGACCGAGATTCCCCTGTGACCACTGAATTCCACGAAATAATTTTTTTTTGCATAATTGGCCTTGTTTTTGCTGCATTTCCTTAACTTTTCCCCATTCTTCCTTAATTTCCTTATTTTTTTTTAATTCGACAAATTAAAAAAAAAAAAAATTTTAAGTGATGCACTGAAGCCGTAAGAATCGAAGCGCGAAATAGCAAGGGATCCCTGTACACACATTTGTTTTGCATGTAAGTATTTTTTTTTTAATCATAAATTTATTTGAAATGCTTAATTATCCATAAAACACCAGAGAGATATGTGTTGTATTCTGTGGCATACAATCTACACTTTTATGTTGTGCAAATTTTTAATTTATTCTCCATTTTCACCCATAACATCATGACTTTTTATGTACGGCAATCTCACAAACCACTCTTGATTTGTTTCAGGATAATTGCAATCCAACATGGCAGTAACTCTCCAAATTGAAAATCGGTCATTTCACTATCCTTTGAAAATCATTTCGTATAAAAGTGAACATGCTGAAAAGAAATATGATGGCCATTTTTATGGTCCCTCATTTTTATGATAAAGGCTCAATAATGATGATGTCAAAATAAGACTGTCAATGGTTTATTAATGGAGTTGGCTGATGTTATTCATGCTATAATAGTGGAATTTCAAATATTTGTTCTGGTAATCCATCTGTGTGTGTGTGTGTGTGTGTGTGTGTGTGTGTGTGTGCGTGTGCGTGTGTTAATTGAGGGGGGAAAGGGGAAGAAGTCTATGCAACATTGTAAGCAACACAGTAAGATTTATTGTTGATATTTAAAGGTTGTCTATTAGGAAAACAACTACAATAATAATGATGATAATAGTAATAGTTTTCTTTTCCTTTCGGCTTTTCCCTTTTCTCAGGAGTCGCCACAGCAAATCATCTGATTCGTACAACTGATTTGGCAGAGGTTTTTACGTCGGATGCCCTTCCTGTCACAACCCTTTAGCAAGGGACAGAAACACTGACGGCTTTGCAGCTACTCTTTACGAAAGTCAGCAATGGTTCTTTTACATGAACCTCTCACCATAAACAGTGAGAGACATGGCCCGCCTTTGATAACCCAGTTAGCTGCACCGGTGGTGGGGGGGTGGGGTGGGGATGTGTACAGTGACAACCCTGTGGGGACTCGAACCCCCAACCTTAGGATCCTGCGCTCTACCACGAGACCAACACTGCCTCAATGATAATAGTAATAATAATAATGATAATAATAATAATAATAATAATAATGTTATTATTGTTGTTGGTTTACTTGTATAACGCCATTCCACAATCTAAGTTGTGTGTGTGTGTGTGTGTGTGTGTGTGTGTGTGTGTGTGTTAAACATTCGGTGCTATAATATTAAACCCACTGCTGCTAACATTAACAAAGCACTGGCTAAGGTTTGTTTTTAGCATCATGGCTAACATTCAGCTTTAGTTAAACTGCCCAATGGGTTAAGTGCAGGATGTTTTCTTAGCAATTTCTCAGCCATAATTAGTAATAATGATTTCTGTTATAATTGTATACTAGTTCGCTTTCTGAGAGAGGAGATTGAGTATAAAATAACACTTTATTAAAATCACAAACATTGTAGGATTTTTTTTTTTTTGGTACTTAACTAATATACTTGGCAGAATTCATATACAGTAACACCAAAACAGAAAAGGGCTGCACGGTACTTGGCCCCAAACATGACTTCTCTCAGTTTTACACATTGATCGGGTAGGTGTGCTGTATGCTTGTAAAAGGCTCCCATAATTGCATTTCAAATGAGTTTCAAGAATTCAACTTTTTTTCAAGCTCTGACAAATTATTTATTTTGCTAGCAGTAACCTCAGAAAAGAAACAGGATAAAATTGGATTTTCTATCTCATTCTCTATCCTCCCAGAGCCGACAGTGATTAGGTCCCTGTTTGGACTCTCATTTCCCCGTGGGCTGATGCATTTCAAAAGGTTTTGTATTGGGATCAGAGTTGGGCTCACAAAACCAATATGTGGATGATAAGATTTTCAGCACATGTACACAATGCAGGATGATTTTAAAGAATCATGATGCAGGTGCATGATTATCTCTCCCAAAAGACCCAGTTGCTCTTTTATGAATGTCTATTATGGAAACGGTCGGTAGGTGAGAAATAATCAGTTCAGAAACCATTAGTTTGCACTGTAGTAAATTACATACATACTATATATCTTCAACATTTTGATATTTTCATATTTTAATTATTCACCAAACAAATAACATTTAGGTTACACCCATCAGCCCAGCTAAAAGTCAGACACTGATTTCATCATTTTCAAAAATTAATTTCTTAATCTTCAGTAATTATTTCATGTATGTGCTTGTTTGATTAGAATATTGACAGATCATTTGATCATATATGTTTGTATTAAGCAGCTTATTTTTGGCTGCATACATCTTCAAATCCATTGGGTTTTTTTTTTTTTAAACCTGTGCTTAAAAGTTTGTTTCGGATTCCCAAAATGTACTGTAGGATACAAACATCCTTACCATGGACTTCTTTTTCCATAAACAGTGGCAGTTCCAGCAGATATGGCACCCTTACCGATACCCCAAAAATTAACTGGAATCTATTGACCTGAAGTCAGTGGGAATCGGCTCCCACTCCCTTACAACCTGAATGGAAAAGGTGCACATTATGTTTGACTTGATGGATGGACAAATCTGAACTATTCATCTATAATTTTCTGAAGCTTAATAGCCCAGAAACTTATATAAAGTAATGAAACTGGGTATTTATCAGAGGGTCCAAACTTGACACTTCACAGAAAAAAACCCAGAAATATATCCATAAGGCCAGTACAATTAAATATTTAGTTTCTCGGCACTGAACGCATTTGATTTTGGCTCCACATGAAAAAAAATTAACACTAATCAATGAAAAAAAAACCACATCAACCACTTCACTGGTCCGAATAACAATTAAAAAAAAAAAAAAAAAAGTGAACAATCTAAAATCAAACAAACACTTACAGGTTCATCATCGATTGACCTTCCATATCCATGTAAAGCTTATCGGCTCCTATCACTAATTAACTTTTAAAATTTGGGCCATTCAGGCTCACTTTACCAAATTAGAATATGGCAGAAAACAGACAAATGCCTGAAAAGGCCTTTTCAAACATTACATCATCATCATCGTATCTTGTCCCCGTAGGGTAGTGTTGCAATTGGTTTCTTCCGGAGAAGATTAACCGGGATGCGGGAACGCTTGCTACTTGTCCCCAGAAACACGCTGACAGCTTTGCAGCCTACTCTTTACGAAAGTCAGCAATGGTTCTTTTACATGCCTCTCACCATAGACAGTGAGAGACATGGCCCGCCTTTGATAACCCAGTTAGCTGCACTGGGGGGACAGTGACAACCCTGTGGGGACTCAAACCCCCAACCTTAGGATCAGCGATCTTGCGCCCTATCCACTAGACCAATACTGCCCCTTAAAATATTACAATTAAGCAATTTTGAAAAAAAAAGTCATGTTTTTATTTTGTTTCTTTGCTACACTATTCCGGAAGCAAAAACTTTGGGGAAAAAAAAACCCTCAATTAAGTTATGTTTTGTTAGGTTTCCAAAGTGTTGTTGGTGCAAACATTGACAGAAAGCATTTATTTGGATTTACTACTAGATTTCAAAGGAAAGAAAAACATGGTTTTCAAAATTCTTTTCTTTGTACATTTTTGTTTTGCCACTTCTGTAACTTTAATCACATAGTTGATGAATTAAAAAAAAAAAAAAAGCACTGGTTTTGTAGCGAGATCAAAGCAATGTGATGCCATAAACCTGTTTTGTCAGTGAAATCAGAGTGTAGACTCCATTACATGATTCATCAAAACAATAAAATAAATCCTACCTGTTCACTGTATTTCATTTATCTGTTTTAATGTAATGTGTGGACTTGGATCAGATATAAAACAATAATCTTATTCTTAAAAAAAAAAAAAAAAATGTCAGGCTCCACCTGATGCATCAGGGAGATTTCTTCTGCAATGAGCACTATCAAGGCTATTTGCGGTTTAGGTTTTAGATTCTGGAAGTGGATACTTAGTGGAAACAAAACTCACGACTGTCTGAACATACTTTAAAGTTGGTTTTCAACTTGATCTATCTGTAAGTCGGCGAAAGATTAAAATTTCCTACATGCCCCTTTATCTTTGCAATAATTTATTTACAATCTTACCCTTGGTTTGGCAGAGGAGGGCAGGGAAAAATACACGATGGAATTTCAGCACCGTTTTCCACAGTATAAGTTAAGTAATGTTGAATACTTAGTTTTTATTCTTAGCAGTTTTCTCTTAACAAATTAAGCCTTTGTTCTAGAAGTTATCTAGATTTAGTAGTCAGATATTGGTGCAACAATTAAATTAATTAAAGTGTATTATTATTAAGAAGTGTGTTACCCTGCTCTTTCCTTTCACTGTTTAATTGTTGTAATAATATCTCTAATTGTTAATTTGCTAATCTTTTTCTACTTTCCTATATTTTAATTTATTAATTTGAAAAACAGTTAAGCCTAAGACTCCGAATGCTCCAGAGTTTGAACTAATTGGAGTCCGAACAAAAAATCCGTGATTTTTGTTTTTGTCCCGAACAAAAACTGGAAGTCGAACTGGAGAAACGCGTGAGAAAAAAATGAGACCGAGAGGAAGAAAAAGTGTGTGACTTCCGAAATTCCGGAAGTTGTTGATACGATGTATCACCCTAATAAAGCTGTCCTGGGGAAGTCCGGAAGTTGTTGATACAGTACTATATATGTATCATCCTCATAAAGCTAAGGCTAGCGCTAAAGCACTAAAACTAAGCTAAAGCACTAAAACTAAGCTAAAGCGCTAACAGCGCTGTGAACACCTTTAATAATGAGGTCGTGAGCCACTTCCATAAGGTTTTGAAAAGAAGGCAGAAACAAGCCAAGTTAGAAATGTTCTTCATGAAAAGAAAGGAACATCCTGAAGAAGAGTCATCCATGCAAAGCGGTAGCAAGAGAAAAAAAACACCTTTGGCTGATTTACCTGAAGCTGTTATGGAAGGGAAGCCATTTTCCTCTCTCCCTCTCAGTTATGGAAGGGATCCTCTTCTTCTCTTTCTCTCCAACATTTATGTATGCCAACTGCTCACCACCACAAAGGTTAAAATTCTTATCTTTATTGTTCTTATGCTTTAACTGACTCTAGTTTTTATTTTCGTGTGTTATGGTCACTCAAAAAAAGAGTTGCGCGTTGAAAGGCGCGTTGAAGAGGGGTGTGGCTATCACACATGGGGTGGAGTGCTAAACAAACACACCAGATTCCATTTAATCACAGGCTATAAAGACGAGCAGCACTCTTCACGGTGCTAGAAGATTGTCCCTCCTCCCCGTGATCTCTCTGGCTCTCAGCTCCATGCTCCAACAGTTCCCGCTTTAGTTTGATGTCCGTCTTTTTAGTGCTCTAGGGCCTACTCTGTGAACAATAAAGCATACCCGTTTTTATAGATGAAATGAGGAAATTGTAGTCATTGTAATAGAGATGTGGAAAAACACCAGAATCAAACTAAAGCGGGAACTGCTGGAGCACGGAGCTGAAAGCCAGAGAGATCACGGGGAAGAGAGACAATCTTCTAGCACTGGGCAGAGTGCTGCTAGTCTTTATAGTCCATGATTAAATGGAATCAGGTGTGTTTGTTTCGCACTCCACCCCGCGTTTGACAGCCACGCCCCTCTCCAACACGCATTTCAATGCCCAACTCTTTTGTGAGAGACCATAGCACACTAAAATTAAAAACACACTGCAGTTAAAGAGTATCTCACAACACAGACCATAACATAGTGTACTGTATTCAATAATTTTTTTCACTTAATTTGCGGACCTATGGTATGAGTTACGGTACTGTTAACTTCTGTTCAAAAGACAACGGAACTAATTAAGACATGATTACATTTATTTTTTATTAAATATGGATGCATATACATTTATTAATTGTTTACATTATTTGTAATGGGAAAGGCGGATTTGGAATCCGAACAAATCGGAATCCGAACAGCTGTCTGGAACGGATTAAGTTAGAGTACCGAGGCTCCACTGTATATAATATAGTGTTGGATCATGCATGTAGTACCTGGGCCTTCAGTGGGGAGTTAACAGATTTAATAGATCTCTAAATACCACCACTATCACGTTACAGTGAAACAAACCATCAATATACAAAAATACAATATAACAAGACATGGACTTGCAGAGGGAGGCATTCCATGTATTGAGGGTGAAGACCATCATTACTAAAGCGAGAAACCCAGTTAACCCTATATCTGTGAATACATTGTGGATGCATACCGTTTGGAAGCAGTGTTCTCGAAGTGGCAAACAAACCCTTTTCTGAGCTGAGACAAGCTAGTTAGCTTCTGTGTTGATAGACCTATTTATTATATCAAGGTTTTCTGGGGAAATTCACCTTGAACATGGTTTTTTAAATATGTCTGACATCAAGTCAATTTCTACTCGTCCATCAGCCATTGTGGGCATCAAAAACTTCAAATTCAGTTATAACGCTGTGAGGCGAATCTGAAATCTGATTGGTTAAAGAAATTTAACAGATCTTATAGACCTTAAGCCACTATTGTAGGGGATCTTGGTGAACTTCGTGAACAGAGCAGCCTCCTTTGTACACCTCAGTCATGCTCATAAGTCATGGAGTTCCAGAAGGTTTTTTTTTTTTTTTTTTTTCAAATCGCAGAGATCATGGACACTGTGACACACTGTAAACCCAGGGGAGAAAGAATAATGTGCAGAGGGTAGAAAAAAGAAGAATATGGCCAGGATATAGGTTATGGAGTAATCTATTAAGTTTACTGAAATACACTTTTATTTAAACTATGAATTGTGAGTCATTTACTTTAACTAGAATCACTAGTTCAACTTGGACTTCTCACACACAAAGCCTTGAAAAAGTATTCACCCCATTGGAATTTTTTTATGTTTTGTTGCCTCACGACTTGGAATTAAAATAGAGTGTTTTACAGAGCATGCCAACAACCTTGAAGATCTGATTTTTTTTTTTTTTTATTGTGAAGTAAACAACTAATAGGGCAAAACAAGAATAAAAAAAACCTTTAGCATGCATAACTATTTGCCACTTCAAAAATCAGTGTTTTGTGCAGCCACCTTTAGCAGCAGTTACAGTCACAAGTCACTTTAGATAAGTCTCTATGAACTTGCAACACATTTAAATGTTTTCCCTTAAACCACTTGAGTCTTGCTTTAGCAGTATGCCTTTGGTGTTTGTCCTATTGGAAGTTAAATCTTCATCCCTGTCTCAAATAACAGGTAGATTGAAACAGGTTTGTACCGGAGAATATCCCCGTGTTTAGCACCATCCTTCCTTCCGTCGACTTGGATCAATTTCCCAGTCCTTGCTGCTGAAAAACACCCCTATAATCACGATACTGCCACCATCATGTTTCTTTGTTGGGAAGGCGTTCATGGGGTGGTGGGATGAATTGGGTTTAACATTTTCCTTGGTGACTAAAAAGTTCAATTTTGGTCTCATCTGACCTTCATTCATACATCTGAGGAATTGCCCACATGCCTTCTTATTTTTAACACTAAGTAATGTTTTTTTTCGAGCCACTCTTCCATAAAGCCCAGCTCTGTGGACTGTATGACTTATTGTCATAGTGCAATGCCTCATGCTTAGTGGTGTTGCAGCCTCTGGGGTCTTTCAGAAAATGTGTGTTGATACTGACAAATCATGTGCCATTTAGATTGCACACACACACACACACACACACACAAGTGGACTTCATTTCACAAATTATGTGACTTCTGAAGGTAACTGGTTGCGTACCAAAAGTGTGAATACATATGCATAGCCAATTGTCAGATTTTTTTGTAAATTATTTTTTACTTACATTTTTCTTCACTTCACCATCTTAAACTATTTTGTACATCACCTAAAATTCAGATTAAAAACATGCAAATTACAGGTTGCAATGTAACAAAATAGGTAAAAAGTCAAGGCGATGAATACTATTGCAAGGCACTTTATTTAACCATGGGTAAGTGACCTTGACCTTCATTTTTTGTTCTTATAACAAGGCTTGTGCTTAAAAAAAAAAAAAAAAAAATATATATATATATATATATATATATATATATACACATATATATATATACATATATATATATATATATATATATATATATATATATATATATATATATATATCTTCTTCTTTTCCTTTCGGCTTTTCCTTTCAGGGGTCGCCACAGCGAATCATCTGCCTCCATCTCACCCTATCCTTTGCATCTTCTTCTCTTATATATATATATATATATATATATATATATATATATATATATATATATATAATTTTGAGTATGTCAGACCATATGCTAAAAAATGATATATAATTTATTTAATCTACTTGAAATCTGCTTGTTCCTCTGGTGCTTTCCACTATATGCATATTTAACACACACACACACACACACACACACACACAGAGAGAGAAGGAGAGAGAGAGAGAGAGAGAGAGAGAGGAACCTCAGTGGTCGAACAAATCAGAGGTCAATCAACAAAATATGAGGGGTATATGCCTTGCTGTTCGAACAAGTTATCAGAGTTTGAACAGAGCAGAGCTAAGTGTGTTGAATGCTGCTCAGTGTACAGTACTTTGAACAGCCACTGAGCAAATGTCTCTTCCTGCGTATTGTATTTATTCTTTACATTATGGCTACTTTAACCCTTAACCCTGGGTCTTAAGAAAAGTAGCAGTAATTCTATGGGAAAGGAGAAGAGAAAAGTCATGAAAACGTGAATAAACTGCAATTAAGAGACAGAGAAGGGAAAACAGCCATGCCCCCTCAAAGCAATAACCCATCCCCCATCTCTCCTTCCGCATCAATCCACTTACGCTGACACATCACAACCAGAAAGGTATGTACAAATACATTACATAATTAGCTTAATTATTACATACTGTTGTTATGTTTTGCTCTTTTGTGCATTAATGTATGTATTGTATATGAATATGTTTCACACATACACTCATTTTCAAAGTATATACAACTGTATTGATGGAAGTAGACATTCGTCTCAACGCAGTACAGTGGTACCTTGAACACTTTTGAGGTCGAACAAATCGGAATTTGACCAAAAAATCCGCACCTCTTCTACTCTTTTTTTCTCTCTCATTTTCCTCATTCATCAGCTGTTCAAAGTACTCTTTCCATCTTCCCAGCACACTTCTGTCATCAGTCAACACGTTTCCCACTTTGTCCTTAATCACTCTAACTTGCTGAATATCCTTCCCATCTCTATTTCTCTGCTGTGCCAACCTGTATAAATCATTTTCTCCCTCCTTACTGTCCAATCTAGCATACAAGTCATCATACGCCCTCTGTTTGGTCTTTGACACCGCTACCTTCGCCTTACGCTGTGTCTCCCTGTACTGCTGTTTGCTCTCTGCAGTCCTCTCCATGTCCCATTTCTTCTTAGCTAACCTCTTCCTTTGTACACACTCCTGCACTTCCTCATTCCACCACCAAGTCTCCTTATCTACTGTCCTTCCAGAGGACACGCCAAGTACTGTCTTACCTGTCTCCCTGATCACATTAGCTGTAGTTGTCCAGTCATCTGGAAGCACTTCCTGACCACCAAAAACCTGTTTCAACTCCTCCTTGAAGACAACACGACACTCTTCTGCTCTGCCTTTGCCTTCTTCACCTTTCTTACCATCAGCATCATCCTGCACATCACCATCCTATGCTGTTTGGCAACACTCTCACCCACTACTACTTTGCAGTCACTGACTTCCTTCAAATTACATCGCCTACACAAGATGTAGTCTACCTGTGTGCTCCTACACTGGTCACTCATTCGCAGCGTGAGTTTGTGTTCAATACAGAATGGAGGTGGTTAATTTTAAGAAGCTGTATGATTGTAACTGTAAATTTAAGAAGGATAATCCGAGGCCTCAGGAGGAGACCTGTAGGAGTGCTTTATCCCGATGGTGAGACTCTCATTAAGCCAGCTGAGGGTCCTGAGATGCAGAAGCATCCTCGGAACAAGACAGATGGTCAGTAGACACGGAGATTAAGTGAACAAAGTCTAACGTCAACTTCTCTCAGCCACTCACGTATTACTCAGCGAGGCACCTGACAAGAATAGCGTGATGCTGGTATTTGGACACAAAGCCTGAATCCCTCTAATTTATGACCTGTTGACACCAATATCAAGAGATTGGAGTGCTTTGGTTAATCCACCGGAATGATGGTACGCTCTGAATTAGTTTGCTTCATTTGGGTGTTGACGGTATCAGTGAGATGGAGTCGTGCGGCTTCATCCATACATAAGGCACATTGGATTATCTGCCAAACTTTTTTTTTGAAGATTAAAGGCTTTTAAGTGCACCTTATGGTAAAATACAGTGCCCAACAAATTATACATTGTCCTTGTCTAATTATGGGCATAAGACATCCTAAAACACTCAGTATTTATCAAAAGATGAACAGAATTTTAAATATAATATAAATCTATTTTAAGTTTAAAATGATTTATATTTTCATGCTCAATGTAACATTTATGTGTTAAATATAACCTAACTGAGACCTCGATTCTTATACAACTCCATGACACCAGGTGCTCTTTGTGCTGCTCTTTTTTATAACTGCTGATGCTTTCTCTTATACTCCATTAGTAACTGGAAGAGGCCATGGCATAGAACTGCTCCTATCTTGGCGTTAGTGCTTTACACAATTTCTGCTTCTGCTTTACACCACTTTCTGTCTCATTTAGGCATATTGTCCTTTTAGTTTCGCGCAGTAACAGTTTTCCTTCCAATCAACCTCCTCATTATTGTCATGTACTGCCTTCCTGGACCCCTGGACATTTTTTGAGAATAATAGACATACTCTGCAGTCAGTACTTTCTCAACTGACAACACCCCTCTCATCATTTGGGAGACATCCTCATCTCTGACAAGCTCCAGTACTCTTGCCTTCTCCTTCTTCTTCATTCCTTGTCTATAAAGTTCAACAACTGCTCTCTCAAACATAAAGATCTCTTGGATCTCGCTTTCAGCAATCCCTCCCTGGTCCCCAGCATTACCGCTACCCCACTTCACATTGTTGACCACCACATGGTATTCTTTATCATCACTTTACCGATTATAACACCAGTTCTCAGTTTTTCCCCCTACTCAGCAAAACCTCAACTAATTCAGCTCTTTCTGCACTTTGTATAATATTTTCTTCATAAGTCCTTTTCTTCATTACTATTAGAATTTGTTACTGACACTTTCCTCACTCTCCGCATCTATGAATATCCTCTATACACTAAACACCAAAACCAAAGAAGACTTCTCAATCTGCTCATTGGCTCTCAGATATGCTGTGAAGCAATTGTAGAAAACTCAGATCAGCAGACAGAAAGAGGAAAAAGTCACAATTAAAAATATATCTTTCTTCTTACTATACTCTCCACATTCTCATCTGATGTGACTTCTGCTAAGGCAAGCTTCTACAAGAAAAAATTGGACATTGCTGCACAAGAGCCATACAAATTCAACAATATAATTTCATCATTATTCACCAGCTCCGACTGCCCCATTTTCCATGATCACTGACTTTACAAACTTCTTTGGTGGGATAATTAAACAAATCCATCTGACATTCAGTCTCACTCCAACTTCTATACTACACAACATATACTCGACTTCTCCTTCACTGGCACAGTTTTCCAATCTAACAACTGAAGAGATCCAGCAAGTCATCTCACCATCAAATCCTACCACCTGCCCACTGGATCCAATTCCTTCTACAATACTCCAGACCATCTCTCAATACCTTCTCCACTTTATCACTAATATCATTCATTACCGACACTATCAGTAATAACTCCATTTAATCTGGTCATCTACTGATAGTGTTAAAAAGACCCAAGGTTCTACCCATTCTGAAAAAAACCCTCTTTAAATCCATCGGACATCAGAAACTACAAACCGATTTCACTTTTTGCCTTTCTTTTTAATATTCTTGAACATCTCTTGCAGAACAACCTGTCAGACTATAATCAATCTGCTTTCAAAGCAGCACATTCCATGGAGACTGCACTTTTGGCTGTCACAGAGAAGCTACATGCAGAAAGATTAGTCAAGATGTCATAAATTCTCATTCTCCACAACCTTTTAACAGCATTTGACATGGTCAACAACAAGACTATCTTGTCCATCCTCGGGAGTCTTGGGTTATGGGTTGGCATGGCAAAGGCTTCATTCCTACATGAAAGGTCATTCATATTGGGTTACATGGGGGGAATCCATATCTGCTCCATGCAGACTCTCCACTGGCATTTCCCAGGACTCAGTACTTGGTCCACTTCTGTTTTCCCTTTATACTAGGTCCCTTGGTGATGTCATATCCTCACATGGATTTTCATACCACTGCTATGCAGATGAAACTCAACTTGTCCTCTCTTCTCCTCCCACAGATCCTGATGTTTCTGCCCACATCTCTGCATTTCTGGCAAGCATCTCATCATAGATGGCAGCTCACCAGGTGAGGCTTAAACTCAGCAAGATTGAACTGCTGTCCATCCCAACTGACTTATCCCCACATTAAGATCTTGTAGTCTCTCTGGACAACTCTTTGATCTCTCCTTCAGTCACTGCACGAAGCCTTGGGGTGACTGCTTGTCTTTCTCCTCTCATACTACTGATCTTCCTTAATCGTGTTAATTTCTTCTCTTTAACATCCAAATTATTCATCCATATTTTCCCCACTAAGGCCAGTCAGATACTTGTTAAGTCCCTTGTCATCTCAAGGCTAGAACTAACACAACTCAATCCTGGTAGATCTGCAATTAATCCAGAATGCAGTGGCATGGCTTGTTCTCAGTTTCCCAAATTCTTCCACATCACTCCACTTCTACTGTCTCTCCATTTATTTCCTGTAGCTGCTCAAATCAGATTCAAAACATGAATGCTAGCCTACAAAGCCAATAAATGGATTTGAAACCTCCCACCCCAAAGGACTTATCACACCCCACACTGTACAGTGTTCTCACAAATCAAGTAGTACTGCAAGACTGGTACTTCTTTCTATCAAGGGATAAGGAGAACATGCATATAACCTCTTCTATGTGGTGGAATGAACATCCTCTAGATGTCCAGATAGCTGAATCACAAGATATCTTAAGACAATAACTGAAAAACTGCCTTTTTTGGAAGTACTTGTATTAGCACTATCTCTCTCTCTCTCTCTCTCTCTCTCTCTCTCACACACACACACACACACACACACACACACACTGCACGCACTCAAAAACTAACACAAACACCTCATCACTGAGTTTTGACTCCTTAGTCTGTGCTTAGTGAACCATTTTTGGAATGTCTTCACATATAATGACTTTAAAGTACTTCTGTAGGCCACCTTGAATAACAGTGCCTGCCAAATGCTCGAAATGTAAAAGTAAATGTAACATATTGGCTGTGCCCTTTTGCAACAGCCTGATATGCAGCAGTTCAGAGAGGTCGTTACATACTGCTTTGTAGCATTGCATTTCCAGCTAATGCTTTTCCTTCATGAAAAACAGAAATAGAGTATTCAAAGTGATAAAATGTTGCCAAAATTATATAAAGCATTTGGCTGTATAATTCCTGTGAATTATTGTAACCTTAGCTCTGTGCATACTCCTGTTGATGTAAGCACCAGTTACCATGAAATGATTTGAGTATGATGAATATAATTTTATGATCTAATATTTAGATAAGAGTATTGTTTTACATTAATTTATGGAACATTTCACTTCCTTTTCATTAACTTTGTAAAGAATATACTGTGGCAGAATGGTAACACATAATGGGGTGATAAGGTGGTTTAATGCACATGATTTGTTGGTTAGCATTTATTTACCATTATAACATTTTAAAGATGTTTGAGAGAGAGAGAAAGAGAAAAAGAGAGAGAGAGAGAGAGAGAGAGAGAGAGAGAGCGAGAGAGAGAGAGTGAATACATTGAAATCATAGGGAGTTACTGGTTGGCCTGATTAGTGACTTGTTGAAAGAGATGTTAGAGTGCGTGACATTTTTTTGGACAGCCAGTGTAGCTTTATTCTCAAGTGGGAATCAGAATGATGGGCGATGGGGTTTTTTGTTGTTGTTGTTTGGTTTGTTTTTTTTTTTTTTTACACAATTGCCTTCAGGATCAATAACGTATTCTTATTCCCTTACCACCATATCACAACGTTTCAACATAAAATGGCCATAGTTCACCATATGGCCAATGCAGCCGTGAGGGGGAGCACAAATCAGTGTTCTTTCTCACACCGGTACCAAGCCCGGATAAATGCAGAGGGTTGTGTCAGGAAGGGCATCCGATGTAAAACCTATGCCAAATCAAACATGCGAATCATTAATATGACTTCCAAACTGAATAGGTCGAGGCCCAGGTTAGCAAAAACCGCCATCAGTGAAGTTAACCAACAGGGTGCTGGTAAAAACTGGACTACTGTTGGTCGAAGAAGGACAGGTGGGAAGCATGCCTGTAGGTAGAGAGAGAAGAGGAAAGGCATGAGTCTAGGATTGAGAGTAAGGACTTTGAATTGAGAGTAGAGACTTTGACCAAGTGGAAAGGTAGCAAGGCTAGAAGCCTAGGAACAGGGTTTTATCATGGTGTGGATGTGAAGAGAAATGGAATAGGAGTCATCTTGAACGAGGGGTTTGTCAGGAGTGTTCTAGAAGTGAAAAGAATGATAAACAAAGTGATTTGTCTCGTTAGAAATTGAAGGTGTGATGGTCAATGTTGTTAGCGCTTATGCCCCACACGTAGACTGTGAGCTAGAAGAGAAGGACAGATTCTGGAGTGAGAGTAGCCCCAGAGGTGAAAGAGTGGTCATTGGTGCAGACGTCAATGGACATGTTAATGCAAGCAACAGAGGGGACAAGGAAGTGATGGGCTGGTTTGGTATCCAGGACAGGAACACAGAAAGACAGATGTTGACAGATTTTGCAAAAAGGATGGAAATGGCCATGGTGAATACTTTCTTCAAGAAGAGACACCAGCATAGTATGACTTATAAAAGCGGAGGTAGGAGCACACAGGTAGACTACATCTTGTGTAGACGATGTAATTTGAAGGAAGTCAGTGACTGCAAAGTAGTAGTAGGTGAGAGTGTTGCCAAACAGCATAGGATGGTGTTGTGCAGGATGATGCCGATGGGGAGGAAGGTGAAGAAGGCAGAGCAAAAGACAAAGTGGTGGAAGCTGAAAAAGGAAGAGTGTCATGTTGTCTTCAAGGATGAGTTGAAACAGGCTTTTGGTGGTCAGGAAGTGTTTCAAGATGAATGGGCAACTACAGCTAATGTGATCAGGGAGATAGGTAGGAGAGTACTTGATGTGTCCTCTGGAAGGAGAGTAGATAAGGAGACTTGGTGGTGGAATGAGGAAGTGCAGGAGTGTGTACAAAGGAAGAGGTTAGCTAAGAAATAGTGGGACATTGAGAGGACTGCAGAGAGTAAACAAGAGTACAGAGAAACACGGCATAAGGTGAAGGTAGCAGTGTCAAAGGCCAAACAGAGAGTGTATGACTTGTTTGCTAGGTTGGTAAGGAAAGAGAAAATATTTATACAGGTAGTTACAGCAGAGAAATAGATATGGAAAGGACATGCAGCAAGTTAGGGTGATGAAGGACAGAGTGAGAAATGTATTGACTGATGACAGAGGTGTGCTGGGAAGATGGAAAGAGGACTTTGAAGAGCTGATGAATGAGGAAAATGAGAGATAATAAAGAGTAGAAGAGGTGACTGTTGAGGACCAGGAAGTAGCAAAGATCAGTAAGGATAAAGTGAGGAGGAAGAGAATGAAGAGTGGAAAGGCAGTTGGTCCTGATGACATGCCTGTGGAGGTATGGAAGTGTGGAGAAGAGGAAGCAGTAGATTTTCTGACAAGAACATTCAACAAGGTCTGAGAGAGTGAGAGGATGCCGGAGGAATGGAGGAGGAGAGCACGAGTGCCCATTTTTAAGAACAATGGGAAGCGTGCAAAGTTGTGGCAACTACAGAGGGATAAAGTTTATCAGCCATAAGATGAAGTTATGGGAAATAATAGTGGAAGCGACACTAAGGGTAGTAGTATGCTGAGGTTGGAAATGCCAGGCAGAAGGCCTAGAGGAGGACCTTCTTCTTCTTTTCCTTTCGGCTGTTCTCTTCAGGGGTCACCACAGCGAATCATCTGCCTCCATCTCACCCTATCCTCTGTATCTTCTACTCTTACTCCACCTATGTTCATGTCCTCCTTCACCACATCCATAAATCTTCACTTTGGTCTTCCTCTGGGCCTTTTGCCTGGTAGTTCCAACCTCAGCATCCTACGACCAATATACTCACTATCCCTCCTCTGTACATGTCCAAACCATCTCAATCTAGCCTCTCTGACTTTGTCTCCAAAACATCTAACGTGTGCTGTCCCTCTGATGTACTCATTTCTGATCCTATCCATCCTCATTACTCCCAAAGAGAACCTCAACATTTTCATCTCTGCTACCTCCAACTCTGACTCCTGTCTTTTCCCCAGGGCCACTGTCTCTAAACCATACAACATTGCTGGCCTTATCACCGTCTTGTGCACTTTTCCCTTCATTCTTGCCGATACTCTCCTATCACACATCACACCGGACACTTTTCTCCATCCATTCCAACCTGCCTGCACGCGCTTCTTCACCTCTTTTCCACACTCTCCATTGCTCTGGATTGTTGAGCCTAAGTACTTAAAATCCTCCACCTTCTTTATCTCTGCCCCCTGTAACCTCCAAGTTCCTCTTGGGTCCTTGTTGTTCACACACATGTATTCTGTCTTACTAAGACTAACCTTCAATCCCCTCCTTTCCAGGGCATACCTCCACCTCTCTAGATTTTCCTCCACTTGGTCTCTGCTCTCACTGCAGATCACGATGTCATCTGCAAACATCATAGTCCATGGAGATTCGTCTGTTAGCCTGTCCATCACCATAGCAAACAAGAAGGGGCTGAGAGCTGACCCTTGATGCAGTCCCACCTCCACCTTGAACTCTTCTGTCACACCGACAGCACACCTCACCACTGTCTTACATCTATCATACATGTCCTGCACCACTCTAACATACTTCTCTGTCACTCCAGACTTCCTCATACAATACCACAGTTCTTCTCTCGGCACCCTGTCATATGCTTTCTCCAGATCCACAAAGGCACAATGCAGCTCCTTCTGACCTTCTCTGTACTTCTCTATTAACATCCTCAAAGCAAACACTGCATCTGTGGTGCTCTTTCTTGGCATGAAACCAAACTGTTGTTCACAAATGCTGACCTCTGCCCTTAGTCTTGCTTCCACTATTCTTTCCCATAGCTTCATTGTATGGCTCATCAGTTTTATCCCTCTGTAGTTGCCACAACTCTGTACATCTCCCTTGTTCTTAAAAATGGGCACAAGCACACTTCTCCTCCATTCCTCTGGCATCTGCTCACTTTCTAAGACCTTGTTGAATATTCTTGTCAGAAAATCTACTGCTACCTCCCCTAGACACTTCCATACCTCAACTGGTATGTCATCAGGGCCAACTGCCTTTCCACTCTTCATCCTCTTCAATGCCCTCCTCACTTCTCCCTTACTAATCTTTGCTACTTCCTGCTCCTCAACGATCAACCCTTCTACTCTTTTTTCTCTCTCATTTTCCCCATTCATCAGCTCTTCAAAGTACTCTTTCCATCTTCCCAGCACACTTCTGTCATCAGTCAATACATTTCCCTCTCTGTCCTTTATCACTCTAACTTGCTGCATGTCTTTCCCATCTCTATTTCTGTGCTGTGCTAACCTGTATAAATCATTTTCTCCCTCCTTACTGTTCAACCTATCATACAAGTCACCATACGCCCTCTGTTTGGCCTTTGACACTGCTACCTTCGCCTTACGCTGTGTCTCCCTGTACTCCTGTTTCCTCTCTTCGGTCCTCTCAATGTCCCACTTCTTCTTGGCTAACCTCTTCTTTTGTACACTCTCCTGCACTTCCTCATTCCACCACCAAGTTTCCTTATCTACTTTCCTTCCAGAGGACACACCAAGTACTCTCCTACCGGTCTCCCTGATCACATTGGCTGTGGTTGTCCAGTCCTCTAGAAGCACTTCCTGACTACCCAAAGCCTGTTTCAACTCCTCCTTGAAGACAACACGACACTCTTCCTTTTTCAGCTTCCACCACTTTGTCTTCTGCTCTGCCTTTGCCTTTTTCACCTACAGGTCGTGAACCTATGGCTCATGAGACAGACGAGGCTCTTTTGATGACTGCATCCGGCTCTCAGATAAATCAGGTGGCCTTTTTTAACAGAATAACTAATACATAATTCCGCTGTCTTTTAAATAAAAATACAGAAAAACATTCTCAAATAAAACAAAAACATAAATAAATTTCACGCATTTCAATCTATCCATCTATTTTCAATGCCACTTGTCGCTGTGGTCATGTTTACTAGATGGAAGCCTAAACGCCTGCATGAAGTCGAACCTCAGCACATATCAACCAGACTATAAAGCTATCAGCAACACCATGCAGCACAAGAAGTCGCATTCATAGTAAGAAGTACTTTTCTTATTAATAAATAACTTTGTTGTAACAATGTTGTTTAAAATACATACAGAGTCTTATTATACTCTTAAATTGTTGGTCTCAGTATTAAAAAATATATTTGGCTCTCAGAGGATTAGATTTTATTTCTTTATTTATTTATTTTGGCTCTCTTAGTCAAAAAGGTTTCCGACCCCTGGTCTATAATGGTCATCAGTAACAACACATTTGATTGTTCTGCTGTTTTAAAAAACAGCAAAATATTTTGCTGTGTTCTCTTGGTAAATGTCCAACAAGATTAGAAACAGTTACAGCAAAACTATCAGATGCTCTGAATGAATGGAGCGATGAGCCAGATATGGACTTAACAGAATATGATGAGTATTTTTCACCCTATTCTCCTGCTCACCAACTTCATAAATTTAAGCAGGTTCCTGGCCATGTGCTTTTCAATGTGCCATGTGCTAAAGTTGAAATTCATGTTGATTGGCTGAAAATATTTAAAGGAACAGCACCAGAAGGGAAAATTAAAGGGTCTTTATTTATTTATTTATTTATTTTTAATTAAGCTGTTTTCTATTTATTTTCAGCTTTCATGTAAGTAATTTGGTTGATGCCACAAAATGAATAATACAAATACCTGTAAAACTCTTATTGTTCTGTTATTATTCATGTTTTCCACCTCTATGGTATTAAGCACTTACCGTTTCACTCTGCTGGTAACTATTTAAATACCCCCCCCCCCCCCCCAATTTTTTAAGCGCCCTGGGCGTTTATCACGTTGGTTACGGTAATTGTAATGTGCTGTGGATCAGATCATCAGCCAAATGATGTAAATGAAAGGATTTATAATTTTATAAATTAGACAATGTTGCTGAGATGTCTGAACCTGTGCATGTGGTTTAAGCCAGTTGAATTTTAAATATGCAGCCAGACATCTCAAAAATATTTTGACCTTGCCTACTCTGATGATACTACCACCAATTTAAACAGATGTGTGTCTAAAGAGATTACTCCTTCTGTCACCCCTGGCAATTTTATAAAACAGTACGAAAGATGATGGGTGAAGGCATAGACGAGACTCAGTTTTGATCATCAGCACTTCAAAGACTGAATTACAATTTTTTGCTGGGGTCATTTTCACATTCTAGAATCTTCAGAAAATCCCTACAACACTTTTGCACAGTAGATGTTTTCTTCAAATTTAATCCCATATAATTCCAAACAGGGAAAAATGTAAAATTTCGATTAGTCCACACACACACACACACACACGCAAACACAAAAACCCTCCTTTGTCCAAAATATTTTGGCTAAGCAAGTAATAACACTTTGTTTATTTTATTGATAGCTACATTAATACTAACTATGAAAAAATGAAGCTACAAATGCTATCCAGCAGGCTAGGACAGTGGTGGCCAGGTGGTAGGGTGCTGGTTTATCAATCTGAAGGTTAGGGATTCATGCCCTGCTATGGCCAAGTTGTCACTGCTGTCTCTCAGTGTGGCTAACTTGTTTATCAAAACCCAGCCATGTCTCTCACTGTCTGTGGTAAGACACATGTAAAAGAACAGTTGCCGTTATGTATAAAGAGTGAGCCATTGAGTTGCCAGCTGTATGTTTCTGCCCTGCATTTAGCAGACAACTTTATCCAGAGCGACTTACAGAAGTGCTTTAAAGACTCTATCAGTGAATATATTTTTACACTATTTTGTTAGAGCACACACTAAGTATACCATCAGTCAAACTCAGGTGGTAGGTGTTGTGTAGGTTTTCATTTTTTTTGTGGTGTGTTTGTATACAGCATAGTGCTTAATCTAAGTACTGCTGAAAATGGTAAGCTTTCAGCCATCGTTTCAAAATACTCAGTGACTCAACTATTCGGATGTCCAGAAGTTCATTCCACCACCTTGGAGCCAGAAAAAAGTACAGATGCTCCCCGACTTACGTTTTTAATTGGTTCCGGATGGCCGAACGTAAGTTGAAAGTGAATGTAAGTTGTTACAATGACGTATGACGCTCATACTGTACTATACAGCCATAAATACCATTACCGTATCTCATAAAACACCCCTAAATCAATTATTATATACATAACATTGTAAAATAATATCAAATATATCAAATAACATCAACATTAAGTTCAAATAAGTCACTTATTTATACCGAATCACTTTACATGAAGCTTAAAACAGTCAATCAACGCTTACAATATGTGAAGCGCTCAATACTGAAAGTAGTGTACTTGCAAAAGTAGTGTACTTGCTGTGGGTTATACGGACTTCCGGTCTTTCAAGTGCACAAAGGTGCCATTGAACTCGTTTCTAATACAACCTTCACTGTTGCAGTCTCCCAGCAAAGCAAAGAGCTCTTTCTTTTGTGTAAGTAAGTAAGTAAACTTTATTCAAGAGATGCATACAAAGAACAAGTACAAATCCTAATGAATATTAATATAAAAATAAGTATACACTCTTAGGATTCTGCTAAAAGATAATACATATAAATATTGATATCTGAGCAGATAATTAATTCATCTCTGTGTATGAGACTTGCACCCATGCAAGTAGGCTTACACTTCTGACCAACCATATTTGCTTAGGGTTACAAAAGTCCGCAAAACAGTGTAAACACAAAGATGACGTCTTAACACAAAGGTAACACTATATAACTGTGATATACACATATACACACACACACACACACACACACTCACTCAGTCTGTAGTTTGTAAACAATGAATGCAGCGTCATGACGTCAGCGTACGACGTATGTACGTCTAAACTCAAAATTTGACTTAAAAAAAAAACGTAAAATCGAAAAAAATGTAAAACAGATGAACGTAAGTGGGAGAGCGTCTGTACCGTTTGGATGCATTTTTCCCTTGTCCCTTGGTAGAGAGAGGGATCAGCCTCATCACCCTGTGATGGCCTGGCAAGCTGTCCAGGGTGCACTCTGATCTCACCAGAGTGAGCCGAGATGGGCCTCAGCCTCCGCGTGACCCTAATTAGGATTAAGTGGTTCAGAAATTAATGAATGAATGGAATAACACAGTACTAAGAAAAAATGTAATATCAGGCTGAAACTTTACATTATGCTTTCGACAAGCAAATCTGCATGATAATTGTGCTTAAAGCAGTTCAAACAGAAAGGCACCATGAGTTACCCGAATACAGTGGAGCCTCCGTACTCAAACTTAACCAACAGCTACTCGGATTCCAATTTGTTCGGATTCCCAATTCGCTTTTCCCATGACAAATAATGTAAATGGTCTTAATCCGTTCCGTCGTCTTTTGAACGGAAGTTAACGGTACCATAACTCATACCATAGGTCCTCAAATTAAGTAAAAAAAATCATTGAATACAGTACATTAGGTTATGGTTTGTGTTGTGAGAGACTTTTTAACTTTTCTATGGTTTTTATTTTAGTGTTTTGGTCTCTCAGAAAAGAGTTGCGCGTTGAAATGCGCATTGGAGAGGGGTGTGGCTCGAACATGGGATGGAGTGCTAAACACGTACACTTTAATCATTTTCATTTAATCACAGGCTATACAGACTAGCAGCGCTCTTCCTGGTGCTAGAAGACTGTCCCTCTTGATCTCTCAGCTCTGTGCTCAAGCAGTTCAAGCTTTAGTTTGATTTCCATGTATCTCCAGTATTTATTATAGAGTTCCCTGTTTCAGCTATGAAAACGGTTGTGCTTTATTGGTCACAGGGAAGGCAATAGTGCACGGGCACTAGAGCACTAGCAACAATAACTAGAACACTACAGCACGAGAAACCTGTGAACAATAAATCACAACTCGTTTTCATAGATGAGTGTGTTAGAGACACGCCCCTCTCCAATGCATATTTCAATGCGCAACACTTTTCTGAGACCATAACACACTAAAATGAAAACCACAGAAATGTTAAAGCATAAGAACAATAAAGATTAGAATTTTACCCGTTTTTGAGAAGCCTTCTTTTCAAAACCTTACGGAAGTGTCTCATGACCTCATTGTTAAAGGTGTTCACAGCGCTGCGAGCACTTTAGCTTAGCTTTAGCACTTTAGCTTAGCTTAGCTTACATACATACATCCTCTTCAGCTTTGTTCAGGCGGTTATGCTTATAAGCCGACCTGTGGGTTTTCTGTTCGGTACTCTAAATTGTATTTGTCGCTGGAGGTGGTATATGACATTAGTGATTAGATAGTTTTAGTTCTTTAGCGCTAGCTTTAGCTTTAGTACTGTATCAACAACTTCCAGACTTCCCCAGCACAGCTTTTAGGCTCATAAGAGCCAGTGCTTTATGTATCATTCTAATAAAGCCTCTAAATTCTCTTTGGAGAATTTCTCCTTTTCACCCTATCTTTCTTTTTCTGCTCTGCTCTATGCTGATCTCTTCAGGTCCAAGCATACTTTCACACGTCCTTTTTTATGAATATGTCTTACAAATAATTTTTATGAACACTCAAAAATACTGCTAAAGTCAATCAGGTTTGAAGCTCAGCCTATGGATGTGTTATAGACAGGATCTGGTCTCGAGACATGTGAGGAGAGCGAAGTTTTAAACTTTTATATCCAAATTATGTAAACTTGGATGCAAGCATTGTAACATAACAAGCATCACATTAAAATTTACAATAACTTGAACTTTCTAGGAAATATGGGCTGATTTTTGTTATGTTGGTATGAGTTACCATTAAATAATTTTGAAAAAACTTTGAAAAGGACATTGAAACACATCAGATGGGATTACATCATCTTCTTTTCCTTTCGGCTGTTCCCTTCAGGGGTCGCCACAGCAAATGATCTGCCTCAATCTCTCCCTATCCTCTGCATCTTCTACTCTTACTCCAACTATGTTCATGTCCGCCTTCACCACATCCATAAATCTTCTCTTTGGTCTTCCTCTGGGCCTTTTGCCTGGTAGTTCCAACCTCAGCATCCTACGACCAATATACTCACTATCCCTCCTCTGTACATGTCCAAACCATCTCAACCTCGCCTCTCTGACTTTGTCTCCAAAACATCCAACATGTGCTGTCCCTCTGATGTACTCATTTCTGATCCTATCCATCCTCGTTACTCCCAAAGAGAACCTCAACATTTTCATCTCTGCTACCTCCAGCTCTGACTCCTGTCTTTTCCCCAGGGCCACTGTCTCTAAACCATACAACATTGCTGGCCTCATCACCGTCTTGTACACTTTTCCCTTCATTCTTGCCGATACTCTCCTATCACACATCACACCGGACACTTTTCTCCATCCATTCCAACCTGCCTGCACGCGCTTCTTCACCTCTTTTCCACACTCTCCATTGCTCTGGACTGTTGAGCCTATATATAAAGTACTTAAAATCCTCCACCTTCTTTATCTCTGCCCTCTGTAACCTCCAAGTTCCTCTTGGGTCCTTGTCGTTCACACACATGTATTCCGTCTTACTAAGACTAACCTTCAATCCCCTCCTTTCCAGGGCATACCTCCACCTCTCTAGACATTCCTCCACTTGTTCTCTGCTCTCACTACAGATCACAATGTCATCTGCAAACATCATAGTCCATGGAGATTCTTGTCTAACCTCGTCTGTTAGCCTGTCCATCTCCATAGCAAACAAGAAGGGGCTGAGAGCTGACCCTTGATGCAGTCCCACCTCCACCTTGAACTCTTCTGTCACACCGACAGCACACCTCACCGCTGTCGTACATCTCTCATACATGTCCTGCACCACTCTAACATACTTCTCTGTCACTCCAGACATCCTCATACAATACTACAGTTCTTCTCTCGGCACCCTGTCATATGCTTTCTCCAGATCCACAAAGGCACAATGCAGCTCCTTCTGACCTTCTCTGTACTTCTCTATTAAAATCCTCAAAGCAAACACTGCATCTGTGGTGCTCTTTCTTGGCATGAAACCAAACTGTTGTTCACAAATGCTGACCTCTGCCCTTAGTCTTGCTGCCACTATTCTTTCCCATAGCTTCATTGTATGGCTCATCAGTTTTATCCCTCTGTAGTTGCCACAACTCTGTACATCTCCCTTGTTCTTAAAAATGGGCACAAGCACACTTCTCCTCCATTCCTCTGGCATCTGCTCACTTTCTAAGACCTTGTTGAATATTCTTGTCAGAAAATCTACTGCTACTTCCCCTAGACACTTCCATACCTCCACAGGTAAGTCATCAGGGCCAACTGCCTTTCCACTCTTCATCCTCTTCAATGCCCTCCTCACTTCTCCCTTACTAATCTTTGCTACTTCCTGCTCCTCAATGGTCACCTCTTCTACTCTTTTTTCTCTCTCGTTTTCCTCATTCATCAGCTCTTCAAAGTACTCTTTCCATCTTCCCAGCACACTTCTGTCATCAGTCAATACATTTCCCTCTCTGTCCTTTATCACTCTAACTTGCTGCACGTCTTTCCCATCTCTATTTCTGTGCTGTGCTAACCTGTATAGATCATTTTCTCCCTCCTTACTGTTCAACCTATCATACAGTGAATTTCTCCATTGTGAGATTAATAAAGCTGTATCTTATCTTATCTGTATCTTATACGCCCTCTGTTTGGCCTTTGACACTGCTACCTTCGCCTTACGCTGTGTCTCCCTGTACTCCTGTTTCCTCTCTTCGGTCCTCTCAATGTCCCACTTCTTCTTGGCTAATCTCTTCTTTTGTACACACGCCTGCACTTCCTCATTCCACCACCAAGTTTCCTTATCTACTTTCCTTCCAGAGGACACACCAAGTACTCTCCTACCGGTCTCCCTGATCACATTGGCTGTGGTTGTCCAGTCATCTGGAAGCACTTCCTGACTACCCAATGCCTGTTTCAACTCCTCCTTTTTCAGCTTCCACCATTTTGTCTTCTGCTCTGCCTTTGCCTTTTTCACCTTTCTCACCATCAGTGTCATCCTGCACACCACCATCCTATGCTGTTTGGCAACACTTTCACCCACTACTACTTTGCAGTCACTGACTTCCTTCAAATCACATCGCCTACACAAGATGTAGTCTACCTGTGTGCTCTTACCTCCACTTTCATAAGTCACCCTATGCTTCTGTTTCTTCTTGAAGAAAGTATTCACCACAGCCATTTCCATCCTTTTTGAAAAATCTATCAACATCTGTCCTTCTGTGTTCCTGTCCTGGATACCAAACCTGCCCATCACTTCCTCGTCCCCTCTGTTGCCTGCACCAACATGTACAATGAAGTCTGCTCCAATGACCACTCTTTCACCTCTGGGGGTACTCTGCATCACTTCATCTAACTCACTCCAGAATCTCTCCTTCTCTTCTAGCTTACATCCTGCCTGTGGGGCATAAGCACTAACAACATTGACCATCACGCCTTCAATTTCTAACTTGAGACTCATCACTCTGTCTGTCACTCTTTTCACTTCTAGAACATTCCTGACAAACCCATCCTTCAAGATGACTCCTACTCCATTTCTCTTCCCATCCACACCATTATAAAACAGCTTAAACCCTGCTCCTAAGCTTCTCGCCTTGCTACCTTTCCACCTTGTCTCCTGAACACACAGTATGTCCACCTTCCTCCTCTGCATCATCAGATGGGATTACATATTACTATTAATTACTCTATATAACTCACTCACTCACTCACTCACTCACTCACCCACCTACCTACCTACACACACAGTGCCATGAAATGGTCTTCGCTTTGGTGGATGGGGGCCATTTTACCCAAAGTTAGCATCATCTCAGCTCTGGAAGAAATTAATAAATCTCCCCTGCATTTCCCAACTACAGTCTGGACTAAAAATGACAAGAAAAAACATAACACCAGCAAGAAATGCTGAAAATCAAGTAGTTTGGATCAGGTCAATCAGACCGAAATTCATCAATCATCCAAAGACAATTTACACACAGTCATTTTCCACGAGCTGGCATTGTTTGGTTAACTGCATGCTAAAATTTCCCTGGCTGAGTTTTCAAAGAACAGAATCTGGCCCATAGTTTCAGACACACATGTCAGATTTAAAGTGTTTTTTAGAGAAAGTCAAAAGAAGTAACTAACAAATGTCTGTTGGAAATGTTATGTGGTAAAATCATTAATAAAGGTTTGCTTGATTTTGGTATCTGTAAATTTGGGGTTTTAGGATACACTAACCCCATCCCGATTTTGTGTTCTGCTTCACAAAAATTTGCCCGACTACTAGAGTGTGGAAGAATGTGAGCCACTCCACCGAATGTAGGCTCTTGTGTCTTTTTGACCATTATATAAAGGTGCAAATGCCTTCAAATGATACTGATTGAAAAAAAAAAAAAAAAACACTGTCAGGTTCAAACAATCACACTGAAATTAAGAAAACTGTATCTAACAAAACTATATAACAAAACTCTCTGATCTCTTTATACAAGTATGCTTCATCAACTCTGACCTCATCATAATTATCCTAATCTATGTCCTGCTCAGCAGATAGGATCACATCATCTTCACAAACACCACTCATGCACACTTTTATTAACAGATGACTCTTCGTCATCAGCATCTAAATCAATATCTTCAACACAACTGGCATCATCATCATCATCATCATCATCATCTGTTTTAGTCGCTGAAATTGCATTTTAATATCAAAACAGTATCCAAAATGGAGAGACTACTTCATGGGCGTTGTATGCATTATAGTGTATCTTGTACTGAACTCGGTGAATAATTGCAATGAACACTAGTAAGTTTGCTACTGTTTTTATCTAGTTTTATGAGGGTACTTGTCAGAAAAATGGGGAAAAAAATTTTTTTTTAGTGCATTTTAGTCGATTTCACGTGAGCAAGTGATGGTTGAATACTTGTTTTAATAGTCCATGCAAAAATCAGAAGTTCGACAAAAATGGACCATTTTTACTTGTCTGACCATTCTCTCAAAAGTGGTCTGTGCGACAAGCGCCTACTTTCGGCGGAGCGCCTAATAAGCAATATGAAACATTTATTCCTTTGTTGATTAGATCCATCACATGATTTCTGTACAACAATGTAAACCTGTAATACCAGCTGTGTGTCTGTATTTCTCCATTTCACATTCTCTCTCTCTCTCTCTCTCTCTCTCTCTCTCTCTCTCTCTCTGTCACACACACACACACACACACACACACTCACACACACACACACACACACAACCCTCGTTGCCAAACTACACGTGCCTCCCTCCCCTTACACTTCTGATAACACTGAAGATTCAAATACATAGCTTACTTCCTAAATTCTTGGAGACCCGCTTGAGACCTTGGTTCTCAGCCTCAGGAGAAGAACGGACATCACGAACGCACCCTAGATAAGCGCACCCTGGATGAACTCACACACACGCACGCACGCACGCACGCACACACACACACACACACACACACACACACACACACACACACACACACACACACACACACACACCTTCCATGCTTTGTACTGCCTATATACTCCATGTGATCTTCCAATAAACTGGAGAACTTTTTCAAGAATTTTTGATTTTTTTTCTAAGGTTCTCTCCAAGATCTCAAAAACAGAATCCCAGATCCAGAGGGCATAGAGATGGGATCACCGAACTCTGAGTTAGATCATATATTTTTTTATTCGATGTAGATCTGAGCGGTAGTGTATGAGCCTATATTTTTAGAGCTTCAGTTTACTCATTAATAATATGTTTATTTATTTATTTAATTATATTTAGCAGTAGGCCAATTATATATAGCCATGAGGTTATTCTTACTGAAACATAACATCAGTGGTGTGACTGGATATTGCCAAGGCCTACCCCAGCATCCCCCATCTACTAATAGAGAGAGCTCTACGACAATACCACATCCCAACAGAAGTCCTGAAGTTAGTGATGCACCATCTTACCAAGATCAAGATGAGTTTCACCGTGAACAACTTCACAACGGGTTGGCAAAGTCTGGAGAAGGGCATCAGGGCAGGGTGTAGTTTCTGTTGTATTATTTGTCGTAGCCATGAATACGCTACTCAAGGCAGGAATCAACCAGTGCAGGGTGCCGAAGTCTAATGAGAGTCTTCTTCTTTTCCTTTCGGCTTTTCCCTTCAGGGGTTGCCACAGCGAATCATCTGCCTCCTTCTCACCCTATCCTTTGAATCTTCTTCTCTTACACCAACGACCTTCATGTCCTCCTTCACCACATCCATGAATCGTCTCTTTGGTCTTCCTCTAGACCTTTTGCTTGGTAGTTCCAGCCTCAGCATCCTATTACCAATATACTCACTATCCCTCCTCTGTACATGTCCAAACCATCTCAATCTAGCCTCTCTGACTTTGTCTCCAAAACGTCTTACATGTGCTGTCCCTCTGATGTGCTCATTCCTAATCCTATCCATCCTCGTTACTCCCAAAGAGAGCCTCAACATTTTCATCTCTGCTACCTCCAGCTCTGCCTCCTGTCTTTTCCCCAGGGCCACTGTTTCTAACCCATACAACATCGTTGGCCTCAACACCGTCTTGTACACTTTTCCTTTCATTCTTGCTGATACCCTCCTATCACACATCACACCAGACACTTTTCTCCAACCATTCCATACTGCCTGCACATGCTTCTTCACCTCTTTTCCACACTCTCCATTGCTCTGGATTGTTGAGCCTAAGTACTTAAAATCCTCCACCTTTCTTATCTCTGCTCTCTGTAATCTCACCTTTCCTCTTGGGTCCTTGTCATTCGTGCACCTGTATTCTGTCTTACTGAGGCTAAATCTTCATTCCCCTCCTTTCCAGGGCATACCTCCACCTCTCTAGATTTTCCTGCATTTGTTCTCTGCTCTCACTACAGATCACAATGTCATCTGCAAACATCACAGTCCATGGGGAATCTTGTCTAACCTCGTCTGTCAGCCTGTCCATCACCATAGCAAAAAAGAAGGGGCTGAGAGCTGACCATTGATGCAATCCCACCTCCACCTTGAACTCTTGTGTCACACCGACAGCACACCTCACCACTGTCTTACATCTCTCATACATGTCCTGCACCACTCTAACATACTTCTCTGCCACTCCAGACTTCCTCATGCAATACCATAGTTCTTCTCTCGGCACCCTGTCATATGCTTTCTCCAGATCCACAAAGGCACAATGCAGCTCCCTCTGACCTTCTCTGTACTTCTCCATTAACATCCTCAAAGCAAACACTGCATCTGTGGTGCTCTTTCTTGGCATGAAACCAAACTGTTGTTCACAAATGCTGACCTCTGCCCTTAGTCTAGCTTCCACTATTCTTTCCCATAACTTCATCGTATGGCTCATTAACTTTATCCCTCTGTAGTTGCCACAACTCTGTACATCTCCCTTGTTCTTAAAAATGGGCACAAGCACACTTCTCCTCCATTCCTCTGGCATCCTCTCACTCTCTAAGACCTTGTTAAATGTTCTTGTCAGAAAATCTACTGCTACCTCTCCTAGACACTTCCATACCTCCACCGGTATGTCATCAGGACCTACTGCCTTTCCATTCTTCATCCTCTTCAATGCCCTCCTCACTTCACCCTTACTAATCTTTGCTACTTCCTGGTCCTCAACAGTCACCTCTTCTACTTTTTTTTCTCTCTCATTTTCCTCATTCATCAGCTCTTCAAAGTACTCTTTCCATCTTCCCAGCACACTTCTGTCATCAGTCAATACATTTCCCTCTCTGTCCTTTATCAATCTAACTTGCTGCACGTCCTTCCCATCTCTATTTCTCTGCTGTGCCAACCTGTAAAAATCATTTTCTCCCTCTTTACTTTCCAACCGAGCATACAAGTCATCAAATGCGCTCTGTTTGGCCTTCGACACTGCTACCCTTGCCTTCCGCTGTGTCTCCCTGTACTCCTGTTTACTCTCTTCAGTTTTCTCAATGTCCCACTTCTTCTTAGCTAACCTCTTCCTTTGTACACACTCCTGCACTTCCTCATTACACCACCAAGTCTCCTTATCTACTTTCCTTCCAGATGACACACCAAGTGTTCTCCTACCTGTCTCCCTGATCACATTAGCTGTAGTTGTCCAGTCATCTGGAAGCACTTCCTGACCACCCAAAGCCTGTTTCAACTCCTCCTTGAAGACAACCCGACACTCTTCCTTTTTCAACTTCCACCACTTTGTCTTCTGCCCTGCCTTTGCCTTCTTCACCTTCCTCACCATCAGCATCATCCTGCACATCACCATCCTATGCTGTTTGGCAACACTCTCACCCGCTACTACTTTGCAGTCACTGACTTCCTTTAAATTACATCGCCTGCACAAGATGTAGTCTACCCGTGTGCTCCTACCTCCACTTTTAGAAGTCACCCTATGCTCCTCTCTCTTCTGGAAGAAAGTATTCACCACAGCCATTTCCATCCTTTTTGCAAAATCTATCAACATCTGTCCTTCTGCGTTCCTGTCCTGGATACCAAACCTACCCATCACTTCCTCGTCCCCTCTGTTTCCTGCACCAACATGTCCATTGAAGTCTGCCCCAATGACCACTCTTTCACCTCTGGGGGTACTCTGCATCACTTCATCTAACTCACTCCAGAATCTCTCCTTCTCTTCTCGCTCACATCCTGTTTGTGGGGCATAAGCACTAACAACATTGACCATCACACCTTCAATTTCTAACTTGAGACTCATCACTCTGTCTGACACTCTTTTCACTTCTAGAACATTCCTGGCAAACTCCTCCAAGATGACTCCGACTCCATCTCTTCCCATCCACACCATGATAAAACAGCTTAAACCCTGCTCCTATGCTTCTAGCCTTGTTACCTTTCCACCTGGTCTCCTGAACACACAGTATGTCCACCTTCCTCCTCTGCATCATGTCAGCCAACTCTCTACCTTTTCCTGACATAGTTCCAACATTCAAAGTCCCTACTTTCAGTCCTAGACTCATGCCTTTCCTCTTCTCTCTCTGGCAACGGACATGCCTCCCGCCTCTCCTTCTTCGACGTCTTCGACCAACAGTAGTCCAATTTCCATCAGCACCCTGTTGGTTGACGGCACTGATGGCGGTAGTTGTTAACCCGGGCCTCGACCGATCCGGTATGTCATTCTTTCTTGTGATTCGCATAGTTTATTTGGCATTTGTTTTATGCCGGATGCCCTTCCTGACACAACCCTCTGCATTTATCCGGGCTTGGGACCAGCATGAGGGAGAGACACTGGTTTGTGCCACCCCCCCTCATGGCTGCATTCGAAGTCTAATGAGAGTACTAGGCACCTATCATTCAGAGCATTCATGGATGATGTCACATTCATGACCGAATCAATTGTGGGAGCCCGTTGGATTCTTTCAGCCCTGGAAAAGATGGTGAATTGAACAAGAATGGAAATCAAGCCAACCAAGTCAAGAAGCCTCACAATCACCAAAGGCAAGCTTGCATCATATATCTTTATCATTCAAGACAAGAAGATTCCCACCATCCAGGATAAGAGCATTAAGTGCTTAGGTAAATGCTTTGACCATCACTGACTGATCTGAACAACAGCAAAGACACCCACAATGCACTGAAGAAATGGCTGCAAGCAATTGATGCAAGTCATCTCCCGGGGCCACTTTAAGGTTTTGTGTTTCCAGTATGGTATAGTCCCTAGGCTTCTGTGGCCATTCCTGCTGTATGGCATGGCCTTCTCTACAGTAGAATTAATGGAGAGACTGTGTAGCAAATCTCTACACCACATCTGCTAAGCTTACCTTACCCCTGTCATCCGTGACTGAGGAATTTCAGACTGAAAAAGTGTGAACCAATTCTGCACTGCACTTAGCCAAAAACATAGTAGTGCATCATGTAGGAGAGGCTGTAAAGACTGGCAAGAAATGGAACCCACATAAAGCAGTCCTAGTGGCAGAGGAAGACCTATGTTACCAAGAAGTAGTAGGGACAGTTGTAAAGGAAGATTGGGCATTGACAACTATGGGGAGAGCCATTGGAGCACAGCAGACAGCAAGACAAGAAGAGACATGATTGTGCAGCACAAAACAGGTTTGTAAGGGCAGTCAGGACCAGGTTGGAGTCAGCTCTCCAATGCCAACTAACCTGGAAGGACCTATGGACTACTGACCAAGAACAACTCAGCTTCTTATTCCGTGCAGTGTCAGACCTGCTTCCAACATCTTCTAACTTGCGTATTTGGGGAAAAGAAGATGCTTAATGCTCTCTGTTTAAAAGGAATAACTGCCCTCTGGATCTTTCCTGACAGCATGCCCGAGAGCTCTAGGAGAAGGGAAGTACAGATAGAGGCACAACAATATTTGTGGAGAAATTGCAGCAGTAGTGGATCAGCAAAGACTGGAAGCAAACCGCCTGAGCAAATAGAAACCGTAAAGTTTGTACAGTTCCTGAAAGAAGGGGAGAAGATCAAACCCAGCAAGTCTGCAAAATTAAGCTCACTTATGTCTACAGCCTCTGACTGGCAGTTTCTTGTGAATGTTCAGAAGCTAGAATTTCCAACTAATATAGTAGTTACTTCAAAGCGCCCAGACATGCTGTTGTCATCGGGGAGAAGAAAACTATGCACATAGTAGAGCTCAGGATCCCCTGGGAGGATAGACTTGACATTTCTCACAAGCTGAAAGTCGTGAAGTACCAGAATTTGGTAGACGAAAGCACACATCAAAGGGCGGCTAGCAAGCCTGATGCCAATTGAGGTTGGGTGTAGGGGCTTCGTCGCATCAACAACAAGGAACTTCCTTCGCAGGTTAGGTTTTTCCCCTACCACTACAAAGAAGGCAATCAAGACCATCAGTGCCTTGGCAGCTTGGCAGAGTCAAACTTGAGATAGCTATGGATAAAAAGGACGGAAGAGTGGATCTCAGCCAATCAGAAGCCAGAGGAGTAGCATGCGAATGCACCTACAATGTACCTCAGCAGGACCTAGCCAAGCAAATCAAGACAGTAGTGAGAGTTTTACGCCTACATCAGATCTTCAAAACATGCAGCCAGAAGCCAGTCTGCAGGTGAAGACAGTTTCTGTCTTTACTACCTCACTCAGGTGAAGCATTCAGGTTTAGGGGCGAAACGCTGACGACCCTGAGATACCTGCTGAAGATGCAGACGGCATAGAAGCTAACGAAGTAACTACCTTCCCAAAGTTGCAGAGGTCACAAAGCCCACCAAGCTTTGAGTAGCGATGCATCATGGATGTTTTCAGAAATTATATTCTTATAAATGGGCGCACGCTTGGCTGATCTATGCTAATGTAAACTAATATGTGTAGATATGCCTCCTTTTGTTTGATTCAGAAGCTCACTGATTTATGTCGAAAATGACAGTATATCTGTATACTGTCATTATTAATATGAACATATTTATATGAACTCATGTGTTCACATCCTAGTCTAGTGATTTCCCTCACTCACGAGAGTAAAACAGCAGCCTTTTCAAATAGGCTAATGCAAAATATCAAACAGATTTTTGCAGATTACAACTTCAAAAATGTAAGTAACAACCACCTGCTGATGAAAATATACATATGTTCTTATGTATTAAAATAGGTACGGGCACCGAAAAAAATGATAGTCATCGTAAATTGATAGTTTTAGGTTCTATTTATTGGGTTAATCATTACAAATCACCAGTCCAAATTTCATGCAATTATCTTGAACAGTTTCCGAAATAGAGCCTGTTCCTTTACCCTCGCTTCAGGCCCTTGGAGTCTATGAAATAAGAATTACTACTGTCTACAAAGACTTAACACCATTCCTCAGTCATTTCTAAATCCTGGCTCTGCACTATGGAGTTTCAGGCCTTTCAGGTAATAGGTTTTGTAGTAAATGCCATTTCAAAATGCATTTTTTTTTTTCAAATTATGGTAGCACCAGATTGCATTTTTAGATAAGATAAGATAAGATAAGATACAGCTTTATTAATCTCACAATGGAGAAATTCACTGTTACAGGCTCTTGAGGTACTATCAGTAGGGGGTGCAAAAATAGATACAAGTACGAACATACACACATACATATATAAGTAAATAAATAAATAGATACATAAATAGTATAAATTACTAAACAATAAAAGAAAAGAATGGAGCAACTTTATAGATTGGCCTATATTAAAGTGTAATGTATCTGAGTGCAGAGTAGATGGGTTGATATGGTTGACAGTCAGTGGGGTAGATGTGGTTGATTAAAGTGCGGGTTTTTATTGCACATAACCGGTATTTTCACAGACAGTTACAAAGTGGCGTTGTACAGTCTGATAGCGGTGGGAATGAACGACCTCTGTAGCGCTCCTTCCTGCACTGAGGATGCCTCAGTCGTCCACTGAAGGAGCTGCTTAGCTCCTCGACAGTCTGGTGCAGTGGGTGAGAGCTGTTGAACAGGATGGATGTGAGCTTTGCTACCATCCTCCTCTCACTCACCTCCTCCACAGAGTCCAGTGGGCAGCCGAGGACAGAGCTGGCCCTCCTGACCAGCTTGTTCAGTCTCTTTCTGTCCCGCTCTGTGCTGCCCGGGGCCCAGCAGATGGCAGCGTAGAGGATTGCAGAGGCTACCACAGAGTCATAAAATGTCCTGAGCAGAGGTCTGCATATGCCGAAGGACCCGAGTCTCCTCAGAAGGTGGAGGCGACTCTGGCCCTTCTTGTACAGGGCGTTGGTGTTGTGGGACCAGTCCAGTTTATTGTTAAGGTGAACACCCAGGTACTTGAAACTGTCCACTGTCTCAATGTCCTGTCCCTGGATGTTCACTAGTAAATGTGTGTGTGTGTGTTTGAGTGTTTCTCCTGAAGTCGACCACCATCTCCTTCGTCTTCCTAGTGTTCAAGCACAGGTGGTTGCGCTCACACCAGTCCACGAAGTCGACGATGACCGACCGGTACTCCAGCTCGTTCCCCTCTGACACACGGCCCACGATGGCGGAGTCGTCCGAGAACTTCTGGAGGTGGCAGCTGTTTGTGTTATATATGAAGTCCGAGGTATAGATGTTAAAAAGGAAGGGTGAGAGGACGGTGCCCTGCGGTGCCCCCGTGCTACAGACTACCACCTAGATGCCCCTATTTTAGAAATTAGACATCTACAAAGCCCAATTATGCTATTTTCCAAGATAATGGGATCGACTAAACCATTAATTTTTTGAAGGCCAGTTCTTCTCACTTTTGAAGTCATTGTCCCTCTAAAATGCCTCAAACTGCAATTTACGCCACGGGAAAAAAAATGACTAAAAATGACCAATCTTTGAAAATCCATTCAAAGTTAACCAACCCAGTCAATATGTTGATACTTTTGTTTCTAAGGGGAAAATGCCTGTTTAATCCATTGGGAATGTCTGATTTAGGCTATCTACCATGGTTTGGGGTTTCAACGGGGTCAGACAAGAGTCATTTGACAAAAATGCCAAAAATAGTCAAAATCTGTTGAACTTCAACCAACCATTAACCCGAAACTTTTCTTTCTAAAGTAAAATGACCTGCTTAATCCATTGGAAGCATCAGTTGTAGGCTATCTACCATGGTTTTAGCTGTGAAGGAGGTCAAACATGTTAAATAGCAAAATGTTGGAAAAGTGTAATACACAATAATTTTGGAAAAATTACTTTGTAATAAGTATTAATTGCAATCTTTTCAGAGTATTGTACTCTTCATTCACTGAATGCAGCCGTGAGGAGGGGTTGTGACAGGAAGGGCATCCGGCGTAAAACTTTTGGCAGAATACAAAATGCAAACCGTAAAGACAAATTTCATACCGGATCGGTCGAGGCCCAGGTTAACAACGACGGCCATCAGTGCTGTTAACCAACAGGGTGCTGGTGGAAATTAGACGACTGTTGGTCAAAGAAGGAGAGCTCGAAGAAGGAGAGGCGGGAGGCGTGTCCTTAGGCAGAGATAGAAGAGGAAAAGCATGAGTCTAGGACTGAGAGTAGGGACTTTGAATGTCGGCACTATGACAGGAAAAGGTAGAGAGCTGGCTGACATGATGCAGAGGAGGAAGGTGGACATACTGTGTGTTCAGGAGACCAGGCGGAAAGGTAGCAAGGTTAGAAGCTTAGGAGCGGCGTTTAAGCTGTTTTTTCATGGTATGGATGGGAAGAGAAATGGAGTAGGAGTCATCTTGAAGGAGGGGTTTGTCAGGAATGTTCTAGAAGTGGAAAGAGTGTCAGACAGAGTGATGAGTCTCAAGTTAGAAATAGAAGGTGTGATGTTCAATGTTGTTAGTGCTTATGTCCGACATGCAGGATGTGAGCAAGAAGAGAATGGGAGATTCTGGAGTGAGTTAGATGAAGTGATGCAGAGTACCCCCAGAGGTGAAAGAGTGGTCATTGGGGCAGACTTCAATGGACATGTTGATGCAGGCAACAGAGGGGACGAGGAAGTGATGGGCAGGTTTGATATCCAGGACAGGAACACAGAAGAACAGATGTTGATAGATTTTGCAAAAAAGATGGAAATGGCTGTGGTGAATACTTTCTTTCAGAAGAGACAGGAGCATAGGGTGACTTCTAAAAGCGGAGGTAGGGGCAACCAGGTAGACTATTTCTTGTGTAGGTGATGTAATTTGAAGGAAGTCAGTGACTGCAAAGTAGTACTGGGTGAGAGTGTTGCAAAACAGCATAGGATGGTGGTATGCAGGATGATGCTGATGGTGAGGAAGGTGAAGAAGGCAAAGGCAGAGCAGAAGACAAAGTGGTGGAAGCTGAAAAAGGAAGAGTGTCGTGTTGTCTTCAAGGAGGAGTTGAAACAGGTTTTGGGTGGTCAGGAAGTGCTTCCAGATGACTGGAGAACTACAGCTAATGTGATCAGGGAGACAGATAGGAGAGTACTTGGTGTGTGCGCTGGAAGGACAGTAGATAAGGAGACTTGGTGGTGGAATGAAGAAGTGCAGGAGTGTGTACAAAAGAAGAGGTTAGCTAAGAAGAAATGGGACATAGAGAGGACCAAAGACAGTAACCATGAGTACAGGGAGATACAGCATAAGGTGAAGGTAGTGGTGTCAAAGGCCAAACAGAGGGCGTATGATGACTTGTATGCTAGGTTGGACATTAAGAAGGGAGAAAAGGATTTATACAGGTTGGCACACAGAGAAATAGAGATGGGAAGGACGTGCAGCAAGTTAGAGTGATTAAGGACAGGGTGGGAAATGTATTGACTGATGACATAAGTGTGCTTGTATAAAGGTTTTATTCCAATCTTAGAAATATATACATAAATTACTCACCCAGGTATGGAATAAATAGATAAAAATGACAGTATCCTGCTCAGACGTGTCCATCATGGTGGCGGCCATCTTGGAGTGTGATGGTCAAGACCACTTTTTTGAAGGGGAGGCTCGCACTTTAATTACCTGGCGCGTCACGCAAGTTTCTTCTTGAGCTTCGATTCAAATTTCGTTTTAAAGAGAAACATCTCTAAATTGGTGTACCTACTATATGGGAGTTTTATTCTACCGACTTTTAAAGAACCAGAAATCTTCTTAGGGATATTTATAGATATGAAGTTTTACAAATGGAGAAATATACTGATAAACCAGGTATGGCTGGAAAGCGGGAGATTCACTACTGAACATACTTATGGTTTAGACCATGTGTGTCATAGTAGAGTGACTCGTGAGCTGGTTTTGTGGACAATGCCTTGCAAGTGCACTTGAGATCTCATCACAACAAATGCGCACTAATCAAGGTTGGTGAAAAATCAACACAAGCTCAGTCTTCTTCTTTTCCTTTCGGCTGTTCCCTTCAGGGGTCGCCACAGCGAATCATCTGCCTCCATCTCATCCTATCCTCAGTATCTTTTCTTACTCTTACTACCGTCATGTCTTCCTTCACCACATCCATAAATCTTCTCTTTGGACTTCCTCTATGCCTTCTGCCTGGTAGTTCCAATCTCAGAATCCTACTCCCAATGTACTCACTATCCCTCCTCTGCACATGTCCAAACCATCTCGATCTAGCCTCTCCGACTTTGTCTCCAAAACGTCTTACATGTGCTGTCCCTCTGATGTACTCATTCCTGATCTTATCCGTCCTCGTTACTCCGAAAGAAAACCTCAACATTTTTATCTCTGCTACCTCCAGTTCTGCCTCCTGTCTTTTCCCCAGTGCCACTGTTTCTAAACCATACAACATCGCTGGCCTCAACATCATCTTGTATACTTTTCCTTTCATTCTTGCCGATACCCTCCTATCACACATCACACCTGACACTTTTCTCCAACCATTCCATCCTGCCTGCACACGCTTCTTCACCTCTTTTCCACACTCTCCATTGCTCTGGATTGTTGAGCCTAAGTACTTAAAATCCTCCATCTTTTTTATCTCTGCTCCCTGTAACCTCACCGTTCCTCTTGGGTCCTTCTCATTCACACACATGTAAAAATGCGAATCAACACAAACTCAGTCTAAACTTGAAATGCTCTTTTTCTATGAACATGGCTGAATTTGGTACCACTGGAACAGGAATGAAATGAACTTTTAAGACAATTAAATTTATTCAGCATTATTTGGTTACAAGGGCTGCATTTACAGGTTGAAGTTTGACTATTTTCAGCTATCAGGCTTAGCTGTATCACAATTCCTGAGTGAATCACATGTCAGTGCCGATATCTAATCCAAATAGTTTGAAACAATTGCTTTTCATTTCACATTAAGTCTAAATTGATTTTAAGGGAAAAATTACCCCAAAAGGTACCACAACACAATAGCACTACCTTTATTCCCTCTTTTCAAAGTATGTCACATGAAAGATAGATTTAAAAAACTTTTTATTTTAATGATAGCATTGATATTTTGACAGTGCGATCATGGAAATATTAAATACAACAGTTTATTTATATATTTTTTCAGATATCTTTTTGGGAAGCACTTCTGAGACTGGTCATAGACTAGAGATAAAATTACAACTGACAGACCAAATAAAACTTTGAAACACAAGAAGCACACCCCAAATCATTAATTTGGATCTCTTTCAAACGGTCTCCAGTCACCAATAGTTAATTAAAAATTAACCTCAGCTGATTTATTACCACCCTAGAGCATAGAGTTTAAGTAGATTTTCTGTTAGGTCTTGTAAGTGCTTCTGCTATTACACAGCCATAATAAAAGACAGATTTAAAAGTCATCTTTAGTGCTTTTTGCTTTTTTTTTTTTTTCCTTCCAGGCTGTGCCTATTTTATACTGCAGTCATTGAAAATGTCAAAATCAATCCAGGGAGCAGAAGCCACTGGATTTCAAAGACACTTAAGAGTCAAACATATCTATTGTATATATTTTTTAATATGAGAAATGATACTGAAACTACAGACATATTGCTCATGAACATAAATTTCCATGCAAAAAAATAATAATTCTCTCAAAGTAACCATATACTAGTACACTACCAGTATGCTTTTTTTTCGAGAAAGCCTTAAATAAATTAAAATGTGACTCTGAAGAGGCCATTCCCAAATATGCATGCACTGCAGTTCGAAAAGAACAGCGTGGCAAGCAATGTATGTCACGGAGGGGGCGTGTGCATGCTTTTGCCCCTCCCTGGTTTGTGGTGGTCATGTGATAAGGAAGCTAATACTTGATGGGTGGGAATTGGCTATGTCTAAATTAGGAAGAAAACGGGGGGGGGGCTTTCAGAGTAAATAAATAAATAAAATTAATTATTAATGTGATTGTTTTTATATTGTCTGAACTCCATGACAAGTTAAATTGAAGTTCAGTTAAATTTAGTTTTTCAAACATTTTTATTTTAAAGAGGTAATCAATACTGTACATATTTACAAAGCAGTATATATAAACTTTTTTACAAATGCAACCCAGATATTTTTGACTGTCGTTCCAAAACACCCTTCGAGGAAAAAGTAAAGTCTTTTTTCATGAGGGTTTCGAGAGTTCAAAAGACAAAGAGAAATTGTGATGGTACAATCGCTGCAGCATGTAGTAGTGTTTTTCCTCAATTCAGCAGAGCCTGTTCATACCTGATATGGTTAGGTGCACATATTGGGATGTCTTCGAGAATAAGCAAGTAAGATAATCTTAAGAGTAAGCTTCTTGAGAAAAATAAAAGAATAATAATATTAAAAAGTCTAAATTGCCAGATATCCACAATATAGTGGTACCTCACTTTACAAAAGTCTCACCAAACGAAAAAATGCAGGTTACGAAATGCATTTTCCTAAAATTTTTGTCTCTGTATATGAAACAAGTTCACGTTACGAAAGCGCCATTTTAAAAATTCAAACGCACCATTCAAACATTAAAACACGCCATTTAAACATTCAAACAATGCACGAGCTGCTCTCCCATCAATGATGCTCAAACATCCCGCCCCGTTGGCCTCCCATTGGCTAACAACTGAGCTGTCGTTCATGTCGCCTTCACTCGAGCGCCATCTTGGACAGGTCCATCTGACACCATCTTGGACAAGGATCCCATTGGCATTGGGGATGACGCAACTACCTCCCATTGCCTATTATGGAGCTGAATCCACCATGATGCTTTTCGTGTAAAGGTTCCTGTTTGTTTTATGCTTTATGTCTTGACTCAGGCTTTTAACCTTCCATAAACATTTGTAAGATTATAACTCTGCTAAGAAGACATGGCCAACACACGCGCACACACACACACACACACACACTCACACACACACACACGCACGTGTGTTTTCCGGTGCGAGCGACAAGAAGAAACGGGTTCGAATGATATCACAAAGGAATATGGCCAAACGTGTCCACCATCGCTATGATATTGAAGCAGAAGGTCTTAAAAGGTTTGCTTTTATAATTTTAAATGGTTTAGGGGGTAGTATTGGGAGCCTTGGAACGAATCATGCGTCTTACATGTAAAATGCGGTTCAATTTACGAAAAATGCAGGTTATGAAAAAGGCTCTGGAACGGATTAATTTCATAAAGTGAGGTACTACTGTATATTAAATCTACCTTGGGAAATGTTTAAAATGCAGAAATGTACAAAAGTTGCAGCACTGCACAGTGTACAATATAGTATATATATATATATATATATATATATATATATATATATATATATATATATATATATATATATATAGTAAAATGCCCACTCGTGTATAGTAGACATGCATTACTGATTTGACTGTGATTATGGAAGCATACTAAAATAAGTGCAGTCCAAAGCAGTAAGTACTGCACAAAATTCATAATGTGTACCACATTTATACCAAGTGCTGCTGAAGAATTAATTCTGAATAAAAAGGTGTTAATTTGTCTAACATGTTATTGTTTTAGTTGTCATAACTAAAGTTCAGTTATGGTGAATGATCTACATAAATGGACTAAGTGGCTTTGAGTGTGGGTTTCCGAGTAACATTCCAATATTTTTTTTTTATATTAACTTCAGAGAGGGAAAAATGAGAGGCTGGGGAGTGTGCAATTGTTCATAGTTGTAATTATTAACAATTATTTAGGGATGGCTCCATTTGACTGAAAAGCCCCTGAGTCTGAAAGTTGAGACAGAACATCAAGGGGACAATTCAATTATATCCAGCTACTGATGGTCAATAACTACACTGAATGTCAATCAAAACTGAGACAATGTTTTCCAAAATCATTTTTGTCCTGGTACCGAAACTGGCTCTGTAGGCCAACTAACCCCCAGGTGGCGATTGGTTGACAGCTCAGGTCCTCTCCTCACCTGAGTGTCCAGAACATGCGGTTACGAATGCAAATGACATGACTAGAAAGTCCATCATTAAACTATGGCCTATGGCATCCTAGTACCAACTTTACTTATGGACACCCTTATGTTCAAACATGATGCTCGTGGTGTATAAACTGTGATGAACACAAGTCCAACAACAAAACACCAATGAGGTTTCAAGCTATACCGACCCAATCACACCCTTCCAGGTGATGCTGTCATTGCCTACATGGGCATTGACATCTCCAAGGACAATGAGGGAGTCCCCAGGGGGGAGCGTTCTCTGACACCCCCCCCCCCCCCCAAAAAAAAAGACTCCATAAAGGGTGTGTACTCTGAACTGTCATTTGTTGTATAAGCACAAACAACAGTGAGGACCCATAGGAAGGCAGAGGGAAGCTACCCTTTAGTCCCCCAGGAAGAACCCCAACATATGTGCACTGAGAGCAACAAGGATGTCCACACCGGCTCACCACCTCGCCCCATGAACAACTCCAGAATGGCATAAAATCCAGCCTCACTAGAAATGGTTGGTTGCAGAGCCCAAGCTATGCATTGAGGTGAGTCTGAATATATCTAGTTAGTATTTTTCAAACTCCTGCACCATCTCCGGCTCCTTCCCTGCCAAAGAAGTGACATTCCATGCTCCAAGACACAAAGTCAGTTACCGAGGATTGTTCAGCCAGAACCCATGTTTTCGGCTACCACCCAACCCACAACACACCCAACCCCTATAGCCCCTCCCACAGGTGGTGGGTCCAATGGGAGGGCAGACCCCTTGTCCCCCTTTTGGGCTAGGCCTGACTGAGCTCCATGGGCAGAAGCCTGACTCTCAGGCACTTACCTTTTGAGGCCTTCCCCAGGGGGCCACTGGTGATCCAAGTTTGGGCAAGGGAAACTGCGTCCTTTTTGTCTTTATCCATTTTGGGATTTTTTGAACTGGAGTTCATCTTTACCAGGGTCATAATACCGTGACAACATTAGCTCCTAAGATCATTAGGACACACAAACCACTCCACCATGATAAGGTAGCAGTTCAAGGATGTAAAGAATAAATTACGCGCATCAAAAACAACAAAACAAAATGACACTTGACAAAATGAAGGTCACAACAATCAGTCTTGGGTATTGCCTTTGTTTGAGTTGAGGCGGTGACTTATGATGATTCACGTGGTGATTTGTAGTGAATTGCATGGAGAAACTGGTCCTGCAAATTCTGTAAATAGATGTAGGAATCCTGTTCAGAAGTCATCACTCTCTCACTCTTGCTCTCTCGCCTTGGACGTGACCTGTTGTCAATTGACCCTGTCATGTTGTGGCAGTCAATCAGATTTCTGATGGTGGGTTGTGTACAGCCAATAAGAATCACTACTGTGCTGTAGCTAAATCTGGCCTCCACTATATCCATTGCCAGAGATGGGGTTCATGTGATGGACATGGCATTATGACATACAGTAGACTAACAATAGTGGACATTTTTGAGCCTTTATATAGCTTTTCCGAACCCCTTTTCAAATTGTTCAAATAGACATTGTGTTTTGTGCAAACTGCATTTGGTCTACATTTCAAAGTGACCTACACATTTGCAATGACGTGTGACAAAATGACAACTCATAATTTTATTAAGTGCTCAAGTACTATCATCAATAAAGCCTCAGGGTATACTTCCAACCCTGCTCCCCAACCTTAAAGTACAGATGTACAGAAATTTCTCTCTCAAAATTTTAATGACTGTCAGCATACATAGTGCACAGGAACATAACAGCAAGCTCAAACAAGATTTTTAAAAGGTTTTTATTTGTTTATTTTTTGTATGTGTGACATTTATCATGCTGCCTGCTGAGTGCAAGCAGGGACTCTGGCATAGCTGTCTATGGCAATATAACTGAGAGAGAACCAGAAGGAAGGCAGACATGAGGGCACCCTGTGACGATGGACAATCAGCCGCTCAACTGTCAACGGGCCTGGGTAAGAATGGAGAGTGGGGGAACGACAGCATCCAAATATCACAGTTTACCACAACGGTCTATGCCTCAGACCACCAGATCTGCTCCTTTACCTAATAAAAGGCTACTCACAAAAGGCCTGACTAAATACGTACGTTTTCAGCCTTGTCTTTAAAACAGAGACTGTGTATCCTGCATCTTTTGATCTAAGGGGGTGTACGGGATCATAAACAACAAGAACTTCGCTAAAATGAGGCGCATGCCCATTAAGTGCTTTATATTTTAAAAGTTGTATTTTATATTCAATTCGAAATTTATCTGGAAGCCAGTGCATAGTAATTAAGATCGGGGTGATATGCTCTTGGCTTCTGGTTCTCGTAAGGATTCTTGTTGTTGCATTCTGGACAAACTGGAGCTTTTTTATGCAATTATTAGAACATCCAGACAGTAACACATTACAATAATCTAATATTGAAGTAACAAAAGCATGATCAAGTTTTTCCACATCATGCAGTGATGTCATATTTATTATTTTAGCAATATTCCAGAGATGAAAGAGGGCTACCTGAGTAGTATTATGTGCATGAGCCTTAAATGAAAGACCAGAATCAATAATCACTCCATGGTCATGAGAAACCTTGTTTCTAGCTGCCTGAGATCCGAGTACAAGTACTTTTGTCTTATCATAATTTTGTCTTATTTAATAAGCGGGAATTAGTAAGCATCCAGTGTCCTAATGTCCAGTACACATTTTTCAATTTGATGAAGTTTGTCTCTCATCTGGCTTTGCTGAAATCTATAACTGTGCGTCATTAACATATCAATGAAAGATAATACCATGAATAAACGAATGATATTACTCAATAGCAGCATGTATAGAGAGACAAGTAACACGCCTAGGACAGAACCTTGTGGAACACCAAACTTAACATTAGAGCATAGAGAATCACCATTTACATCTGCAAACTGATAACGAATCAGTTAATCCTAGCTGTGCCCCATACTGAACCCTGACATGCCCGCCATTTTTCTGCATAACAAAACTATGTAAACTATGCGTTATGAATCGCTCTTGTATTGTCGTTTTTGATTATTTTTTTTTGGTCTGGCAAAAAGGGCAACTTCTGATCACATGACCAGAAATCCACGATGGCCACCATGCTATGGATCACTCAAACTTAGCTAACCAGGTGACTCTAGTATTATTCATCATTTTTGATAATGATTTTCTGATAGCAGGATTATTGTTCAAGATAAGAGGACCTGAAAAAGTAAAACAGAATCGAAATATCTCTATTTGTCACTTAATTAGGTCTAAATGAGTCGATATGCATCCACCTATGAAAAAAATTGAACTTTGGCCAAAATTAGATACTGGTATAAATTTAAACATAATTAGGCAATATTTCAAATAATAAAACTTTAAACAGTATATATTATATATTAGTTATAGTGTGCAACATAATATTAGGTCAGTGCAATTCCAGGATTCCAAATCTTAAGACTACAAGTTTATTTTGCATGTTGAAAGAACATGAATTCAAAGCGAGTGCTGGGTGGTTTCGGTTCGTTGTGTTAAATATCTGACTTACCACCTATTCTGACTTACGACTGGTTGGTCGGAACCAATCTAGGTCGTAACTTGGACAGTGAGTGTATTAACACGAAAGTAAAATACACTCACTATCCGAGTTATGACATAGATTTTCAAACGTGCATTAGAAAAAGCTGATGAGATCGGCTTTGGTACTGGGAAACCTGACGTGAAGCCGATTAGATCGGCTTTGGGCACTGCAAAGGTTACATAAGATTTAAAACAGGAGAGGGCCTTTCCATTAACTCCAACTACATTTTCTAATCTGTGTAGGTGAATTGTGTGATCAATAGTGTCAAAAGTTGCACAGTCGTAGACGGAGGCCACCAGTAGGTCATTGACCACTTTTAATGAGTGCTGTCTCTGTGCTATGATGAGGCCTAAATCCTGACTGATACATTCTGTGGATGTTATTGCTCCAAAGAGATGAACATAACCGCTGTGCTACAGCTTTCTCTAAAATCTTAGAAATAAAAGGGAAGTTTAATATTGGTCTATAGTTGGGCAACTGATATGGGTCGGTATCCAGTTTTTTAATCAGAGGTGTGATAACTAGCAGGTTAAAGGATTTAGGTACATAAACAGTGCTAACTGAAGAATGTATTACGTTTAAGAAAAGGTTGATCACTTCTGATAGTATTTGTTTAAAGAAACATGTAGGTAATGGATCAAGCACACATGCTGATGATTTTGATGAGAAAATTAATGAGATTAGTTCTGCCTTTTGAATGGGGTTAAAACACTCAAATTGCGGATCAGATAGCGGTACAGGGATCCCTTACTTTCCGCGGTTAATTGGGACCGAGATCCCCGCAACCACCGAATTCTGCGAAGTAGGATCAACCCCACCAACACCAATACCCCCCCCCCCCACTGACATATAAGTATATGTGTATATAATATCAATAAATACATATTTAATGCTATAAATGCTTATAACAATTAAACATTCCACAACACCCCGTAGCTACCCTAGAGCACCCGGAGCTCGTGCACCCCTGTTCTCCCAGATAGTAAAGTTTTCCAGGCAAGGAAATTGCTCAAAGTTAAGCCTAAATGAGCTATATATAGCACACAGACTTGTGTGAGACTGTATATGTTGTACTTGAGTGTCAATGTCACAGATAAAAATAGCCACTTAGAGTAGTTTTGAACATTTAAAGTCCATAATGATCTTTCATGCCTGTGCATGAATACAATATACTGTATAAATTTATTAAAGAACTACACATATATTTCATTGTAATAGATTATTAGTTCTACTGTACAGTTTATTTTATAACTAACTGTCAGTATAATTTTGTGTATAATATTATTCAGTATGAATGTTAATGTAATTAGTTACAATGAACACTGGTTAAACGTTTGACTTAATAATTTTTTTCTGTATGCCTATACCTGGTTATTTTAAAAATTATTTATTTAACACCAATGTTATGAAGTGATTCTTCCCACAGGCCTACAGTGATCACTAAATTACAAAGAATTCTAATATCTCTGTATCCCTGCTGTTGAAACACACATGCTCTTAGAATACCTGAAATTTTCACCATTTACTCATTTTAGAGTGTTTGCAAAAATATCATGGAGGAGGCCCATACCGGAACTGTATCTCTTAGGTAACCCTGCTTTTCGTTGTTAGAGGAACACCCCTGTTTGCCAAATCCTGGCTACAGGAGTGAACAATTATGCACAAAATGTAAATGAAATATAAATACACACACATACAGACGCGTGGACAATGCAGCCATGAGGGGGCATAAGCCAGTGTTCACCCTCACGCCGGTCCCAATCCCGGATAAATGCAGAGGGTTGCGACAGGAAGAGCATCAGGCGTAAAACTTTTGCCAAAATTGTTATACAAATGATCAAAACGAATTTCATACCGGATCGGTCGAGGCCCGGGTTAACAACGACCGCCATCAGTGCTGTTAACCAACAGGGTGCTGGTGGAAATTGGGCTACTGTTGGTCGAAGAAGGAGAGGCAGGAGGCGTGTGCATGAGTCTAGGACTGAGAGTAGGAACTTTGAATGTTGGAAATATGACAAGAAAAGTTAGACAGCTGGCTGACGTGATGCAGAGGAGGAAGGCGGACATACTGTGTGTCCAAGAGACCAGGTGGAAAGGTATCAAGGCTCGAAGCTTAGGAGCAGGGTTTAAGCTGTTGTATCATGGTGTGGATGGGAAGAGAAATAGTGTAGTAGTCATCTTGAAGGAGGAGTTTGTCAGGAATGTTCTAGAAGTGAAAAGATTGTCAGACAGAGTGATGAGTCTCAAGTTAGAAATTGAAGGCATGATGTTCAATGTTGTTAGTGTTATGCCCCACAGGCAGGATGTGAGCTAGAAGAGAAGGAAAGATTCTGGAGTGAGTTAGATGAAGTGATGCAGAGTAACCCCAGAGGTGAAAGAGTGGTCATTGGTGCAGACTTCAATGGACATGTTGGTGCAGGAAACAGAGGGGACTAGGAAGTGATGGGCAGGTTTGGTATCCAGGACAGGAACACAGAAGAGCAGATGTTGATAGATTTTGCAAAAAGGATGGAAATGGTTGTGGTGAATACTTTCTTCCAGAAGAGACAGGAGCATAAGGTGACTTATAATAGCGGAGGTAGGTCCACACAGGTAGACTACATCTTGTGAAGTCAGTGACTGCAAAGTAGTAGTAGGTGAGAGTGTTGTCAAACAGCATAGGATGGTGGTGTGCAGGATGACGCTGATGGTGAAGAAGGTGAAGAAGGCAAAGGCAGAGCAAAAGACAAAGTGGTGGAAGCTGAAAAAGGAAGAGTGTCATGTTGTCTTCAAGGAGGAGCTGAAACAGGCTTTGGATGGTCAGGAAGTGCTTCCAGTTGACTGGAGAACCACAGCTAATGTGATCAGGAAGACAGATAGGAGAGTATTTGGTGTGTCGTCTGGATGGAAAGTAGATCATCAGATGCAGACCTCACAACAATGTAACTAGTTTTGATCAGAGGTTTTGGCTTGTTTTGTGTTTGTTTAGGGTTGTTATTGTTTTGTATATTATTATTTACTATTTTATTTACTGACATACCTGTCTTTAAATATAGGGAATACATTTTTGCTTAATATTTTCAAGTTGAACATTTAAAAGTTCATAAAGTTGTCACTGCTATTTATAAGTTGATGCTCCAGACATTTTCTTTATAATACTTTTTTGGTTAATTCTGCAACAATATTAAGTAATTATTTTGGATTTTTTTTTTAATTATTTTCTATTAGATGTGAGAACTATGCTGCTCTTGCAGCACTAAGAGCTTTCTGTAATTAAGGAGACTCTCCTTAAATTCTAATTGTAAAACCACTAATTTAGTTTGCCGCTATATTTGCTGTAGTTTCTGTTTCAGTATGCATGTTTCATCATTATACCAGGGTGCTATTTTTCTCTGATTTTTATTATTTTTTTTAAAGAGGAGCTACATTATCTAATGTCTGGCGTAAGTTTGACTCAAAACACTCAGTGGCTTTATCGAGTTCTATAGGATCTAATGGTAATCCAATCATAGTTGATAATTCCAGAAGAATATTAATCAAACTCTTCACAGTGGTTGATGCAAAGGTACATTTCATTTGACAATGTGGTGAGGTGTGTATATATATATATATATATATATATATATATATATATATATATATATATATATATATATATATATATACCAAACCTACCAAAAAGTATTCTACCAAAAATAATAATCTACCAAAAAGTATTGAGCACTCTCCTACGGAAGGATCTACTCAGAAAATCCTATATATATATAAGTACTAAGAGGCCTTGTAAGCAAAATAAGATCCATTCATTCATTTTCTGTAACCGCTTAATCCTAATTAGAGTCGCAGGAAGGCTGGCGGTCATCCCAGCTGACTCTGGGAAAGGGCAGAGTACACCCCAGACAGCTTTCCAGGCCATCGCAGGGCGGAAACACACTGACAGCTATGCAGCCTACTCTTGTCAAAAGTCAGCAATGGTTCTTTTACATGTCTCACACCATAGACAGTGAGAGACATGGCCAGACTTCGGTAACCCAGTTAGCTGCACTGGGGGAACAGTGACAACCCGGGGAGAGTGGGGCTTCAACCCCTAACCTTGGGATCAGTGATCCAGCACCTTTACCACCAGGCCACTGCTGCCTATGAGATAAGATAATGATCTGAATTAGTTTCTGACTGTGGAACTACGACTATATTTTCAATATTTAATCCAAAAGTTAGTACAGTATTAAATCTAGTGTTGCCAGCTTTATGAGTGGGTCCTATTAAATTCTCATCTACCCTTATTGAATCTAGGATATATATGAATACTGTTCTGAAAGGGTCCTCTAAGTTATCAAAATGAATATTAAAATCATCAGTTATTAAAACTTTATCTAAAGAAACAACCAGATTTGAAATGAAATATGCAAATTCAGGTAGGCATTTGGGGAATGGCTCTGTTGGTCTGTAAATAATGTTTAAAAGAATTAGCTGCGTGGGCATATTTTTTCCAGGAACATATGTAATGTCAGTACAGTGAGACCCAACAAATGAAAGACCCAACAAATGAAAAATCCAACTTATGAAATGCATTTACCTAAAATTTCTGTCTTTGGATAACAAAAAAAATCATGTTATGAAACGCGCCATCTCAAAAATTCAAACAATGCGCGAATTGCTCTCTCATTGGCTATCTCCAAACACCCCGCCCCGCTGGCCTCCCATTGGCTAGGATGGCGCTGCATCTCCATAATACCCAAGATGCTTTTCATGTGCCTTCAACCCATTGTTCGTCACGGAGATGCAGCTCCCTCCCATTGGCTAGGAGGGAACTGCATCTCCATAACACCCATGATGCTTTTCGTGTGCCTTCGACTCATTGTTCATCACGGAGTTCTTACACACGTAAAGGATAGAGTTACTGTTGTTTTGTGAGTTTTTCGAGTGTGCTCATTGCAACTTTATTTTTTGTCATTCATCATGGGCCCCAAGAAAGTGATTCCCAGTGCGAGTGAAAAGAAGAAGCAGGCTCATGGCATGGGGTTGAGTGATATCGCAAAGGAATATGGCCAAACCCGTCCACCATCGGTTTGATATTGAAGCAGAAGGAGGCTTTAAAAGGTATACTTTTTTAAATTTTTAAAGCGTTTAGGGGGTAGTATTGGGGGCCTTGGTACGAATCAGGCCTTTTACATGTAAAATGCTACTCAACTTACGAAAAAATCAGGTTATGAAACCACTTCTGGAATGGATTAAATTGTAAAGTGAGGTAAAACTGTATACAGAATTTCAAATGGGTTAAATTCATGACTGGATTTTTCTATAAGGCTGAGATTATTAGTATAAATAACTGTGATGCCTCGTCCTCTGCCAGTTAGAAGATATCGGTGTATATCACTGTATCTGGGAGGACTAGCTTCATTTAATGCTGCATACTCATTGGGTTTAATCCATGTTTCTGTTAAACACATTACACTAAACTCCTGATTAGTAATGATTTCATTTACAATAAGCGCTTTAGATGTGAGAGATCTAACATTTAATAACCATATCTTCAGATTAAAGGCACATGTTGTAGATTTAGTATGATTTAGATTTGTGTTAATAAAATTGTTAAAACAAATTCTGAGTTCTTACATTTCTGTTTGGTTTCGGGTAAACAGACACCATTTCTATAACATTTTACTTGACCTTGAATGATAGTGCAACTATTAGATGCTTGGATTAACCTGTTTGTCTGCTCTCTAGCCTTGGCTGTGGATAGGCACTGAAGTGAGTAATCCTGTTCTTCGACTATGTGCTATGCTGCAAGAATTGAGAGCAGCCCTTCTTGAGTGAATTCATCCCACATTCTGCCCCATCCTATCAGTCCAGGTTTACCCTCAAAACTACTCCAGTTATCTATAAAGCCCACTTCATTTTCAGAACAGCATTTGGACATCCAGCAGTTCACCGATCATAGCCTACTGTAAGTTACGTCACTACACCACATTGGGATGGGACCAGAGCACATTACAGCATCATACATTGCCTTCTCTAATTTCCACACCTCTATGAAGTTACTCTTAGTAATGTCTGACTGACAAAGGTGTATATCGTTAACTTTAGCATATATCACTATCTTGGAGAACCTGCGCTCACCTAAGAACCTAAGATAATCTGCTATGTCCGGCACTCTAGCTCCTGGGATACACCTAACAAGCACTGATGGAGCCCCTAAAGGACTAGCTAAATTCATGTGTTTCAAAATAGAGCTTCCTATCACCAGAGTTCTTTCAGACTTCTCAGTGTGTGTCTCACTGAGAAGAACAAACCTGTTCAACAGCACAGACCAGTGGAGCCCTTTTGGGTGAGCTTCAGTGTTAGCTTTGGCTTTATGAGTATGCGGCCAGGTTGTCACCCATTCGCCCCACTGCGAGGGCTCTAATTTGGGAAAGGGGGGGGGGGTCCTAGCTCTGCCTACGGGACCCAGACTTCACACTGCAGGAACGCTATACTCACTCTCACTAGCCCTTTCTGAAGTCTGGATGCACACTTCTAACGCTATAATATTCTCCATCAGAGACCTAACTATCACACATCTATCACATATAAACTTATCGTTAATGACTAAGGGAGAACTACTAAACATTCTGCACTCAACACACTTAATCAAGCTGGATAGTAGCCATGATGCTAAAAGCAAAGCTTAGCTGGAGACTTGTGAATAGTAGCAGGATGCTGTTGCTTCCCTCTGAATTCTGCTTTGAAGTATAGAATAATTGGTGATCAAAGAAAAATAAAAATAACGAAATCTACTTCAGGTGAAAAGAAAAAGAAAGAAAAATATTAAAACAGTGAAATTAAAATTAATTTCCTGAAATTGTAAGGAAAAAAGCCAGCTTAAACTGCCAATAAGCAGTTGCAATTCAAAAACAGGATGTGATGTCATACATAATTGGGTGATCTTGAGTGAAGTGTATGTAGTACTCAGAAACATATAAAGCAAAGTAGTTCAACATTATAATAGTTTTTTATATATACAGTTGGCCCTCTACTTACGAAAACCTCTGGGTACGAAAAATCTAGGTTACGAAAAACATTTTCCTAAATTTTCATCCTCTTTTTACGAAAACACCCTCTTTTTACGAAAAGCGCCAAACGCGCCATTCAAAATTCAAACAATGGACGAGTTGCTCTCTCATTGGCTGTCTCCCAACATCCGCCCCGCTGGCCTCCCATTGGCCAGGAGGCAGCTGAAATGTACCCATACTTCCTGTACCCGTACTTCCTGTTTGTCGCACATGTGAGAGAGGAGAGTTGAACAGAAATGTTGGCTCATGAGTTCTTGTTGAGAGATCATTGCAGTGTTATATTTCGTTATCCATCACAGACCCGGAAAATACTGAAAAGTGGAAATACAGTGACGGAGGTGATTATTTCGGCACGATATTGAAGCAGCAGGAGCATGGAAACAGAGTGCTCCATGGGACAAGACCTCCGATCTCGCAAGTATGCAAGTTAATATTGAATCAGGACCTCTGATCTTTCAAACAGGTACTGTAATTCTGCTTTAAATACACCATCCCGTCCATTTAAACATTTAAATAGAATTGCTCCGTCGGTTGCGCGTTGCCTGTAGGCGGAGCCCGCATTCGGCAAAACACACCAGAGAGAGTTTTGTGTGTGTGTGTGTGTGTGTGTGTGTGTGTGTGTGTGTGAGAGAGAGAGAGAGAGAGATAGAGAGAGACTGCGGACAGAGTCAGTCAGAGATGAAATGAGGCATAGTTTAGAGAGCACATTGCAGCTTATTTTTCATTTTTTAAGTTGTTTAATTCAATAAATGTTTAATAAATGTGGCGTGCTCCGCCGAATGTGAGCAAAACATGGCTTATCCGGGCCTCCTATGCCTCAAGGATACAAGTTAAAGTTGAGTTTGGACCTCTGATCTGTCAAGCAGGGAGTGTGCTTTGAATTCCCCGTCTTAAAATGCTTCAGCGTCCTGCGTATGGGCAGAGCCCGCATTCGGCGGAGAGCGCCACAAATGCGTGTTGTTTGTGTGTGTGTGTGTGTGTGTGTGTGTGTGTGTGTGTGTGTGTGTGTGTGTGAGAGAGAGAGAGAGAGAGACAGACAGAGAGACAGTGTTGTGTGTGTATCTGCGTTAGTAAAAAGTCTAATAATGGTTCAATTAATAAATATGTTAATAAAATGGTGTAATATGTTAACAAAATGTTTAAATGGTTGAATAAATAATTTTTTTTTTACTTTTAACACACATTTCATACATATTTCATACAAAATTTGTGTACTTTTATAATTTTTAAAGGGTTTATGGGGTAGTCTTAGGAGCCATGGAACGAATCACGCGTTTTACATGTAAAATGCACCTCTACTTACGAAAACTCCAGGCTATGAAAAAGGCTCTGGAGCGGATTAATTTTGTAAGTAGAGGGCCGACTGTATGAAGTGTTATGGGGAGCTCTGTGCATAATGTACAGAGCAGGATCACTGTAAAACAGCCTGTTTTTATATGCATTCAAAAGTTTTAATATATGCTACACAAACTCAAGAAAGGCAAACTCAAACATGATTTTTAAAGCTATGTTTTATTTTTACATTTTTAAAGCATGAAAATTAAGAACCCATATTTTCCATGTGACCTGATAAACTATCAGGCCGTCATTTTGATTCAGCAATGAACACTCCAAATTAAGAAGCATTTATTCAATGAGATAAAAAATTATTTGAGATAAAGTATGAGGTTTTATTTATTTAATTATTTTTTTGTTGTTTGACGGGTTGTTATCCATCAAGGGGTGGAAAAAAAGCTGAGGCAGATAATGACCTGTGTCATGAAATAATTCTCCATATCATACAAAAGCCAAATTCTCTAACTATTTTATTAATTTATTCAAAATATCAAAGTAAACAGTCATGTCACTATGTTTCATGCCAGTCATGCAATAATCATTCAATTTATCGGACGGAAACAATGCAGTATTTCAGTTATTCCATGGCAATACCAGAATTATTTTATGGCGTTTAAGTAATCCGAAACAAGAAAATCACTTGATTACACCATAATGTCTATTAACCCACCGATAAGTAAGAAATCGATTGTGTATTACATTTATGTGTCATATATATTAATGTTAATGATACTGGGAAATTTTGTATCATTTAACCATGACTATAAATTGTGGCAGTGGGGGCATGACAGAAAGGAGTCAGACAGACCAGCAAGCAATACAGTATACTGATTCACTCCACTTGTGTGTAATTACCAGCAACGTTTTAAGTGTATTTCATTTATGACAGAATGAGAGAGCAGTGTATGGTGTGCCAGCACCAAACCATGTGTGCATGTGTGTGTATGGTGTGATTTTAAGTAAACTTACCATATTTGCCAGTAACCAATAATGTATAATTGTTTTTATATAATTACGTATTTTATTAGTTTAATCAAGCCTTACAACAGCAGTTACAGCATTAGAATTATATCAGAAACTCTTTACAAAAACACTATTCATGATCTGACTAATGTTATATGAAGTTTGAAACAATTTGGTTTCACTATGGAGTTGTTGAACAGTGACCTGCCATTAAACTTAATAATTACTGAGCATATCTTTATCATTATAAGACATTAATCAGTGGCTTCACACCTGCTGATATTGACAGACCATTCTCGCCACTGCCAGTTCAGTGGAGCTGAAGATTCAAGAGAATTTTCTCTGTCTGAAGAACAGACAGATGAGGAGGAGACTGACACCTATCGTTACATTTAAACGGCAGGCATATACCCCCAAGTTTGCATATGGTTCTTACAAAAAGTTTGAATGAGAATGATGATGAAAACTGCATCATAAAATGCATGGTATTTAATGTCTGAAACCCCTCCCTGAATCGCCACCTTGTCGTGGTGGAGGGGTTTGCGTGACCTAATGATCCTAGGAGCTATGTTGTCGGGGGCATAATGCCCCTGGTAGGGTCACCCAAGGCAAACAGGTCCTGGGTGAAGGTCCAGACAAAGTGTGATTCAGAAGTCCCCTATTCAGAAGACCCCTATGCCATCTCGGAGTAAACATTTGAAGCAGTCTCCCTTGCCCGGACGCGGGTCACCGGGGTTCCCTCCTGGAGCCAGGCCCAGGGGAGGGGCTCGAAGGCGAGCGCCTGGTGTTCGGGCTTATGCCCATGGAGCCTGGTCGGGCCTAGCCCGAAAAGGAGACATGGGTCCGCCCTCCCATGGACCCACCACCCGTGGGAGAAGTTTTAGGGGTCGGGTGCAGTGTGAGTTCGGTGGCAGCCAAAGGCATGGGTTCTGTCGGACCGATCTTCGGCTACTTACTATGACCCTCGGGACATGGAATGTCACCTCTCTGGCAGGAAAGGAGCCTGATTTGGTGCGTGAGGTGGAGAGATACCGACTAGATATAGTCGGGCTCACCTCAACGCATAGCTTGGGCTCTGGAACCATCCATCTCGAAAGAGGCTGGACCTTCTTCTATTCTGGAGTTGCTCATGGGGAGAGGCGGCGAGCCGGTGTGGGTATTCTTGTTGCCCCCTGTCTCGGTGCCCAAATGTTGGGGTTCTCCCCGGTTGACGAAAGGGTAGCTTCCCTCCGTCTTCGGGTGGGGGGACGGGTCCTGACTGTTATTTGTGCTTATGCACCAAATGACAGTTCAGAGTACCCACCCTTTTTGGAGTCTTTAAGAGGGGTGTTGGAGAACGCTCCCTCGGGAGACTCGCTCGTTGTCTTGGGAGACTTCAACGCCCATGTGGGCAACAATAGTGTGACCTGGAAGGGTGTGATCGGTAGGTACGGCCTCTCCAGTCTGAATCCGAATGGTGTTTCGTTGTTGGACTTCTGTGCTCGTCATAGTTTGTCTATCACGAACACCATGTTCGAACATAAGGGTGTCCATAAGTGCACTTGGCACCAGGACACCCTAGGTCGCAGTTTGATGATTGACTTTGTAGTCGTGTCATCGGACTTGCGACCATATGTTCTGGACACTCGGGTGAAGAGAGGAGCTGAGCTGTCTACCGATCACTACCTGGTGGTGAGTTGGCTTCGGTGGTGGGGGAGGTTGCCTTCCAGACCTGGCAGGCCCAAACGTGTAATCAGATTCTGCTGGGAACGTTTGGCTGACTCCCCTGTCCGAGAGGCCTTTATCTCCCACCTGCGGCAGAGCTACAACCACGTTCCGGAGGAGGCAGGGGACATGGAATCCGAATGGGCCATGTTTCGTGCCTCCATTGCTGAGGCGGCAGCCCATAGCTGTGGCCATAAGGTCGTCGGTGCTTGTCGTGGCGGTAATCCCCGAACCCGGTGGTGGACACCTGCGGTGAAGGGGCCGTCCAGCTGAAGAAGGAGGCCTATCGGGTTTTATTAGCCTGTGGGACTCCTGAGGCAGCAAACGGGTACCGGCAGGCCAAACGTGCTGCAGCCGAGGCTGTCGCAGATGCAAAATCTCGGGCGTGGGAGGAGTTCGGTGAGGGCCTGGAGAGTGATTATCGGTTGGCCTCAAAAAGGTTCTGGGCCACCATCCGACGTCTCAGGAGGGGGAAGCAGTTCTTCACAAACACTGTTTACAGTGGAGGTGGGGAGCTGCTTACCTTGACTGGGGATGTTGTTGAGAGGTGGAGGGAATACTTTGAGGACCTCCTCAATCCCACCAACATGCCCTCCGTGGAAGAGGAAGACCCTGGGGGTTCGGGTGAGGGTCCGCCCATCACTGGAGTGGAGGTCACTGAGGTTGTCAAAAAGCTCCTCGGTGGTCGAGCTCCGGGGTTGGACGAGATCCGCCCGGAATATCTCAGGGCTCTGGATGTTGTAGGACTGTCTTGGTTGACACGTCTCTGCAACATCGTGTGGTCATCAGGGGCTGTACCTCTGGATTGGCAAACTGGGGTGGTGGTCCCAATTTTTAAGAAGGGGGACCGGAGGGTGTGTTCCAATTATCGGGGAATTACACTCCTCAGCCTACCTGGGAAAGTCTATGCAGGGGTACTAGACAGAAGGATCCGACCGATAGTTGAACCTCGGATTCAGGAGGAACAATGTGGTTTTCGTCCTGGCCGCAGCACTCTTGACCAACTCTATATGCTCCACAGGATTCTGGAGGGGGCATGGGAGTTTGCCCAATCTGTCCACATGTGCTTTGTGGATTTGGAGAAGGCTTTCGACCGTGTCCCTCGAACGATCTTGTGGGGCGTGCTCCGAGAGTACGGCGTTCCGGATCCATTGCTCCGAGCTATTCGGTCGCTGTATCACCGGAGCCAGACTTTGGTCCATATTGGTAACAGCAGGTCGGATTCGTTTCCAGTGGGAGTTGGAGTTCGCCAAGGCTGTCCTTTGTCACCGATTCTGTTCAAATTTTTATGGACAGAATTTCTAGGCGCAGTCGAGGCGATGAGGGGTTCTGGTTTGGTAGCCATCGGATATCATCTCTGCTTTTTGCGGATGATGTTGTCCTCTTGGCTTCATCAAGTCGGGCCCTCCAGCTCTCATTGGAGCGATTCGCAGCTGAGTGCGAAGCAGCCGGGATGAAGATCAGTACCTCCAAGTCCGAGGCCATGGTTCTCAGTCGGACAAGGGTGGAATGCACCCTCCGGGTCGGGAATGAGGTCCTGCCCCAAGTGGAGGAGTTTAAGTATCTTGGGGTCTTGTTTACGAGTGAGGGAAGGATGGAGCGAGAGATCGACAGACGGATCGCAGCCTCTGCTGTTAAGCGGTGCCTGTACTGGTCCGTCGTGATGAAGAAGGAGCTGAGCCGCAAGGCAAAGCTCTCAATTTACCAGTTGATCTACGTTCCAACCCTCACCTATGGTCACGAGCTTTGGGTAGTGACCGAAAGGACAAGATCACGGATACAAGCGGCTGAAATGAGCTTCCTTCGCCGGGTGGCGGGGTTCTCCCTTAGAGATAAGGTGAGACGCTCCGCCATCCGGGGAGAGCTCGGAGTAGATCCGCTGCTCCTCCGCATGAGAGGGGCCAGTTGAGGTGGCTCGGGCATCTGGTCAGAATGCCCCCCGGACGCCTCCCTGGTGTGGTGTTTCGGGCATGTCCAACCGGGAAGAGACCCCGGGTCGACCTAGAACACGCTGGAGGGACTATGTCTCTCGGCTTGTCTGGGACTGCCTCGGTGTCCCCCCCCCCCCGGGAGAGTTGGAGGAGGTGGCTCGGGAGAGGGATGTCTGGACCTCTTTGCTGAGGTTGCTGCCCCCGCGACCTGACCCTGGACTAAGCGGAAGAAGATGATGATGATGATGATGATGAAAACTGCATCATAAAATGCATGGTATTTAATGTCTGAAAGCATTTTGTTTTATTTTGTTTTTTTAATCATGTTTCCATTCAGGTAAGCATCGCATTTTGTGCAAATTAGATATAACGTGCAAGTATTTATCAAAAGTTTTTCTTGTTACTTCCAAAAAAACAGTAAGATACGTATTTATGAACTTCAGTTGTTTTTTTTTAACTACAAAAAGCATGAAAGGGGGCAAATTCAAAGGGATCCTGCTGTTTTGGAGGTCAGGTTGAACTTGAATGAATGATCTGAGCTTGCCTCAGCGAAGACCTCCAAGCACCAAGGGGAAATGCTGAGCATGTAGAACAGAGGCTTTCTCTGTTCAGCTGACTCCACTCATTCTTGTCAAGGTAAAATGACTTGTGTTTGTCTGTATGGGCAGAAAATGTAGGAAAGAACAGCAAAAGCCTGGAGGGGTTCAATCACTTATTCTTCTGCTATTGTGAGAAGGCATGTTCCATCAAGCTAATGGGACAGCAACAATGAATTTAACAACTGTGCAATTCATCTCCATTTAAATAAAAAAAGAATAGCAGGATAACAGAGGACATATGTATACAATGTCGTGTTCACTGTGACTTTAGTAAAAGGCTGTGATGTGATATCAACTGGTTTAAAATAGGCTCCTGTAGAGCTGCTTTCTACCACGGTGTAATGCTAATATGGCAAACTGTCATTAATAATGCAGACTGAGACTATTTAGGGTCTGAGGTTTTTGTGCATTTGCATCAACAAGCCTCAGGGCATTTGTCAAATGAACTCCATACTGGTTCGTTGATATTTATCACAAAGCTTTTTTTTTTAGTATTGAATTGAAAGCTATTCAGAACACTCGGAACACAACCATGGGTCACTGAATGCACAATTCATTTAATTCCCATATTATTAGTCAAATACAATACATTTAATGCTCATGAAGTCAAAGTCAAATCAGGACAAATTACCTTTATTGTCAAAGCAATATGTACCAGATATATACAAGAATTGAATTTGCTCTCTAAAGCCCACAGTACAAAATAAATGAAAATAATAATATAATTATAGCAGATAATCATGATGAGCGCATAATAAAAAGTCAGCTAAGAAAAGGTAGGAGATTTTAAATGTAACTTTTGTGAGGTGAGACAGATGAAGTGTTAAACTGTAAACCGTAGTATGTTATGGTCTGGTCTGGTACCTTCCGAGTTGTAGGGCAACTCTTGGCTACCTGCCATGAAGGATAACGCCTAGATTATCATCTTCAAGGAGGTTTTCTTGGCAAGGTAGTGAAATTTAGAAAAGCGAATTAGCCTACTATACATGTTTTTTGACTGTGGGAGGAAACTGGAGTACCTAGAAGAAACCCACAAGAGCACGCGGAGAACACATGTAATACAAATCTAAATGAATACTGAACAAATATTTGCAAATTTTAAACTTAACTGTAGAATTAGCATATAGCAGTAGGCTGATAGTGTTAAAGTTCAGGTGTAAGTTCAGTTCTATGGTGTATGTGCTGGTAATAGTACCTTGGGAGATGGGTAGGGTTCAGAATTTGTCAAGGTCCAGAGTTTGTGTGTACAAGGGACTGGGGGGGTGACTTCAGCTTCCTGACAGCCTGGTGAATGAAGCTGTCAATCTGCTGGTCTTGGCCCAGAGGCTCTGCAGTCTCCTTCCTGATGGCGGCAGGCTGAAGAAGCTGTGAGACAGCTGGATGGGATAATTCGTAATGCAGAAGGATTTTAGAGTGAGGCAGGTCTGTATACACTGGTAGGATGAGAGAGAGAGACATCAACAATGCACTTAGCTGGTCTCACTATACTCTATTCTTATTTCTTTTATTTCTATAAATATTTCTGTCAATTAGGTTATGCTTTGGCTAGGTTTGTGTGTTTGTTAGCAGGCTCCCTTTCATGAATGAGTCACACTAGCCTGTCATAAACCAGTAAATAACAAAACATATGAAGGTGCTGATAGTGTTTTCTGGTCTGGTCAGCTGGCATCACATAACTCAGAAGAGACGTATGACAACTTATGTCCTGGTAGCTACATGTGACAGAGGTCTTATCTCATGGGTGAGAATTGACAACTGGTATGTCCGAATTATGGAGAAGCACTTCCACCATTCATATTGATTATTACTAGATATATAGAGACTGTAGACCAGGGGTCGGGAACCTATGGCTCGGAGCAAGACGTGGCCCTTTTGATGACTGCATCCTGCTCTTAGATAAATCAGGTGGCCTTTCTTAACAGAATCTTCTTATTCTTTTCCTTTCGGCTTGTCCCTTCAGGGGTCACCACAGCGAATCATCTCCCTCCATCTCACCCTATCCTCTCCATCTTCTATTCTTACTCCAACTACCTTCATGTCCTCCTTCACCACGTCCATAAATCTTCTCTTTGGTCTTCTTCTAGGCCTTCTGCCTGGTAGTTCCAACCTCAGCATCCTACTACCAATATACACTCATGCCTCGGTTTTACGGACTTTGCCTTAACGGATTTCGGATGCAAAGGCCAAAATCTGTAGCTTTTGATTAGTCCGGATCGTCCAGAGGTAGGCCTTTGTTTCCGAAAGTGACAGCTAGATGACCGGACTGGCTTGAAGAAATCTCGTGCATTTAAATCTATTCATCTATTTTCAATGCCACGTCACTGTGGCGTGAAGCGGAGAGCCAATCCTTTCTGTATGCGGGCAGGTCAGATACCTTGAAACTCTAATTTTATTGGACTCACACTCTGTAGTGTTTATGTGACAGGAAGCACGTCCCAGGTTTTGGCAATCAGCTGCTCTGCAGGTTGAAGTTTTTCCATGTCTGTCCATTTGTGTTTGCTTGCCATTTGTGCTTGGCTTTGTGGAAATGAGCTGATCAAAACGAGGGAAATTTACCTCTTTACTCAAAAACAACACGCGCAGTCTGTGGCTGTTATCATCCTGTAAAATTAGAGTTTGAAGGTATTGGACTCGCCCGCATGCTGGCGTACAGAAAGGATTGGCTCGCCGCTGCACCACAGTGACATGGCATTGAAAAGAGATTTATAGATTTAAATGCGTGTCATTTATTCATGTTTTTGTTTTACTTGATGGCTTTTTGAAATTATGTATTCGTTATTCTGTTAAGAAAGGCCACCTGATTTATCTGAGAGCCAGATACAGTCATCAAAACAGCCACATTTTGCTCACAAGCCATAGGTTTCCAACCCTTGGTATATACTGTGTGTGTATAAATAAATATATATATATATATATATGTAATATGGCTCTCAGAGGATTAGATTTTAAAATATGTTTATTTTTGGGCTCTCTTAGACAAAAAGGCTCTGGTGTACATTTACAGAGTATACAGTATTTACATTTGCAGATTACATAGTGCGCTTAAGTAAAAGTTTTTCGTGACGTAATCGTTGAAATATATGGAATCGGAAACTTCGAACAATCGGGTACTTCGGATCACTGTTCCCCCCCTATTAGTCTGTTAAACCGAGGCATGAGTGTACTCACTATCCCTCCTATAAAATCTATTGTCTGTGATAGACCTGCATTTATACAGTCTAGAACTATAAATACAAATTGTTAACATGATTATGGAAGCTTTGAGCAAACCAGTAGGTCAATGACTTTAATAGTCTTGGCCGCAAAGACTTTATACTGTTGTTGCACATAAATGATGTGACCTGGCATTTTAATTTGAGGTCTGTTATTATTGTTGTTCTCTTGCCTGTTAAATGACATTTCAAATACCAGGGTTGTCGAACATTCTCTTGTTATAGCTGAGTAGAAGTACCTTGTGTCTTTATAGGTCATTCAAACAAAATGTGGACAAAAAAGAGCCATATGATTTTTTTTTTTTTTACTTTAAGTTAACTTTACTGATTTTAAAAAGAATTACACACATACACAAACACATTCTAAAGTGAGTCCTCAGCCCTGTTACCATTCCAATAATTGTCGCAAGTGAGCATCAAAGGAACGGCTGCATGAAAGAGCATGTGATTTATTGCTCGATCATTATACTGACAAGGTGACAGGAAAAGTTGTGAGCTTTCCAAAGCCCAGCAATCCAATGTAATTATAAAATATTTGAAAATACCAGAGCACAAAAGAGTAAAATGTAATGCCTGAATTGTTTTGGAATAAAATTGCTTACTCTTGTAACAATGAATGGCTTTGTCTGTCACTATATTATTAATTAGAACAATAAACAAAAAGCTAGCTTTCCTCTATCATGGGCTGGGGCAAGCATGTGCTTCCTCCATGATGTCTACATCACCTTTTTGAATTGCTGCTCAAGCTACATCAAAGGGGGTGGGAGACACACTCAGAGCAAAGCATTCGCCAACCTCTTCTACATACATGAGCTTACAAGTACCCACAGCTGGCTAATGTCACACTGATTAACAGCAGTGTGGAAAATACTATTGCTTCCATACAGGGAGCACAGAACTTTTTGCTCTCTGGACTTCTGACAGCAACCAGCGCCTCACTGAAAATCAAATTCCTCAAGACATTGGCATTAGAGGTGAAAGCTCTGGGGTTTTTTTTAAATTCCAAAAATCTCATCTTCAAAATGCTTTAAAGTCATGCTAGATTCACTGTTAAAGGGAGCAGAATGTCAGACTGATAACTTGATTGAACTTTACTACTATGCCGTATAAGATAAGCAGTTTCATTTAACGACAATTTTAAAAGCAAATCAAAGGGTAAGTGCAAATTTATCAGCTGCTCAGTGAGTCTTATTGTTAATTCAAAGATTTTTGCTAAGTGCATAGTTTGGAATTAAAAGAGGTAAGTATTGATTTGAGCACTAGCAAAACTTCCACATTAAGCGAAAGTCTAATTCGAAAGCCTTTGTCAAGTAATTAAATTTTAATTTGCAATTTTTGGAAAACCTTTCCCAAATATTTAATTTTTATTTTCATATAATCCATTTTTTTATACTTTTGATACTTTTTTAAAACCTATTTTGGCTAAGTAATCCATAAGAAATTTAATAGTTTACAATGTATCACTTAAAGATCAATAGCTTCCCATGAACGAATCATTTTCTGATTATAGTTTAAAGAAGTAATTATACAGTAGAATCTGGTATTATTATTATTATTATTATTATTATTATTATTATTATTATAATTACTATTTTGAACATGGATGTTAAAAATGCAGCATTTTTAAATTTAAAAACCTTTACCATATTGCCAATAGTGGCGTAATGTTGGTACATATGCCTCACAGCAAGAAGGTCCTGAGTTGAGTCCTGGGCTCTGTGGTATCATTCAGGTGTGGATTTTTCATGTTCATCCTGTGCCTGTATGGGTTTCCTCTGGGTACTGTTTTTCTCTTACAGTCCAAAGACATACACATTACACATTCCAAATGTGTAAGAGTAAATTCATGTGTATTCTGCTCTGTGCTGGTCTGGCAAGGTGTTAAGGGAGTACTCTGCCTTTGTCCAGAGTTCGCTGAGATAGGCTCCAGCCTCCTCATATCTCTACTAGGATTAAGCAATACAGGAAATCAATGGATGGCTGTATTGATCATTGGCTGTAAAGTTCATAATTCAAGATAAAATGAGTTGAAGTGTTTAACCCAATATTGCTATCTTTTCTCCTTTGTTTGTCTTTTTTCTTTATCACTAATGGTTCACATATTGCTTACAGTATAATATGATAACAGATTAAATGTATTGCAAAAGCAACAACAACAACAACAACAACAACAATAATAATAATAATAATAATAATAATAATAATAATAATAATCATCATCATCATAAGAAGAATAACAACATTATTATGTTGTTATTCTTATTATCATCATTATTATACATTTATTATATATATTTATTTAAAATGCACTCTAAGAGCATTATGATTTAATATCTTTATTGACTCAATAAGGATGTATTCATTTATATTTGTTTGTTTGTTTTTTTTATTTGATTGTTTATATTGTAGATTCTTATCATTTATCTTATCAAGTTTAGGACTAACAGTGAGTTCTACATTTTGCAAACTGTTTTGATCATTTTTATCTTCATGGTCCAATACTTTTTGAGGGAGGGAGATACCAAAATAGACAGTGTGTAGAATGTTAAAAGTTGGTAACTAGCATGGCATACTTCTTTTGTTTTGTTTTGTTTTTTGGTCTGTTGATAAAGATAATTTTGAAGGAGTTCAGAGCCAATAATATTGCCTGCAGTCCAAATAATAAGCTTATGCTAATGACCTTAGGAGAACACATATCCAAAATGTGATGGAACGCGAGGACAGGCTCTAACTGCTTTGGAAACTTCACAGTGGCTTACGAAACAGCATTATTAATATAGACAGCACAGAAAAGGCTTGAGCACACAACCTTATGTAACCTCAGTGCTGAGGCCAGAGAGTCTGAGCTATATACTGTTGTAAACTTTTGCATTTTGGCTAATGCGAGGTCCTGTGTCCACCAACAGATACAATGACCGACAGCAGGGACGAATTGGTTTGTATTAGCTCTGAGACTAATCTGCTGTCATGCAGCTGTGAGAGAGGGAAGAGGAAAGTCGGAAACCTTCTAGAAAAGTCTGACTACGAGACCGTGATCTTGTCAGTGGTGATACTTTCAGTGATAAAAGATCAGGCTCCTTCTTATTCTGGTGGAACATTCATTCATTTTCTGAACCTCTTAATCCTAATTAGGGTTACGGGGAGGCTAGCGCCCATCTCGGCCAACTCTGGGTAAGCCCAGGCTGCCACAGGGCCAACAGGCACACAACATTCCATATTCACACTCTCACCTAGGGGTGATTTGGAACAACCAATCAACCTACTGTGCATGTTTTTGTACTGTGGGAAGAAACGTACACAAGCACGGGGAGAACATGAAAACTCAACACAGAAACGCCCGAGCTGGGAATTGAACCCAGGACCTTCTTGCTTTGAAGCAGACGTGCTAAACCACTAGACCACCGTGCCCCCTTTTTAGTGGAATATAGTTACACTTTTAAAGTCAGCAGAGCTTAGTAGCTAAAAAGAGAAATCATGTGACTAAGTCGTGTATGCTTGAAATAAAAATTTGTGGATAAAATACAAATCGAATTCCAAAAAAGCCTGCATCTGTGATGGTATGGGGTTAGATGAGTGCATGTGGCATGGGCAGTTTGCACATCTGGAAAGGCGCCGTCAATACATAAAGGTATATTCAGGTTCTAGAACATATGCTCCCATCCAGACATAATCTTGTTCAGAGAAGACCTTGATTTTTCAACATGACAATGCCAGACCACATGCAGTATTAATTACATCATGGCTGCGTAGGAAAGGTATCTGGGTATTGAAATGGCCAGCCTGCAGTCCAGATCTTTCACCTATAGAGAACAGTTGGCACATCATGAAGAGTAAGGTGCAACAAAGAAGGCCCAAGGCAGTTGAACACTGAGAGGCCTGTATTAGACAAGAATGGGACAGAATTCCTATTTCTAAACTTGAAAAACTTGTCTCCTCGGTCCCCAGATGTTTGCAGACTGTTGTAAGAAGAAGAGGGGAATGCCTCACAGTAGTGAAAATAGCCTTGTCCCAACTTTTTTGAGATTTGTTGACACCATTAAATTTAAAATCAACATATTTCCCCCCTTAAAATAATATATTTTCTCAGTTTTATCTTTTGACCCTGTCATCTATGTTCCATTTGAAATAAAATATTGGAAATTTGGCACTTCCACATTACATTCAGTTTTTATTCACGATTTGTATAGCATCCCAATTTTTTTGGAATCTGGTTTGTAAAAGAAATGTAAAAACAGTATAAAAAAAAAAAACATTTGGGATGGTCTGTGGAGTGCATCCTGAATAGGTCACCATTCTATTGTAAGAGGAGCACAGAGTCTTTAGACTGTGGGTGGAACTAAGAGCACATGAAAGAAACCTCAGTGAGTACAGTACATGCAAACTCAGAACCATCTTGCAGTAAAAACAACAGTGCTGATTACCAAGACACAGTTCTGCCCTAATATCAGATATGGTATTCTTCTGTGGATAAATTAGGTACACCATTTGTAAGTTAGTATGGCTCTGTTTTTAATAAGTATCTGCCAGGCTCTGACATCAGTCTGCCTATATTGTTGACGATACTTACTTCAGTTATAAGATATTTGGGGATTTTAGTGCATCTTTTCAACTTCCCGTACATCATTTCAATGAGTTTTAAATTTGTGCTTTATCTAGGATGTTCCATAACCCCATTTGTTTTTTCTAGGCCATTTATTCATAGATGTACTAATGTGCTTTGGATAATTAACCTGTTAAGAGCTCCATATCTTGCTCAACTTAATATTCAGATTGATGACCTCACATTTTTCAAAAAACTTTTTTACATGCAGAATATATTGTTGAATCAATGACAGCAAGTCATCTACTAACTGACACAGCCAATCAACTTTAAACAACAACATATCGTTGACCACGCTTTACAGTTAGGTGTGGGGTTTCCTTCTCAGTTCACATGTGTACCGTAACAGTTTTGCCTTTGATTCCTCTGTTCAAAATTTTGTCCAGAGTTCTTCTGAAAGGAAAGAACAGAGCAAGTTTGCTCAGAACTCTGTAATGCTGTAACATTTTCATAATCCACCAAGTTAAACTACGATGTGTATTAAAACTAATGAGGGAAGAAAAAACAATGTAAACAATGGTAATTTATGAAAAGCACTGCAAAACACTCCCACTAAATAAAAGACATTGATTCATTTTTCAAAACCACTTAATCCTATCAGAGCCACAGAGTCAATCTCATCCAAGTTTGGGTGAAGGCAGAGTATACCCTGAACAGTTTCCTAGACCATTACAGTGCCAACACATACTAGTACAAAACACTCCTAAAGACAAATTTAAACAACCAGTTATTGTAATGTGCTGGTCTTTGGACAGTGAAAGGAAATCGGAGAACCTGTAAGAAACCCACACACACATGAGCAGGACCTACAAACTCTACACAGAAACATCTTCTGAGAGCTCATGACCAAAACCCACTACCTTTTTTTGCTATGAAGTGGATGCATAAATGCCAGAACTATCTGGTATAACATACCATGGATTGGCCAAGTGTACTTGCAAATACTAAATAGGAATTTTCTACAGTGAGTGCAGTACAGGGATCAAACATACAAGCATGTCAATAAATTATTTTTTATTGAATTTATTCTACTAGTAAGAAGATGCAAAAATATGCTCGTTGTTCTATTGCTGCTGCGCCTGAAAACACTGGAAACTATTCGGCAGTGGAAATGCCACATGTCACCACTGTGTGAATTCTGGCTCTGACAGTTTGTCAACCTCAGTTGCATCACTTCCTTTCATGATTGGTTGGAATGACCATTTCAGAGATGACTTCAGATGACTTTTTCAATCTTTGCAGATATTATTTTAATTTTAAAATGTATATATTTGTAATGTTAAAGTAATGCGTTCAGAATATATTCATCTACACAGTAATTATAATTGATGGAATTGTTTAGTTTGAGTTAAAAATATAATTATCTGAGTATTTCTTCACATTACAAAATGTTGTATTCAAGAAGATGCTCTGTTGGCTCATTTCCCCATAGCCAATATTGGTATATATATCAGTTTTCTTGTTTCCATTCCACGAAGCTCTTTGCTGTGAGATGAGTATTATTACTATAATTGTTGTGTGCTCTGATTGTGAAGGCACCCCACTGAATCATTACCTCTGTGTGCTACAGCAGTAGTTAAGAAAGCAGATGCCAGTAATCATCTATATCTCTACCCATATAAACAAAACTACAGTCCATCTCGTCCTGGAATTTGAGCATGTTTCCCTGTGTGCTATTTTAATATCAACAATCAGTTTGCTCATCAGATCCATTTTTACAAATAGAGTGATTGAAGACGAAGCCACTCTAAGATCATAAATCAATACTCAAAATCAAAGATTTACACAGAATAGCACCAAGATTTCCTTTAAGTATATATTACACTGTTATCAACAGTTGTCTTGAAATATCTCAGCTCAGTGCTGCACTACTAGGTACAAATTCAGCCAAATTAATACATTGAGTTCATTGCTTTTCTGCTCTCAGAATTATGCAATTTTGCTTTGATTGGTAACCTTTGTATTCAGCCAAAATGAACTCATAATAAAAACTAAAACGCCAAGGCTATTTATTAGTATTGTTGCTTTTTTAAGCGCAGGTGGGGTTTTACCTTGAACACTATACAGAGATTTTTGTTCTATCCTATACTAATGGTATTTCTACACTAAATTTATAAACACTCCATGAAGGTGATAGAAAGAGAGCCAGGAGTATTTTAGTCAACACAGCTGATGAATAATTCAGCACACACCGCAACTCACAGAACCATAAACTGCTTGCTGAGTGAGAATCATACAGCAAGGAAGTAAAAGAACAAATACGCTCTGAGGTGATCATCCCTGTTGCAGACAGAGTTGGCTATGGTAGGCTCCATCCTCACTGTGACCCTACAGCGATTTGACAAATGATTAAATTAATTATTGATAGATGTGCGACACATAAGTGCTTTTAAAATACATAGGTTATAAAAAGTCTTCACACCTTGGTTAAATTTATAGTTAATTTGGTATAAAAATAAATAGATAAGCTAAGATAAATGATGCCCGATGTTGTTTCACCTTTAATGTGATATTGCAAACGACAAAGCTTTGAAACATTTAGAGGACCTCAGCAAAACAACTTACAGTAATAAAGTGTATGCAACTTTTTATAATAAGAACTCACAAAATGATCTACTCACACTTTGAAAGTAATTATCATATCCATTGTGATTAATCCTATGTAAGCACTAACTTTCTCTCTGATTCATCTTATTGGTTTTTACCCAATGACTGAAGCAATGCCCAGCAAAGGGGTCAAAGAGTATGTACACAGCAAATGTTGCTTTTACAACATTTAGATGCTGAGTATATTTATTTTTAGCATTATAACATTCCTTATTATTATTATTATTATTATTATTATTATTATTATTATTATTTACAGTAAAGATTTATAAGCAGCAGAGACGGTTCTGGTGACCCTGGCACATTCAGGCTGGTTAGGCTCATCATCAGCTCAGGGCCCTCAGCCTCTCCACAAGCAGCCCAGACAGCGAATGGGATTTCTCCCAGGAAGCACTGCCTAGTCAAACCCACGAAGAACTTTCCGGAGAATATGGAGACTCCCCAACACTGCAGCCTTCTGCATCGCCTAGACTGTCAGAATGGCTGTGCCCCCGGTGGCAAACCCAGGCACACTCTTGATCTGTGTTAATAGATCAGGAAGTACCAAACCGAAGGCGCCGAGAACAATGGGGAGTCGGACCACTTTGTACTTTGGATACAAGCGAGACATTTCAAAGGCGAAGTCCGCATATTTTGCATGCTTCTCCTGAATCTTGTCAATCACATTGCTGTCAAAAGGGACAGAAAATTCAATAATATTAATAATTCCATTGGATTTATCAAAAAGGACAAGATCAGGCTGGCTTCAATTCTCCTCAGGCTGTATATGGGCCGATTCCAAAGAAGCTTGAAATTATCATTTTCCATGACGCCCTGGAAATGTTCAGGGTCGTACCATGGATGGACCTCTGAGTCAAAACCACACGCATGACAGAGATGATAATAAAAGGAACGTGCCATACCATCATGTCTTTTCAGATAAGACGACCAAAACAGGACAACCACTGACAAAGGTGTTGGACAGTTTCACTAACTTCACTACACAAACGACATTTGGGATTTACATTTTCCTTTTTAATACTACGTTGACGATTGCATGTTGGAAGTGACTGGTCCTGAGCAGCAAAAATAAAGCCCTCAGTTTCACTTTTCAGACCAGCCGACTTCATCCAGGCAAAGGAGTCTGAAGGATTACTGGTCTGCCCAACGCACTGCACATAAACACAATGTAGTGGTTTTCCAGACAGTTTTTCCTTGAAATGACGATTCTGAGCAGATTTTATGAAAGACTTAACCTGGTTGACACACATAGATGTACCGTCCAGCAGTACTTCGCCATCGACAAAATCAACATTGACTTTGAGATTCTGTCCAGCAGCCTTGGTGCGTTTAAGATAACTATGGAAGTTTCATTGTGAGTCTTGATCTGCTTCACAAGAGGATCATCAAATAAATAAATATGTACAAAAGTACACAATAAAATACGACCATGAAGTGCCTCCACATTAATCAAACCTCGTCCCCCGGAATTCATTGATAAATATAACGATTGATAGAGGAACGAGGGTAGTGAGTGCGGTTGTCAGACATGATCCTTCTTGTAACGCGATAAAGAACCATGATGTCGTCCTTTGTCCAATCAACATCACCAAAAGAGTAAGAAAGGACAGGCACTGCAAAAGTATTTGTGGCTTTGACCTTGTTTCTAGCATTTAGCTCCGATCCCCAGATCTTTTTTAGACGAGATTTGTTCTCGGCCCGAAGTTTGTCTTTTATGTGAGCATTCTGGAGCTTGTCTCGAACTTGCATCCACAAGTAGGTGTACGATTGGCCTTCCACGAGATGCTCAATTACGGCTAATCGTACACCTATTTGTGGGTGCAAGTTCGAGATAAGCTCCAATCCCCAGATCTTTTTTAGACGGGATTTGTACTCGACCCGAAGTTTGTCTTTTATGTGAGCATTCTAGAGCTTGTCTCGAACTTGCATCCACAAATAGGTGTACGATTGGCCTTCCACGAGATGCTCAATCACTCCTCCTCCATGTACCTCAACTGATCCATCATTGATTGCCTTTCCACGTTTTAAATCAAGAATGTTACATTTATCAAGTCCGAAAATCATACCAATATCTTGTGAAAAGGACTCGACAAGGAGAATTTGTTTCTTCAAGTTGGAATCTCCATTGGCAATCAGCTCGATGTCATCCATGTAAAGGAGATGAGTAAGAGGTGTTGGGGATCTGTGCTGTGGAGGTCCTGGATGATAACCTTCCTCCTTATTGACCAAAAAACTCAAGGGATTGAGTGACAAACAAAAAAGCAGAGGACTAAAAGAATCCCCCTGGAATATTCCTCTCTTAATTGAAATAGGTTTTGAAGTCTTAACCTGACCTTGCGAGTACATCTCAAGCTGAGTTGACAGGCAACTCATGAAAGACTTGAGTAAATGGAGTAATCGCTCAGGTAGGCCAACACATTGCAAAGACTTCAGAATCCATTCATGAGGGACAGAGTCGTATGCTTTTTTGTAGTCAATCCAGCACATTGAGAGGTTGCGGTGGTAAGTTTTAGCCTCTTCAAGTATCATTTTCTGGACCAATAACTGATCCTTGCATCCCCAACATCTCTTTCTGGCTCCCTTTTGCTCCGGGTAAATACTTTCATTGGAGGAGCAATAGGATGACACAAGATTTGTCAAACACCCTTTAAAGATTTTGTACATAGTATTCAGGCAGGTAATAGGGCGGTAATTTTTAGGGTCTGTCAAGTCTCTTTTCTTTGGGAGGAGTATTGTGCGACCTTTACAGAACCAAGGAGGGACATCTCCTGTGTCCATCAAAGAGTTAAAACAAGTGAGCAGATGTGGTTGGGCACAGGGGAACAGTTTCCAAAACCGATTTTGAATGCCATCAGGTCCTGGAGCTGTGTTAGATTTGGACATTTTTATTGTTTTCTTCAGGCAGTCCGAAGTAATGAGATACAGCAATGGTGAATTAACATTTTCTGACGTGGCTTTGCTGTATTCTTCCACCCATGGTTCCTCAAGGTTACAGTTGCCGGGTATAGACCACAACTGTGACTAAAACCTCTCACTGGATTCCATGGGTGGTCTCTGGTCATCATGACTTGTAGGTGTATTTAGTTGCCTGTAAAATTGTTTTTCGTTGGTTTTAAATATTTTGTTTTGTCTAAAGAATTTATTCTTCTTTTCCCATTTTATTTTTCTCTCTGTCCAGATCTTAACCTTTGCCTTAAGGGAATCAAGTATTTGAAGTAGAATTTTTTCCTTAGTTGTTTTGTATTTTGCCTTTAAATTTCTCCAAATTGTCTTTTGTCTTCTTGACATTGACTTGCCATGAGATCTTAATTTAAGGCAAAGCTCCAGCCACAACATGTCTTTCCTTGTTTCTTTTAATTTACGTTGAGACCAGTTTTCTTTATTTTTCTTGATTTTCCCATTGTTGGAAGGTTTGGAAACTGTATGTAATTCCTCTAAACATGCAACAATTAATATCATGCAGGGAGCACTCCGCGTCAAGAGTTACAGAAATGATTTCATTTAATTTATCAATTTCATTTTGTGGAAAATATTTTATTGCAATTTTAATGCAGCCATGAGGTGGGGGTGGGGGTGGGGGGGGCACTAACCAGTGTCTCTCCCCCTCATGCCGGTCTCAAGCCCGGAGAAATGCAGAGGGTTGTGTCAGGAAGGGCATCCGACGTAAAACCAATGCCAAACATTTATGATGCAAATCAGAAGTATTACTCCCATACCAGATCGGTCGAGGCCCGGGTTAACAACGACCGCCATCAGTGCTGTCAATCAACAGGGTGCTGATGGAAATTGGACTACTGTTGGTCGAAGACGTCGAAGAAGGAGAGGTGGGAGGCGTGTCCGTAGGCAGAGAGAGAAGAGGAAAGGCATGAGTCTAGGACTGAGAGTGGGGACTTTGAATGTAGGAACTATGCAAAGAAAAGGTAGAGAGCTGGCTGACATGATGCAGAGGAGGAAGGTGAACATACTGTGTGTTCAGGAGACCAGGTGGAAAGGTAGCAAAGCTAAAAGCTTAGGAGCAGGGTTTAAGCTATTTTATCACGGTGTGGATGGGAAGAGAAATGGAGTCGGAGTCATCTTGAAGGAGGAGTTTGTCAGGAATGTTCTAAAAGTGAAAAGAGTGTCAGACAGAGTGATGAGTCTCAAGTTAGAAATTGAAGGTGTAATGCTCAATGTTGTTAGTGCTTATGCCCCACAGGCAGGATGTGAGCTAGAAGAGAAGGAGAGATTCTGGAGTGACTTAGATGAAGTGATGCAGAGTAACCCCAGAGGTGAAAGAGTGGTCATTGGTGCAGACTTCAATGGACATGTTGGTGCAGGCAACAGAGGGGACGAGGAAGTGATGGGCAGGTTTGGTATCCAGGACAGGAATGCAGAAGAACAGATGTTGATAGATTTTGCAAAAAGGATGGAAATGGCTGTGGTGAATACTTTCTTCCAGAAGAAACAGGAGCATAGGGTGACTTATAAAAGCGGAGGTAGAAGCACACAGGTAGACTACATCTTGTGTAGGCGATGTAATTTAAAGGAAGTCAGCGACTGCAAAGTCATAGTGGGTGAGAGTGTTGCCAAACAGCATAGGATGGTGGTGTGCAGGATGACTCTGATGGTGAGAAAGGTGAAAAAGGCAAAGGCAGAGCAGAAGACAAAGTGGTGGAATTTGAAAAAGGAAGAGTGTCGTGTTGTCTTCAAGGAGGAGTTGAAACAGGCTTTGGGTGGCCAGGAAGTGCTTCCAAATGACTGGACAACCACAGCCAATGTGATCAGGGACACAGGTAGGAGAGTACTTGGTGTGTCCTCTGGAAGGAAAGTAGATAAGGAGACTTGGTGGTGGAATGAGGAAGTGCAGGAGTGTGTACAAAGGAAGAGGTTAGCTAAGAAGTAGTGGAACATTGAGAGGACTGAAGAGAGTAAACAGGAGTACAGAGAAACACGGCATAAGGTGAGGGTAGCATTGTCAAAGGCCAAACAGAAAGTGTATGACTTGTATGCTAGGTTGGTGAGGAAAGAGAAAATATTTATACAGGTTGTTACAGCAGAGAAATAGAGATGGAAAGGACATGCAGCAAGTTAGGGTGATGAAGGACAGCGGGAGAAATGTATTGACTGATGACAGAAGTGTGCTGGGAAGATGGAAAGAGTACTTTGAAGAGCTGATGAATGAGGAAAATGAGAGAGAAAAAAGAGTAGAAGAGGTGACCATTGAGGAGCAGGATGTAGCAAAGATCAGTAAGGGTGAAGTGAGAAGGGCATTGAAGAGGATGAAGAATGTAAAGGCAGTTGGTCCTGATGATATACCTGTGGAGGTATGGAAGTGTCTAGGAGAGGTAGCAGTAGATTTTCTGACAAGAACATTCAACAAGGTACTAGAGAGTGAGCAGATGCTGGAGGAGTGGAGGAGAAGTGTGCTGGTGCCCATTTTTAAGAACAAGGCAGACGTGCAGAGTTGCAGCAACTACAGAGGGATAAAGTTGATGAGCCATACGATGAAGTTATGGGAAAGAATAGTGGAAGCTAGACTAAGGGCAGAGGTCAGCATTTGTGAACAACAGTTTGGTTTCATGCCAAGAAAGAGCACCACAGATGCAATGTTTGCTTTGAGGATGTTAATAGAGAAGTACAGAGAAGGTCAGAGGGAGCTACATTGTGCCTTTGTGGATCTGGAAAAAGCATATGACAGAGTGCCAAGAGAAGAACTGTGGTATTGCATGAGGAAGTCTGAAGTGGCAGAGAAGTATGTTAGAGTGGTGCAGGACATGTATGAGAGATGTAAGACAGTGGTGAGGTGTGCTGTCGGTGTGACCGACGAATTCAAGGTGGAGGTGGGACTGCATCAAGGGTCAGCTCTGAGCCCCTTCTTGTTTGCTATGGTGATGGACAGGCTGACAGACGAGGTGAGACAAGAATCTCCATGGACTATGATGTTTGCAGATGACATTGTGATCTGTAGTGAGAGCAGAGAACAAGTGCAGGAAAATCTAGATCGGTGGAGGTATGCCCTGGAAAGGAGAGGAATGAAGGTTAGCCTCAGAAAATCAGAATACATGTGTGTGAATGAGAAGGACCCAGGAGGAACGGTGATGTTACAGGGAACAGAGATAACGAAGGTGGAGGATTTTAAGTACTTAGGCTGAACAATCCAGAGCAATGGAGAGTGTGGAAAAGAGGTGAAGAAGCGTGTGCAGGCAGGCTGGAATGGTTGGAGAAAAGTGTCCGGTGTGATGTGCGATAGGAGAGTGTCAGCAAGAATGAAGGGAAAAGTGTACAAGACGGTGGTGAGGCCAGCGATGTTGTATGGCTTAGAAACAGTGGCGCTGAGGAAAAGGCAGGAGGCAGAGCTGGAGGTAGCGGAGATGAAAATGTTGAGGTTCTCTCTGGGAGTAACGAGGATGGATAGGATCAGAAATGAGTATATCAGAGGGACAGCCCACGTAAGATGTTTTGGAGACAAAGTCAGAGAGGCTAGATTGAGATGGTTTGGACATGTACAGAGGAGGGATAGTGAGTATATTGGCAGTAGGATGCTGAGGTTGGAACTACCAGGCAGAAGGCCTCGAGGAAGACCAAAGAAGAGATTTATGGATGTGGTGAAGGAAGACATGAAGGTCGTTGGAGTCAGAAAAGAAGATGCGGAGGACAGGGTGAGGTGGAGGCGGATGATTTGCTGTGGCGACCCCTGAAGGGAGCAGCCGAAAGTAAAAGAAGAAGAAGAAGAAGAAGATTTTATTGCAATTTTAACTGGCTTCCTTTTGTCAATTGGTAAATCTAAAATTTCTCTCTAGTAACGGTTAAACAAAACAGAAATATGATCATCATGAACTGAAGATGTGGAAAAATCATTGGTCAAATCAGAAAATGGAAAGCCAGGGGAATTTTCATTGTTGCCGTCAGGTGGGCTAACTTCATTGGGAAGAGAGGAGAGAAGGATGCAGGCATTCATCTGCAATTTAGGGTCTGCCTCTATCCAAATATTAGGTTCTTGAGAAGGTACCTGACCACTTGCAGGGAAATTATCATCTGCATCACGGTGCATGTAGATCTTTAATCGCTGGAGTTGATCTCGCAAATTTTGATGGGTCAGGTAAGCATACAAAGGGTTGGCATTGTCCCAATGTTGCTTTAGCGACTTGCCATTGATACGTGGATTTTCAGGCCAACCAGTCGCCTTCGCACACTCAAGTAGTGTGGATTTTAGATGTTTTTTTCCAGGATATTCGTGGACGGGTTCTTTGCCCCCACCTTGGGCAAGTCCCATTTCCAGTTTGGCAGGTTTGATTACCGGAGGGAGGCTGACTGGGCTGCGGAAGTGAAAGATTAATTTTTTTTTTCCGTTCAGTAACCCAGTAGTAAACCAGCTTCAGGGGGTCAGCCCTAACTGGGTGATGTACATTTAGTCCAGGGAAAATCCCCTATCCAGGCCCACCACGTGGTGGCGTACATCATCAGGCCATTATTATTTTTATTATTATTATTGCAAAATTTTTGAACAATATAATTACCCACTACTTGTTAGAATGGTGTCTGCATTGCGAGTACTGTAGTTCTACCACATGACCCCAGTTGCAGACTGCTGAGCGAGAGAATATAACACTACAATTATCCTCACTGCCTTGGTGTCTTTGTTGTCACTTGGTGAATGATGTGAAATAACCAAGAACAAGTATGGGCTAAACAATAAGGCCATTGTTGTGAGATGATTATCTCTTTTCTATCAGCAAAATCTCTAAACACCTTTTAAGTGTCTACTGGATCTGAATGCTGCATGAATCTAAATGACAAGCACAATAAAATAAAAAGGAATGAACATATATAAGTGTTTGTGTAATGCAAAATGCAAAGCAGGAGGCAAATGTTATTGAAGAGCAAAGACTGAGCATTTAATAAACTTACTGTGCTGCCGCCACAAATGGGCTCAATTTCTGTTGTTTTCACACACCATTGCTCCAGGCTGACAAAACTCAACTGCTCTGTGTTCCCTCAAACATGCAGCAGCAGCAACTGGGTCTCTCCAATTAGAGGGAGAGGAGCAGAAAATACCACTGTGGTCTGGTATTCTAGCTAACAGCATGTACGTTGATTCTTAGTGTCTGTTCCACATGAAGAGTCTTATATCTAGAAGTACTATCTAGTAAAAATCAAGGGATTTTTGTGCTATAGAACCGGGTGACACAATGTTGGTTGTGCTGCACTCTTCCTCCACTGCAAACAACAATCTCTAGGCTGCATGCCAAATTGCAAAATACATACTAAGTAGTATGCATAAATGCTGCTGGCACTAATTTGGTAGTGATATATTGTTTTGTAATACACATTCTGGGAGTTCATGACTTGCAGTTGCTCCATATTAAAAAGGGGTTATGAGAATAAGCAACTTAACTTTGCGCATTACCACGGCTAGTACAGCAGTTGCATTACTGGGCACTGTAACACACATAAATAGGAACAGGTATCAAGAAGTATTTGTCTTTTATGTACTATTTATTAGTTAGTTGTGAGTCATTTCATGCCAAGTTAACCAGGGTATGCGTCACAGAAAAAAAATATATACTGTATATATATATATATAATAAAACCTCCGCTGACGAACGCTTAAGCTCACGAACTTTTCGCCTCAAGAACATTAAATTTGCGAGAATATAGTCTCTGCTGACAAACTAGTTTTCGGCGGACGAATCAAACCACGCGGTCGAACAGCGCCACGGTGGCGGCCACGAAAAACTGACGCACGCTCACGGCGTTACAGTTCGTCACACCCCTTTCTTTGAATGCGGAAGTGGTTTGTGTTTGATAGACATTTTGGACCATATTGAGTGTACTTTTGCTATTATGGGACCGAAAAAGACCCCACCACAGGCGGAGATCATTGAAAAACACGAACGAGGTGTGCGTTTGTGTGACTTCGAGTCCCAGTACCAGTACGCTAAGTCTACCATTGCTCCCATCCTTAAGAACAAGGAAGCTATCAAGGGTTCGTGTGTGGCTAAGGGTGTTTCCAAACAGTAGGCGTTTCCAAACACTCCTTCCAAACAGTAAGTCCCTCCCTCCCTCCTCCTCCCACTCCATTCCATCAAGCCATCAACTACCATCACAAAGGTAAATAAAACGACTTTATTCTATAGTACAGTTTATTTCTTTAATTACAATACAATAGCACATTTATTATACATAAAATAAGGTATATTTTTGTGTAGTTTTAAGGCTTATTTAGTAGAAAATTATGTTTTATGGGGACCTGGGAACGGATTATTCTCATTTTAATGGTTTCTTATGGGAAATAAATGTTCGGAAGACGAACTTTTCGCCTCACACACACTTTCTGGGAACCAATTATGTTCGTGAGCAGAGGTATCACTGTATATATATATATATATATATATATATGTAGATGTAGTATTAACTGAGCAATGCACGTGTAAAACTTTCAGTTATTCTGCACAATATTTGGTGAGATAAGACCATTTATTATTATTATTATTATTATTATTATTATTATTATTATTATTATTATTATTATTATTCAAGATGCAAGATTCAAGATTTTTAATTGCCATTTGTGCTTTTACACACATAGGAATTCTTGTACGGTTGTTCAGAGTCAAGTTTAAAAATAGGAAGGAAAGCTCAAATCAACAAAACCACACTTCTGTATAATAAATACATAAAATTTCTATATTTAAAAAGGACCTTCCACAAGCCCAGTAAACAATATAATAATAAAAGTAATAAAAATAAAATGGTAATAGTGATAATAATAATAATAATAATAATAATCAGTAGATACAACAACAATAAATTAAATTGCACCACATTATATTATATTATATTATAATTATAATTATATTGCACTATGCCCATTACGTATTTTGTTTGGGGAAAAAAAGAACAATTCTCTGAGTATACAAAATGGCTTCAACTTCAAAGTTAGATACAGTAGTCCACAATCTCAGAGCAAGATTTAGAAATAATCTACAGTCAGTACATCAGGTTTATTTAATGAGATCCGCCTTGCTGCTATCCGCCGCGCTCCGATCCTCCCTGAAGGCCGTGTAGCCGGCTGGTGTAATCGCCTCATATTATTATCATTATTTTTATTATTATTATTATTATTATTATTATTATTATTATTATTGTTATTGGAAAAACCTGCTTTTGCCCAAAATTAAGGCAGCATATACAGTGATCCCTCGCTACTTCGTGCTTCAGTTCCTGCGGCTTCAGTGCATCGTGGATTTTTAAAAAATATTCATCAAAAAATTAAAACAATAAGGAATTAGAGGAAAATAGGGGGAAAGTTAGAGAAAATACCACAAAACAAGGCCAATTATGCAAAAAACCCAAACAAACAAACAAACAAAAAAAACCCTCCAACAAAACTACTTACATTTTTATGTGAGGTGCGCATCTGAGTGTGTGCACATGCGTGTCTGTATGTGTGTGTATTTATATTTTATTTACATATTATGCATAATTTATTAATGTTTAATTGTTATATAAGCATTTAGAGTGTTGCATATGTGATATATATTATTATATATTATGTATTATATGATATTATATACATATGTACGTATGCTTCAGTCAGGGGGGGGGGGGGGTTCGATCCTACTTCAGGGAAATCGGCGGCCGCAGGGGGTCTCGGTCCCCATTCACCATGGAACGTGAGGGATCCCGGTATAGCATTCTACTGTCAACACTGGCCTTATCTCCCTTGAACTAGACAAATTTATCATAAATCTTTCATTTCTGAGGTGAACTGGGCTTATCTGCTTTCCTTGCTTGGCTATAAAGCTCCAAAAACTGTCCAAAGGAGCTTGCATGTTCTCCCCGTGCTTGCGTGGGTTTCCTCCCACAGTCCAAAAACATATACAGTAGGTAAATTGGCTGTTCCAAATCGCCCCTAGGTATGAGTATGAATGGTTGTGTGACTGTTTGCCCTGCGATGGCCTGGTGAGCTGTCCAAAGTGTACCTCGCCATCAGCTGAGTTGGGGTCCAGCCTCCCCATGACCCGAAGTAGGATTAAGCAGTTCAGAAAATGAATGAATGAGTGAATGATGCATGAACGATGGATGACAGCTTTGAAAATTTTACCTCTGATTTTATGCGTATAAAGAATATCTGTAGCAAGTTTCATGTTGAATATTAGACTGGTCTGTTTGTAAAAAAAAAAAAAATCATTTATATCAATCTCGTCAATCTCATGGCAAATCATGTAGCTGAGGAAAACTATGTACAATACGAGGTTAAATATATAAAGATCTCTGTAGGATGAAAAGGGATAAGAGAACGTGTGAACGTCACTGACACACTGGTAAATAATCTAACTTAGGTTATGACATATATTGAGCATTATCAATATAAGGAAGATCCACCAAACCAATCCAAAATGCATGAAATAAAAGTGTTACAAGTTGAGCTTTAGTTTCTTCAAATTTCTAATTTTGCACATGTTCATTAGTTAGCTTAGATAGTACTACATCCATGAATTGTCTCATTTTTTTCTGAGATGATAACCTGGAAAAGTTGGTTCATTCCATACCAAATCAATCAGAATGTTGATCTTGCCTGATCAGTGGTGTCCAAAGTGAATCACAACATTTTCGGCTTCTATTATGCTTGCTTTTGCAATGTAGAGGTTTCATCTGCCAACAATTCTCAATACCCCCGAGAGAGTGCCAGCTGTAAATTACTGATATAGAATTGTCAGTGTGACTTACATTATCTGAAGAACATCATATTGTAAGAGTTTTTCTTCCCTGACTCAATATGCATGGTTTTTTTTTTGTTTGTTTTTGTTTTTTTAACAGAAACACCTACACATTGTAGTATAAAAACCATAAATCATTCTGTTTAATTGTTTTCATTGTGATGTCTGTTTCTACTGTTAATATGGATTAATCATACAATTGGAGTCTGGTCCAGATGGAGTAACAGGAAGGGTACTTAAAGCATGTGCAGATCAACTACGGGGGTTTTAATTACCATCTTTATCCTCTTGCAACTGCAATGTATGGTTCCCACCTGTCTCAAAACAGCCCTAGGCGCAGATTACCAAACTTCAGAACTAGTTTATGTGGTTAGGCTGTGTTAAAAGTGAAGCTGAAATCTATGAACAGCATCCTCTCATAGGAGTTTCTGCTGTCCAGGTGTCTGAGAGTTTGTGTGTAAGGCTATATTGATAGCATCATCTGTTGATCTGCTTGCTCTGTATGCAAACTGATGTGGATCGAGACCAGCAGGGATAGCAGCCTTTATGTGAGACAAGTCATCAGGGACCCAGATACCCTGGACAACCCCTTTTGTCCATTCTCCTCTCCAGAAAAAGGTACAGGACACTATAAATAAAAAATATTCGACTCAAGAACAGCTTTTACCCACAAGCTGTAAAACGTGTGACCCCATTGCCATCACACACACTGACTGAATAAACATCATTGTTTATCATGGACAGTGCAGTACTCATGCGTATGTGCAATACTCATGTTTAGAGCAGGTTTTGAGCATCATAAAATTTTAGCACCCTGCACATAATTAAAAACTCTACATCTTACCTGGTGTATATTAACCACATTTGACATATTCTTCACACTTCTGTATATGTGTGAATATGTGACTATATATAGGATATGCATGTATATGTGTCTATATGTTGTGTTTTGCGTGTACATTCCTCCCTCGGCTGATGTGGCGGCCACGTGCGAGCGTCTCCACAGCGCTGTCAGTCAGACGCAGACTCGTCACCCCCGTGCCATGATTCTGATCAGCGGGGACTTTAACCATGCCTCTCTCTCCGTCTCTCTCCCGACGTTCACGCAGTTTGTGCAGTGCACCACAAGAGACAATAAAACGCTGGACTTGCTGTATGCAAATATGAAGGACGCTTACACCTCCACCCCATGCCCCCACTGGGACGCTCAGATCATAACCTTGTCTACCCGCTCCCTGCTACCTGCTTGATTCCCACTCCCTCCCCCTGTGCCCCCCTCCCTGTTCCCCCCTCTTCACAGTCTCCAGACCAGTGGACACCCCTCCTCCCCAGGCCAACTTCACCTGACTGCAGCAGCCCCACAGACACATCCCCCTCCCTCTGCAGCCCACCCCAGTCCCCTCCTATCCCTCACGTCGGACCAGGTGAGGAGACAGTTGAGGCGACTAAATCAGAGGACATCTGCAGGACCAGATGGCATCAGTCCCAGGCTGCTGAGGACCTGTGCGGACCAGCTCTATGAGGTCCTATGCCAACTCTACAACCTGAGCCTCAGCCTGGAGAAGGTTCCTGTCCTGTGGAAGACCCCCTGTGTGGTCCAAGTTCCTAAAACAGCTCAAGCCAAGGAACTGCCCCACTACAGACCTGTCGCCCTGACCTCTCACCTCATGAAGACCATGGAGAGGCTCCTCCTCGACCTCCTCCGCTCTGTGGTGAGCCCCACACTAGACCCGCTGCAGTTCGCCTCCCGGCCCAACATCAGGGTAGAAGACGCCGTCATCTACCTTCTGCAGTGGGTGCTCACCCACCTGGAGATCGCCAGTAGCGCTATGAGGGTCATGTTCTTTGACTTCTCCAGCGCCTTCAACACCATCAGGCCGGCGCTTCTGCGGGGGAAACTGGAGGACACGGGAGTGGACGCACATCTTGCTTCCTGGATCATCAACTACCTCACTGATCGTCCACAGTACGTGCGTCTGCAAGGCAAAGGTGGTAGTCTGCAGCACGGGTGCACCCTAGGGCACTGTCCTCTCACCTTATCTTTTCATCATCTACACCTCAGACTTCACATATAACACGGACAGCTGCCACCTCCAGAAGTTCTCTGATGACTCCGCCATCGTTGGCCGTGTGTCAGAGGGGAACGAGCTGGAGAACCGGTCGGTCATCGTTGACTTTGTGGACTGGTGTGAGCGCAACCACCTGTGCTTGAACACTAGTAAGACGAAGGAGATGGTGGTCGACTTCAGGAGATGCACACTAACACACTCACTGGTGAAAATCCAGGGACAGGACACAGTGGACAGTTTCAAGTACCTGGGCGTTCACCTCAACAATAAACTGGACCGGGTCCCACAACACCAACGCCCTGTACAAGAAGGGCCAGAGTAGCCTCCACCTTCTGAGGAGACTTAAGTCCTTCAGAGTATGCAGACCTCTACTCAGGACATTTTATGACTCTGTGGTAGCCTCTGCAATCCTCTATGCTGCTGTCTGCTGGGTCCCGGGCAGCACAGAGCGGGACAGAAAGAGACTGAACAAGCTGGTCAGGAAGGCCAGCGCTGTCCTGGGCTGCCCACTGGACTCTGTGGAGGAGGTGGGTGAGAGGAGGATGGTAGTCAAGCTCACATCCATCATGGACAACAGCTCTCACCCACTGCCCCAGAATGTGGAGAAGCTGAGCAGCTCCTTCAGTGGACGACAGAGACACCCTCAGTGCAGGAAGGAGCGCTACCGCAGGCCGTTCATTCCCACCGCTGTCAGACTGTACAACGTCACTTTATAACTGTCTGTGAATTAACCGGTTATGTGCAATAAAAAACCCCATGCACTTTAATCAACCACATCTACCCCACTGTAACTGTGAACCATATCAATCCATTTACTCTGCCCTCAGATACATGTACACTTGTATATCAGCCAGTCTACAAAGTTTTTTTTTTATTGTATATTATCTTTATATTATATATATATATATATATATATATTTATTGTTCTGTTCTAATTAACTTTCTACGTTCGTTACTTTACTTTACTGAGCTATTTTGCGCCCCCTACTGATGGTACTTCAAGAACCTGTAACAGTAAATTTCTCCATTGTGAGATTAATAAAGCTGTATCTTATCCTATCTTAGGTGTACATATGAAAATGTGTGTATATTTATGTGTGCAGGTATATGCACATGTTCGCTTAGTATTAGTTCCTTAGTTCACTTTCTTTTTCGAATTTCTGCTAAACAAAGAGATGCTAAACGGATTTTCATTGCTCATGCAACACTTGATAAAGATCTCTTATATTTTCAGAATTAGTCTTTTTGACTCTAAGTCAGCATCTGCTAGCTTACAGTGAAATGTGACATTACCATGAGGTAGATCAATCCATAATGTATCCATAAACTTTTTCAGACCCTACCACCTACACAGTATAGCTGGAATTCTCATCTGAATTCCACTGAAGTGAATCCCCCTCCTGCCACTGAGCCTCCTTAACATCAGGAAATATGATGTATTTGCACACACACATGTAAATCCCAACTCAATTACATTAAAAAAGCATGCAATTTCATGTTCCTCCATAGAATAGGCATACAGAATAGAAAACTTTTTAATATAGTTTTTAGAATTAAATTTTTAAACTTTCTAAAGCTTAATAAGGTCTGATACTGTTTAGAATTTGTAGTTTACACCATTGGCAGTTTTGACCTCCAAGCAAAAAAGAGAGCAACCCACTAAGAATAACAAATGTCAAAACAATGCTACAGTGCAGTCAAAATAAGGAGAAAAGGCATTTTAGATGATGTGTGGTAACAAGGCAACCAGGCAAAGCACTGAAAATGTGTTGCCTTCTCCTGTATACGGTGAACACCTTAAATCCTCAGGAATACACAGGTTTAAAACATAATTTCAAAAGAAAAAGGCAATTATAAATAGTGTAAATTTTTTGTTGAAATAATGTCAGGTATTTTAATAAGACAGTTTAATCATAGGCTGATTTAGAAGTCGTCCCACATAATGATGCTGAATCACCAAAGTAGATTGAAATTCGTCCATCATCTATGTCACTTCTGTGTCAGGGTGGAAAGTGAAACTGGAGCCATCCCAAATGACCCCAGGGAAGAATCAGGGCAGACCTTGGGCAAGTAGGCAGTCAATTGCAGGGCTAACACAAGATGAACAAACATTCACATTGTCATGCAACACCTCTGGGTAATTTAGAGAGGTCAGTTGATCAAATCTGCATTTCTTTGGATTGTGGGAGTAAACTGGAGTATTTGGAGGAAACCCACAAACACACACACACACACACACACACACACATCTCCCAATCAGCCATGCAGTCACAACCCAAATCCTTCTTGCTGTGAGGTGGTAGTCCTCACACAGCACATCATGCTGCCTGCTGCCTGGCTAAAATTCAGACAACCCCCCCCCCCCCCCCATTTTCTGCCTAAATTTAGTCGTATCCAATTCCCACCCACCCATCAAGTATTGCCTTCCCTATCACATGACCACCACCAACCAGGGAGGGGCGAAAGCATGCACATGCTTCTTCCATGGTATGCAATACTAGCCACCCACCTCTTTTCGAACTGCAGCACATGTGTATTTGAGGACAGTCTAACACACTCGGAGGGAAATCTCTATCCACCCTCTCATATAAATGAACTCACAGATGCCCATAATCGACTAGCAATCACTGAGTGCACATATGCCATCCCTCCCTCCCTCCCATGAGAGCTTGTCCAATCAGCTCCCATGGACTCCCGGTCAGGGATGGCTGTTGCATTAACTTGGACTCAAACTTGCGTTCTCTGGGTTAATGGTCACACACCCTGTCGATACGCCACTCAGGAGCCCCATTTTCATTTCTCACTACTCATATGACCTTAACATACTGGTATCAGGATGAGTGAATTGCAGAATATATCATTCAGAATAAAGCACTTTATTCAACCTGATTGAAGAACTCATTGTCTTTTTGAACAGGAAAGACTCTATGATCTTGAGTCTGACACATTCTTTACTGTTTAAAAGAGTGCCACTAGCCTACTTTAAGGTTGCTCCGGGGTTAGCATTAAAATAAACAGCTTGATGAATAGCATTAGTGGAGACGCAGTGATGGCATGAAGTTAATTGGTGCTTTTGGCTTATACGCAGCTGAGCCAGCTTGTGATTCAGGCTGTTTTAGTGCAATGAGTAGCCTATGGTCTGAATGTGTGACTGCTGAGGCCAAATGTTATATTTCAGGTGAGCTGTGATTTATTCCCCTCTCTGCTGTAGTTTAACTCAGGGGGCTACATAATAAACCCAGTAATAAATCACTGTTCCCCTACAGAAAAATGTTTGTTTTTTCTACTGTCCTCTTGACTCTCAACCTTAATTTATGATAGGTGGTTTAACCAATATAGTGTTTTACATCTAAAATACTCTTTTTGCTTTTGAAATATCCACTCTGAGTATTACAAAGATATACACCAGGTAAATGTTTTGAATTTGTGGCCTTGAAATAGGCTGAGCTCTGAGTGGTGTTTGAAAATGTTTTCTCAATGTTATGTACTCTTAAGTTAGCATAATAACAAAATGAAGCATGTGATTAGGGTCATTGAGTTCTACCTCTAGTGGAATTAACAGAGATTGATGTTCAGGTTCTTGACCACAGAGCACAGAGATTTAGAAACACGTTGGTGCTGTTTTGGGTACATTCGAATCTTTAACCTATAACTGTTGTTTTAATAAATGAAGGTGAGTACAGGGCTGAGTTAAGCTTATGGCTAATGATTCTTAGTATATTCCTTGTGGGAAAGGAGTCACGCTGATTAAAAGCAAACACATATGAGATGTAATCCAGTTTTAAATTTAGATTATGACCCATTTTCATTGCATTAACACCTTTCACAACCAACCTGGGATTTTTTGGTGGACAAATCTAGCAGACCTATGACAAAATGGACTGACAAGGGTTTGAATGAGGTGGATTTGATAGCTGCATATTTCTGCAGATATGTACTTGAAATTGGACATACACATGAGATTGTTGAAATATATTAAAAAAAAAAACATGTATACTTTATGACACTCAGATTATGAATGACTGCCATATGTACATTACATGATGTGCATATTTACTGGTTTAAAAATGTTGCACAATGCAAATGAGCATATAAGGAAGGTCCTGTTGGTTTAAAGTAGGGAAAAGATAAGACTATTCTAAGAGAACCATGACTTTCTTAGGACATCAGATAACCTAAAAAGCCTATAAAATTTATTCATTCATTCATTCATTTTCTGAACCGCTTAACCCTAATTAGGTTTGCGGGGAGGCTGGTGCCCGTTTCAGCTGACTTTGGGTGAGGGTAGAGTACACCCTGGATACAGTAGCTCGCCAGGCCATCGCAGCTTAGAAACACACTGATGGCCATGCAGCTACCCTTGATGAAAGTCAACAATGGCCCTTTTACATGAACCTCTCACCATAGACAGTGCCAGCCTTTGATGGCCCAGTTAGTTGCACTGGGGGGAACAGCAGTGACAACTGTTGACAGTGAGGCTTGAAGTCCCAACCTTGGGCTCGGTAATCCGCCTATAAAATTGAAACAGCTATTAATACGACGCGGCTGTCGAACATCAAAGGGCATCAAACTTTCTAAAGGTGAAGGATCTGGACTACAATCAGGACAATTCAGCACCTGGATATGGCCATGCTGCTTGTAATAGCTACAGTATGTGGTTTTGGATTATCTTGCTTAAATAGACAAAGCGTTCCCGTAAATAGTTTTCTAGATAGAAGTACATGTTGCTCTTAAACCTTTATATACCTTTCAGCATTGATAGTTTCTTCCAAAACATACATCCCGCCCATATGCACCCCCATACCATCAAGGATGCTAGCTTTTGAACTGAACGCTGAGAATACACTAGAAGGTCTCACTCATATTTAGATGCAGGACACACTGTCCGTGATTATGAGCAAGTACGTCACATTTGTACTTGTCTGACAATAGAACACTTTTCCACTTTGAAACAGTCCATTTCAAATGAGTTTTGGCCCACAGTACACAGTGGCACTTCTGGCCCATGTTCAAATATGGCTTTCTTTTTCATGACAGTGCTTTAGTTGACATCTGCAGATAATGGCTTATGTTTACCGACGGTATTTTGGGGAAACATTCCTAGGGCCATTTATTAAAGTCATTGAAACAGTTATGGCAATGAGTAATGCAGTGTTGTTTGAGGGTCCGAAGACCCAGGCATCCAAAAAAGACCTTCGGCTCTTTCCATTGTGCACAGCGATATCTCCAGTTTCTCTGAATTTTTTGGTAATGTTATGCACTGTAGATAATGAGATTTCGGTCAGAAATCAGAAAAATCAATTAAATCAGATCAGTTGAGATAAGAAGTGTCGCATTTATAGCAAATTCTAATTGGAATCAAGTGTGCCAACACAATGTTTGTCCATGTAAAAAAATTTCACAAGAATATTATGACACAAAAGATACATGTTCATAATTTATATTCATGATTACCTGAAAATAAATGTTAAAAAAAAACTGTTATTAAACAGTGTGTACTCGCAACACTGTAAACTCATATCACTCATCGTATACAGGGTTCAGTGGTTGACAAATGAATGTATCATTAGGTGCATAATCATTTCAGTCTGTTATTAAGGATATCATAAGCATAAAGAATGTATACTGAACAGCCTAATGGACTGTCACTGATAATAATCTTTCCTGAATCTGCTCTGCCACAGGGAGGGAAATATAATAATTACCTATTCATACTTTTAGTTATAGTTGTATTTTTCACTTGCATTTACATTCAAACATTACTGAATGAAATATATATAAAGACAAATTAATGCAGCCTTGGGGGGGGGGGGGTCACAAACCAGTGTTCTTTCTCATGCCTGTCCCAAGCTTGGATAAATGCAGAGGGTTGTGTCAGGAAGGAAATCCAACGTAAAACCTAAGCCAAATCAAACATGCAAATCGTTAATGACTTCCAAACCAGATCAGTCGAGGCCCGGATTAATAAAGACCGCCATCAGTGCTGTTAACCAACAGGATGCTAGTGGAAACTGGACAACTGTTGGTTGAAGGAGAGGTGGGAGGCATGTCTGTAGGGAGAGAGAGAAGAGGAAAGGCATGAGTCTAGGACAGAGAGTAGGGACTTTGAATGTTGGAACTATGATAGGAAAAGATAGAGAGCTGGCTGACATGATTCAGAGGAGGAAGGTGGACATATTGTGTGTTTAGGAGACCAAGAGACCAGGTGGACCAGGTGGAAAGGTAGCAATGCTAGAAGCTTAGGAGCAGGGTTTAAGCTGTTTTATCATGGTGTGGATGGAAAGAGAAATGGAGTAGGAGTCATCTTGAAAGAGGAGTTTGTCAGGAATGTTCTAGAAGTGAAAAGAGTGTCAGACAATGTGATAAGTCTCAAGTTAGAAATTGAAGGTGCGATGTTCAATGTTGTTCGTGTTTATGCCCCACAAACAGGATGTGAGCGAGAAGAGAAAGAGAGATTCTGGAGTGAGTTAGATGAAGTGATGCAGAGTACCCCAGAGGTGAAAGAGTGGGCATTGCTGCAGATTTCAATGGACATGTTGATGCAGGCAACAGAGTTGACGAGGAAATGATGGGCAAGTTTGGTATAACAGACAGGAACACAGAAGGACAGATGTTGATAGATGATGCAAAAAGGATGGAAATGGTTGTGGCGAATACTTTCTTCCAGAAGAGACAGGAGCATAGGGTGACTTATAAAAGCGGGGGTGGGAGCACACAGATAGACTACATCTTGTGTAGATGATGTAATTTGAAGGAAGTCAGTGACTGCAAAGTAGTAGTGGGTGAGAGTGTTAGCTAGTTGTCTAGAGTCAGACAGCATAGGATGGTGGTGTGCAGAATGACCTTGATGGTGAGAAAGGAGAAGAAGGGAAAGGCAGAGCAGAAGACAAAGTGGTGGAAGTTGAAAAAGGAAGAGTGTCGTGTTGTCTTCAAAGAGGAGTTGAAACAGGCTTTGGGTAGCCAGGAAGTGCTTCCAAATGACTGGACAACCACAGCAAATGTGATCAGGGACACAGGTATGAGAGTACTTGGTGTGTCCTCTGGAAGGAAAGTAAATAAGGAAACTTGGTGGTGGAATGAGGAAGTGCAGCAGTGTGTACAAAGGAAGAGGTTAGCTAAGAAAAAGTGGGACATTGAGAGGACCGAAGAGAGTAAACAGGAGTACAGGGAGACACAGCGTAAGGCAAAGGTAGCAGTGTCAAAGGCCAAACAGAGCGAGTTTGATGACTTGTATGCTCGGTTGGAAAGTAAGGAGGGAGAAAATGATTTATATAGGTTGGCACAGCAGAGAAATAGAGATGGGAAGGATGTGCAGCAAGTTAGATTGATAAAGGACAGAGAGGGAAATGTATTGACTGATGACAGAAGTGTGCTGGGAAGATGGAAAGAGTACTTTGAAGAGCTGATGAATGAGGAAAATGAGAGAGAAAAAAGAGTAGAAGCGGTGACTGTTGAGGACCAGGAAGTAGCAAAGATTAGTAAGGGTGAAGTGAGAAGGGCATTGAAGAGGATGAAGAATGGAAAGGTAGTTGGTCCTGATGACATACCTGTGGAGGTATGGAAGTGTCTAGAAGAGGTAGCAGTAGACTTTCTGACAAGAACATTCAACAAGGTCTTAGAGAGTGGGAGGATGCCAGAGGAATGGAGGTGAAGTGTGCTGGTGCCCATTTTAATAACAGAAGAGACGTGCAGAGTTGTGGCAAGTACAGAGAGATAGTTGAGGAGCCATATTATGAAGTTATGGGAAAGTTGTTATGGAAGCTAGATTAAGGGCAGATGTCAGCATTTGTGAACAACAGTTTGGTTTCATGCCAGAAAAGAGCACCACCGATGCAGTGTTTGCTTTGACAATGTTAATAGAGAAGTACAGAGTTGCTTAGATGGAGCTGCATTGTGCCTTGTGGATCTGGAGAAAGCATGTGACAGGGTGCCAAGAGAGGAACTGTGGTATTGCGTGAGGAAGTCTGGAGTGGCAGAGAAGTATGTTAGAGTGGTGCAGGACATGTATGAGAATTGTAAGACACTAGTGAGGTGTGCTATCAACGTGACAGAGTTCAAGGTGGAGTTGGTATTGCATCAAGGGTCAGCTCTGAGCCCCTTTTTTGCTATGGTGATGGACAGGCTGACAGATGAGGTTAGACAGGAATCTCCATGGACGATGATGTTTGCAGATGACAATGTGATCTGAAGTGAGAGCAGTGAACAAGTGATGGAAAATCTAGAAAGGTGGAGGTATGCCCTGGAAAGGTGGGGAATGAAGGTTAGCCTCAGTAAGACAGAATACATGTATGTGAACGAGAAGGACCCAAGAGGAACGGTGAGGTTACAGGGAGTAGAGATAAAGAAGGTGGAGGATTTAAGTACTTAGGCTCAACAGCCCAGAGCAATGGAGAGTGTGGAAAAGAGGTGAAGACGCGTTTGCAGGCAGGTTGAAATGATTGGAGAAAAGTGTCCGGTGTGAAGTGTGATAGGAGGGTCTCAGCAAGAATGAAAGGAAAAGTGTACAAGACGGTGATGAGGCCAGCGATGTTATATGGTTTAGAAACAGTGGCCCTGAGGAAAAGACAGGAGGCAGAGTTGGAGGTAGCAGAGATGACAATGCTGAAGTTCTCTTTGGGAGTAACGAAGATGGCTCAGGAATGAGTTCATCAGAGGGACAGCACATGTAAGAGGTTTTGGAGACAAAGTCAGAGAGGCTAGATTGCGATGGTTTAGACATGTACAGAGGAGGGATAGTGAGTATATTGGTAGTAGGATGCTGAGGTTGGAACTACACGGCAGAAGGCCTAGAGGAAGACCAAAGAAGAGATTTATGGATGTGGTGAAGGAGGACATGAAGGTAGTTGGTATAAGAGAAGATGCAGAAGAGAAGGGTGACATGAAGGCAGATGATTCGCTATTGCAACCCCTGAAGGGAACAGTCAAAAGTAAAATAGAAGATATGAAAAACGACAAATGGGCATTTTTTTTTTTAATTTTCAAGAAAAATCAAATCTAAACACACTTTTCATAACAGAAAGGAGTCCTTTTAAATGTTCTTAATCCATCTGAATCTTTGGTTGCTGCAATTTTACAGTTGCAGATGCGATTTAAATCACTGAGTGAGAGGTCTTTTTGTATCTTGAAAATTTCAGCCAAATTCATAGACTTATATACTACTACTACTACTACTACTACTATTAATACTACTACTACTGTAGGCCTCCGTCAGTCCCGAAAGTCTATGGCTGTGCTCTGGCTGGTATTCCGGCTGTGCAGAGCCGGGGTAGGGAGTAATGGAGGACAGGCAGTTACCCAAGCAGCACATCCCCCCTTCTCAGCACCATCGGAAGGATCCAATGGAAGGGCACGTGCATATACAACTGGGTTCCAATGCCGCTGCAGGACTTGCCAGAACGTTACTGTAAACGAACTGCCTCAGGGGACTCCGACTCCCAATTAGAAACATGCTGAGACAACCCTTTAGCAAGGGACAGAAACACGCTGCCGGCTTTGCAGCCTACTCTTTTCAAAAGTCACCAATGTTTCTTTTACATGCCTCACACCATACACAGACAGAGAGACATGGCCGGCCTTTGATAACCCGGTTGGCTGCACTTGGGGAGACAATGGCAACCTTGTGGAGAGTGGGACAGTGGTGGTCTAGTGGTATAAGGCGTAGGATCGCTGATTCTAAGGTTGGGGGTACTACTACTACTACTACTACTACTAATAATAATAATAATAATAATAATAATAATAATAATAATAATAATAATCCCTTTATTACAGTAATTTAGCATGAATGGACTAAGTCTATTCTTGAGTAATAATGCAACAAACGTGTGTACATCACTAACAGGAAACACAATAATGCTTGAGCAAAGGAATAAACTTTACTGCTACTAAGTATACATAACTGTCCTCAGATTTGTTTCTAAGTGTTTTGATTTTAATATTTGAGATCGGACTGCAATCTATTATAGAAAAATTTATCAGAAAAAGGATACGTGAGTGACAAGTCAATGACTCAGATGTCAGGTCCTAATATTTAACCATCTACTGCATGTCCTGTCATGCTACTATATTTATGCTTGCTTGAATAATCTAGGCATCAGATTTCCCTATGAGATACATGCTATGTTTTAGAGGTCTGCCATGGCCAGTGCACCCATAAGCCAGCTTGTAAAAGTAGCTGTCAGATTTTTGTCTTAATTTTAGTTATCTAGCGCTTTGTAAAACAATGTCACCAAGGTGAAATGGCACTGTAATGTGATCTCGGGTTTGTGCATGTCGAAAAGGTCATCTGTGATCTCACTCATTATGCACCCGTATTTTTCAAAACACCCACCAACACTCTGCTGACCTGCGAGACATTTTAATTCACACTAGGCTACAGAAATTGATGGTTAGATTGGATGACTAGCACAATGGTTATGGTTATATGCTCATACTGTTAGATAGAAATCTAAAAAAAAAATGAAAATTGTCACATTCATTTTCTGAACTGCCTGATCCCCATTCGGGCCCTGGGGAGGTTTGCACCCATCTTCAGGCAAAAGCAGAGTACACCCTGGACAGCTCACCAGGCCCCTGCTGGGCAGAAATACACTGACGGCTTTGCAGCCTACTCTTGACAAAAGTCAGCAATGGTTCTTTTACATGCCTCACACCATAGACAGTGAGAGACATATCCGGCCTTTGAAAACCCAGTTAGCTGCACTAGGGGGACAGCAGTGACAGCCGTTGCCAGTGGGGCTTATACCCCCAACCTTGTGATCAGTAATCCAACACCTTATCACCAGGCCACCACAGCCATTTTCCAGTATATGGTGTTTTAAAAAAATGTTTATGCAAGAAATAAACTATCAACTATCAGATAGTTTGGTTCAGTGAGTCTAAGTGAGGAAAAAAATCTTTAATTTGCATTACATCAGTTCAGTTCTTTACCACATAAAAGTCCATACCAGTTATTTCAGATGAAATAAACATGTTTATCAAGCAAGACTAGTGAATAACACAGAAATACTTTCTATATATCCAATACAAACTGCTACAGTACATAAAATCCTGGACACTGTATATCCGATTTGATTAAAAAAAATTAATTAATTAGGTTGGGAGGAATTTAAGCACGTCAACCTTCAAAAATGGCATTCAGACTGCACTTATTTCATTAATATCAGTTTTAGCACTAATTTATTTCAGCACTGGAGGACCAGGAAGACAGAGCCTGCTTGCATTCATGTGGCGACAGTGGAGTGTGTGGACAGTTCCAGGACATCCACATGTCATCTGACCTAGTCTAGTCTGTCAACACCTCACACCTGATGAAGTCCCAACAATGGCTTTTCTTCCTCAGGAAGTTGAAACGAACTGAACACAGCAGCTCTAGAACTAGTACAGTACTACAATAGATAGTGTACTCTGTCTCTGTGCAACGGTGGGATTCAGTAGCTACAGTGCAATGGACAGAAAGGACTTGGCCTGGGTGGTGAAACTGCTCAGGGGATTGTGAACTACCATCTATCAGATCTGGACACAATATATGCTCTCTGGGTCCAGAAGGCCAAGTGGATCGCACTAACCTGGGAAATGAACTGTTCAGGAAAGTGGTACAGCAGCTTTTAAGACCAACACAACCAGACTCAAAACCAGCTTCCTCACCAGAATTGTGAAAGTCATCTGCCCTCCACCTTCACCCCCTCTCAGTCACACTGACATGCAACCAATGTTCCTTCTAAGCTGCGCGCATACACAATTGCGCACTGGTTTTAAGGTCTCCGCGCACAGATATTTTGTGCTGCACACAAAAAATAGAAATCCCACCTGAAGTGAAAATAAAATAAACATATAACTATTCAGTCTGTGCTATTTTGGAATGTGATTCAATGAGTGAAGGGCGACTGGTTGCTCCAGTCAATGATGCGATATACCAGAAAGCAAGCGTAGCAAAAATTACACCTTTTCAATTTTTGAATTCAATCAATCATGTAGTGCAGAATGAGATGGTGTGTAGTCTTAAAAATGCACCTTGGCACACCCTCATTGTAGATGAGAGCACAGACATAACAGTGCTCAAAATGCTGGTCCTTCATTTTAAATACACAGTAGGACTCTCTCTAAAACAATGGACAGCAGAACTCTCTACCAGACCACAGTAGGACTCTTTCACCCAGACAGAGCTTCACACATTGACATTTCAAACTCATACTTGTAATACAAGTCCGTGAGGGGGGGGCACAAACCAGTGTCTCTCCCTCACGCCGGTCCCAAGCCCGGATAAATGCAGAGGGTTGCGTCAGGAAGGGCATCCGGCGTAAAACAAATGCCAAATAAACTATGCGAATCACAAGAAAGAACCACATACCGGATCGGTCGAGGCCCGGGTTAACAACGACCGCCATCAGTGCCGTCAACCAACAGGGTGCTGATGGAAATTGGACTACTGTTGGTCGAAGACGTCGAAGAAGGAGAGGCGGGAGGCGTGTCCGTTGCCAGAGAGAGAAGAGGAAAGGCATGAGTCTAGGACTGAAAGTAGGGACTTTGAATGTTGGAACTATGACAGGAAAAGGTAGAGAGCTGGCTGACATGATGCAGAGGAGGAAGGTGGACATACTGTGTGTTCAGGAGACCAGGTGGAAAGGTCGCAAGGCTAGAAGCATAGGAGCAGGGTTTAAGCTGTTTTATCACGGTGTGGATGGGAAGAGAAATGGAGTCGGAGTCATCTTGAAGGAGGAGTTTGCCAGGAATGTTCTAGAAGTGAAAAGAGTGTCAGACAGAGTGATTAGTCTCAAGTTAGAAATTAAAGGTGTGATGGTCAATGTTGTTAGTGCTTATGCCCCACAGACAGGATGTGAGCGAGAAGAGAAGGAGAGATTCTGGAGGGAGTTAGATGAAGTGATGCAGAGTACGGGCAGAGGTGAAAGACTGGTCATTGGGGCAGACTTCAATGGACATGTTGGTGCAGGAAACAGAGGGGACGAGGAAGTGATGGGTAGGTTTGGTATCCAGGACAGGAGCATGAAGGACAGATGTTGGTAGATTTTGCAAAAAGGATGGAAATGGCTGTGGTGAATACTTTCTTCCAGAAGAGAGAGGAGCATAGGGTGACTTATAAAAGTGGAGGTAGGAGCACACAGGTAGACTACATCTTGTGCAGGCGATGTAATTTAAGGGAAGTCAGTGACTGCAAAGTCATAGTGGGTGAGAGTGTTGCCAAACAGCATAGGATGGTGGTGTGCAGGATGATGCTGATGGTGAGGAAGGTGAAGAAGGCAAAGGCAGAGCAGAAGACAAAGTGGTGGAAGTTGAAAAGGAAGAGTGTCAGGTTGTCTTCAAGGAGGAGTTGAAACAGGCTTTGGGTGGTCAGGAAGTGCTTCCAGATGACTGGACAACTACAGCTAATGTGATCAGGGAGACAGGTAGGAGAATACTTGGTGTGTCATCTGGAAGGAAAGTAGATAAGGAGACTTGGTGGTGGAATGAGGAAGTGCAGGAGTGTGTACAAAGGAAGAGATTAGCTAAGAAGAAGTGGGACATTGAGAAAACCGAAGAGAGTAAACAGGAGTACAGGGAGACACAGCGTAAGGCAAAGGTAGCAGTGTCAAAGGCCAAACAGAGCGCGTTTGATGACTTGTATGCTCGGTTGGAAAGTAAGGAGGGAGAAAATGATTTATATAGGTTGGCACAGCAGAGAAATAGAGATGGGAAGGACGTGCAGCAAGTTAGATTGATAAAGGACAGAGAGGGAAATGTATTGACTGATGACAGAAGTGTGCTGGGAAGATGGAAAGAGTACTTTGAAGAGCTGATGAATGAGGAAAATGAGAGAGAAAAAGAGTAGAAGAGGTGACTGTTGAGGACCAGGAAGTAGCAAAGATTAGTAAGGGTGAAGTGAGGAGGGCATTGAAGAGGATGAAGAATGGAAAGGCAGTTGGTCCTGATGACATACCGGTGGAGGCATGGAAGTGTCTAGGAGAGGTAGCAGTAGATTTTCTGACAAGAACATTTAACAAGGTCTTAGAGAGTGAGAGGATGCCAGAGGAATGGAGGAGAAGTGTGCTGGTGCCCATTTTTAAGAACAAGGGAGGCGGGCAGAGTTGTGGCAACTACAGAGGGATAAAGTTGATGAGCCATACGATGAAGTTATGGGAAAGAATAGTGGAAGCTAGACTAAGGGCAGAAGTCAGCATTTGTGAACAACAGTTTAGTTTCATGCCAAGAAAGAGCACCACAGATGCAGTGTTTGCCTTGAGGATGTTAATAGAGAAGTACAGTGAAGGTCAGAGGGAGCTGCATTGTGCCTTTGTGGATCTGGAGAAAGCATATGACAGGGTGCCGAGAGAAGAACTGTGGTATTGCATGAGGAAGTCTGGAGTGGCAGAGAAGTATGTTAGAGTGGTGCAGGACATGTATGAGAGATGTAAGACAGTGGTGAGGTGTGCTGTCGGTGTGACACAAGAGTTCAAGGTGGAGGTGGGACTGCATCAAGGGTCAGCTCTCAGCTCCTTCTTGTTTGCTATGGTGATGGACAGGCTGACAGATGAGGTTAGACAAGATTCCCCATGGACTATGATGTTTGCAGATGACATTGTGATCTGTTGTGAGAGCAGAGAACAAGTGCAGGAAAATCTAGAGAGGTGGAGGTATGCCCTGGAAAGGAGGGGAATGAAGATTAGCCTCAGTAAGACAGAATACATGTGCATGAATGACAAGGGCCAAAGAGGAACGGTGAGATTACAGGGAGCAGAGATAAGGAAGGTGGAGGATTTTAAGTACTTAGGCTCAACAATCCAGAGCAATGGAGAGTGTGGAAAAGAGGTCAAGAAGCGTGTGCAGGCAGGTTGGAATGGTTGGAGAAAAGTGTCCGGTGTGATAGGAGGGTATCGGCAAGAATGAAAGGAAAAGTGTACAAGACGGTGTTGAGGCCAACGATGTTGTATGGGTTAGAAACAGTGGCCCTGGGGAAAAGACAGGAGGCAGAGTTGGAGGTAGCAGAGATGAAAATGTTGAGGTTCTCTTTGGGAGTAACGAGGATAGATAGGATTAGGAATGAGCACATCAGAGGGACAGCACATGTAAGACGTTTTGGAGACAAAGTCAGAGAGGCTAGATTGAGATGGTTTGGACATGTACAGAGGAGGGATAGTGAGTATATTGGTAATAGGATGCTGAGGCTGGAACTACCAGGCAGAAGGCCTAGAGGAAGACCAAAGAGACGATTTATGGATGTGGTGAAGGAGGACATGAAGGTCGTTGGTGTAAGAGAAGAAGATGCAGAGGATAGGGTGAGATGGAGGCAGATGATTCGCTGTGGCGACCCCTGAAGGGAAAAGCCGAAAGGAAAAGAAGAAGACTTGTAATACAAGTCAGAGCTTCACAATGACAATTGAGTTTATAGTTGGCTTGGTTGACAATGTATGTTTTACTGTAGCTAAAAGAAATGTCCTTTTCATTGTAAGCTTGGTAAAGCACTTAATTATTTTTTTAATGGAAAATAAATGCTGTAATTTGATTCTTTTAATAAATTGTGCTACTTGGATGGATGCAATACTGGCCTGACCACAGTGCACAAGTCTGATGTGGCTCACAGTGGTCCAAGGGACCGCTCAAGGACATGATGTGTTTGCTCAGACACATAGAAAATTAGAGGGAACATTGCATACAACCTTCCTCCACAACTGTCTTGCCACACTTTACCTTATTTATATTTACATTCTAGTTTATCCACTTTTCTGCTGCTATTTATTTATTTAATTTCACAGTGTCTTCAATGTATATACTGTGTATCCTAGTGCTGAGGGTTTTTTCCACAGGTGTTTAGAGTTTTTATTTCTATTTTATATTTTTACTTATAGGTTTGTGTATTCAGGGGGCAGTGGTGGTCTAGTGGCATAGGGTGCTGGATCGCTGATCCAAAAGTTGGGGGTTCGAGTCCCACTCTCCACAAGGTTGTCACTGTCCCCCCCAGTGCAGCTAACTGGGTTATCAAAGGCCGGCCATGTCTCTCACTGTCTATGGTGTGAGGCATGTAAAAGAACCATTGCTGACTTTCGTAAAGAGTAGCTGCAAAGTCGTTAGCGTGTTTCTGTCTCTTGCTAAAAAGGGTTGTGACAGGAAGGGCATCCAACATAAAAACCTATGCCAAATAAAATGTGCGAATCAGATGATTCGCTGTGGCGACTCCTGAGTAAAAGGGAAAAAGCCGAAAGGAAGACAGACTTAAAGGTTTGTGTATTCATTTGCCTGTGTTTATATTCTGCTCTTAATGATGTAAAGCTGATGGTCTCATACAACATTTTGTTATGTGTGAATATAATGGAAATAAAGACTCTTGAATCTTGAATCTCGAAATCCTCACCCACACTTCAGTAGGAGCACTATATATTTCCTGTGCTATTAAACATCAAATGGAGGATCAACTGGAGTGAATCTGAAAGCGGACACACTTCATCATAGTGAAGTTTAGAGCTATTTGGTGTACTATTCCTTTAGTCATATTCCATTGCACATAAGAAATCAGGTCAGTTTCATAAAACTTTCAGGCTTGCTTTAGCACAAAAGATAAACAATACTTCAGTTGTATAGCACAATATATAGAAGGACCAATAAAGCCGCTGTTTTCATCACATATAAGGCTTTATTTCTTTTCACTAGAACAGTTACAGATTCATCCAGATTTTCCCTCAGTGCCCATCAAAAATCAGAACATATACAGGTATCCCATGTCAGGTGGTGGAGACAGTAAGAGTTCTGTTCATCATTTTCTGTAACCGCTTAATCCTAATTAGGGTCACAGGGAGGCTTGGCCCATCCCAGCCAAATACGGGCGAGGGCAGAGTACACCAGGGACAGCTTGTCAGGCCATCGCAGGGTGGAAACATGGTGATGGCTTTGCAGCCTATTCTTATCGAAAGTCATCAATGGTTCTTCTCCATACGTCCCACCTTAGACAGTGAGAGACATGGCCATGCAGGATCCTGTAGAGTACATAGGGCTGGCCAATAGTGCAAAGATGTTCCATCTTGTTTAGAAATCACTATACATTTAATTTTCTTGGAACTTATAGAAAGGCCAAGTTGTTCTCTGGCCTTGTTTACTTCATCTAAAAAATTGTGGTCATTTATCTAAAGATACAAGGAGGACAGTATCATGGGCATAATGCATGTTGTTGAACTTGTGACCATTGGCGCTGGTATCTTGGAGAGTGTGCATATGAATTTCGAGGAGAGGTAATTCTCCATTCTGTTGTTTTTCCTGGTGAACAAACAGCAGCTTTTTGTTGTTTGGCATAGATTGCCGATTACTCTAACATCTTTGGTACCGTTATCAATGTTTTGAAGCATTTTGAGCAGTTCAGCAAATTTTTTTTTGCTAGTCAATGAAACACAGGAAAACATCTTGTTGATATTGGATTGAGTGTTCCCTTATCATTCTCAGGTTGAAGGTTGTGCTGTTTGTTCCTTGGTCAGGCATGAATTCATATTGTATCATAGAAATCTGGTGATGGATCTGTCATCTCATGCATTGTAGGACAATTTTCAGGAGAATCTTGAGTGAAAGGCTCATGAGACTGATGGTCCTGTGTTCAGCATACTGCATGGTGTTGGATATCTTTGGAAGAGCAATGAAGATGAACTTCAACATGACTTCTGAGATGGCACCTGTTTTGTATATTCTTGTCACTAATTGCCATCCAGTGCCAGCGGTAACATGGCCTATCATATTGCACAAAATTTATATAATAGTACATTAAAGCATTGGCTGATTTACTTGAAGGACTTACACACTAGGCACATAAGTCAATCACTAAACAATCTCAGCCAGTTGATCTGATACTGGATTCTGTTCTCAATTAATCAAAAGCTGGCTTGTTCATCAAAAAGAGCAAACAAGATTGCAAACGTCACATTACTAAGCGGTTTGTGTGTGAAAGGAGCACACTAACTGTACATTTTATGGAATAGCAACTATTATACACTGAATATTGCAATAATGTACAAATGTCTGTTAATAAATAGGTAAATGATAAAGGACATGTTACATTGGTGTCCTGCAGGCAGGCGAAAGGCATTGATTAATGCGTTTCAGGATCAGAAACCTTTCAATAGATAGCCTACGAGTTTTTCTTTTATTTATTTGTCTTTTTTTCTGGCCCACCTTGGTCTTGTTATAAATATTCTGGTATCCAACTCAGAGTAGCCTACAGCCTAACAGTAAAAAGTACTATCGTTGTTTGTAAGATTTGCTTAGGTGTATTGTAACCCAACATACTTGGGTTAGCTTTTATAGTAAGCGGGGAAGGAGCCTTTCCCCTGAAAACTATTGATGAAAACTGGTAAAGTCAACATATATATTATGAGCCAAAGGCTTCAGTCTAATTCATGAATGGTTTAGGACTCAAAGGTAGGCAAACTATGGCCCGTGGGCCACATTCAGCACGTTAGTCTTTTTAATCTGGCCTGCCGAAGATTGATTGGTACAGAATTCATGTTTGATGTGAATGATTGATCGATGGCATTCATTTGACTTTGACTCGTAATGACAGCTTTTCAACAGGTGTGGTGCATTAAGTGCAGCCAATTGATTTTCCGGAGCTCGAGCCACTTCTGGTTATCACTCTTCTATTGCACGGAGGCCATCTACAGCAATGTCAGAGAAAAGAAAAGTCGCCAGTGAGTGCTGGGTGTTTCATAAGAAATGGGCCCCTAAATACTTTTTTACTAAAGTTCAGTCAAAGGCTGTATGTCTTATTTGCCAAGAAACCATTGCGGTTTTAAAAGAATACAACATCAGCCACCGCTTTCCCACCAAGCATGCTAATTACGCCAACAACCTGGAACCGCTTGAACGTCCGGATACCGCTGATAGGTTGGTCACGAGCTTGCAGGTTCAGGAAAACACCTTCTCCTGAGAAACTTCAATCCAAGAATCAAGCACGAGGATATATTTATAATTCACCAGGAAGCACTATGTAAATCCGTGATGCAGCTTGACCACACAGTGAAGCCGGTTGTGAAATTTGTTAAGTTTATTCGAGCGAGGGGACTTCACCATCGTCAGTTTATTCATTTTCCTGAAGAAACTGATGCTGATCACAGGGACTTGCTTTACATTCTAATGTCCGCTGGTTCAGTTTGGGGAAAGTATGTAAACAAGTGTGGAGCTCAAACAGGAGATTATTTAATTTTTGGAACTACTTGATAACATGGACAATGTTCCTGAGCTGAAAGACCGATTTGTAATTTTTCTTTTACAGACGCTACCCGACTTACATTTTTAATTGGTTCCGGATGGCCGAACGTAAGTTGAATGTATAACGTATGACGTGTGACGTATGATGCTCATACTTTGCAAAACTCCATAAATACCATTACCGTATGTCATAAAACACCCCTAAATCAATTATTATAAACATAACATTGTAAAATAATATCAAATATATCAAATAATATCAACATTAATTTCAAATAAATTAAATTCAACAAAATAATTTCAAATTGATAAATTTTAATCAAATTCACTCATCAAATGTCAAATCTTCTTCTTCTTCTTGTCCTTTCGGCTTTTCCCTTCAGGGGTCGCCACAGCGAATCATCTGCTTCCATCTCACCCTATCCTCTGCATCTTTTTCTCTTACACCAACCGCCTTCATGTCCTCCTTCACCACATCCAGTATCAAATATAGCCTTTAACATTCTCTATGATGCGATCTTTCTGCTTGTAATTGGTTCCGATGGTAGACGGATGGTCACATGACACGAAGCTGAGCTGAATGACATTACATGAAGCTGAGCCAACTCACTTTACATGAAGCTTAAAACAGCCAATCAACGCTTACGATATGTGAGGCGCTCAATGCCGAAAGTAGTGCACTTGCTGAAAGTAGTTCACTTGCTTGAAACAAAGCGCGGGTTATGCAGACTTCCATTCTTTAAAATGAGCAAGGGCTTCGTTGAACTCTTTTAGTACTCAGCCTGCACTGATGTGAATCACCAGCAGAGTAGAGAGTTCTCTCTTTCCTGGATTTGGGTTTTCATTCATTTCACAACTCTCTTTGCTTAACTGAGTATGCATGGTAGATTGCTCCAATCTGAGTAATTAGTTAATTCATCTCTGTGTATGAGACTTGCACCCATGCTAGTAGGCTTACGCTTCTGAGCAACCATATTTACTTCGGGTTACAAAAGTCTGCAAAACAGTGTAAACACAAAGTTCACAGAGACGATGTCTTAACACAAGAGTAACACGCTGTGTGTGTGTGTGTGTGTGTGTGTGTGTGTGTGTGTGTCTGTGTGTGTGTGTGTGTGTGGGTGTGTATGTATATATATATATATATATATATATATATATATATACACACAAAAATAAAAGGACAGGACAAAGACTTTCTATTGAAACTCCATTTATCACTGTGTTAAATCACTTAGTGATAAATGGAGTTTCAATAGAAAGTCTTTGTCCTGTCCTTTTATTTTTGTTTATTTGCTCTACCAAAAAGTATTGAGCACTCTCCTACGGAAGGATCTACTCAGAAAATCATATATATATATATATATATATATATATATATATATATATATATATATATATATATATAAACTGAACTGGGAAGATGGAGGGGCCTGTTCAGTCTGTCGTTTGTAAACAATGGACGCAGCGTCATTACGTCAGCGTACTACGTAGGTACGTCTAAACTCAAAATTTGACTTTTTTTTTGAAGGATAAAAAACGTAAACATGAAAAAACGTAAAATGGATGAACCTAAGTTGGGGAGCGTCTGTACTGTGGACAAAGTGACCCACAAGAACGAGCTGAATGTGAATCTACAAGGTAAAAAATCAGTTTGTGCATGAAATGCAAGTAAGCATCGGAGCCTTCAAAACCAAGCGGCTAATTTTATTTCCAAAGCAAATATCACACAAGTCATTCGCTCATTTCCCCCACACTGGAAACATTAACAGACGCCCCACAACATGTGAACAAAGCCAGGAAAGCACTGGATGGCCTGCATCTGCCGTCGGTTTCGTGATTTTGGAAAAATTGGCAGGGCACTTCAGCTGGTGTAATGTCCCTTCTCACAAGACCTTGAAACAGTGCCACAGGAGTTGCAGTTGGATCTGATTGATCTCCAATGTGACATGATGTTAAAGGAGAAGTTCAACTTCCTTAAACTGAGGGAGTTTTATGCTTCATTAAGTGCAGCCAAATTTACAAACATCCAGAAGTTGGCACAGAAGATGCTGGTGTTGTTTGGCTCGACATATGTGTGTGAACGGACTTTTAGTGTGATGAACACCAACAAAGCAACTCACAGATCCCAACTGAGTGATGAACACCTCAAATCTGTTCTGAGAATCACCACAACAGAATTACTACCAGGTTTGATGCACTGGCAAAAATGGGTGACAACACTGTTCCCACTAAAGGGTATGTTAAACAGAAAAGAACATTAAAATATTATGTTTGATATGTACTGTTAAAAATGCATTTTTTTATTGTATTTTGCTGACCTGGCCCGTTTGTCAAATTTTAAAAGTCAATGTGGCCTCCGAGCCAAAATAATTGCCCAACTCTAGTTAGGTTATTACAGGCAGGGTAATTCTTAAAGATACATGAATGATCTGTAATGAATTAATGAACCCATTGAGGCGGGTCACTGATTATTTTTCTACACCACCCACACACAGACATACACATATACACACACTTCACCACATCTCTCTCTCTCTCTCTCTCTCGCTCTCTCTCGAACACAAACACACACAGAGCGAGAGAGAGAGAGAGAGAGAGAGAGAGAGAGAATGCTCAGTGTTATGTTGCCTGAACATACCAAGCTTTTATATTGATCCAGTTTTTGCTTATCTGTGCTTTTGCCCACTTGATGTGATTTGTTTGACTTTTGTCTTTTTTCTTTCTTTTAGTTTTTACCATACCTTTTGAATTTGTTTATTTTTTTAAACATCCAACCGACATTCACATCTCTCTGCAGCCTGTTTTCAGACAAGTGTTTACTAGCATGTTAACATCTCTGATAACAGAAACTGGTTGACTGCTTTTAGCATGATATCACAACTCTCTTAGCTTTGCAAAATACTGTTAATATGTTCAGTCAGTGCACACTCCTCCTCTTACTTGAAATTATCTAATTTCCCATATGATCTTCAATGAAAATTGGTGTCGATAATTGACCGATAGATGAATGTAATTTAAATGAAAATAGTATCTTATGATTTTATAAATGTATGACTATTGAAAAAATAATATATCTAAGCAATGCTTTTAATTGTGGACAGAAGAAAGCAGACATTCTTATTTTCAAGTCTATTAAGTGAAAACCATGTACATTCAGTGAAAGAAAAATTTTAAGTAAAGTACAGGTACTGCCACTGCTCAGAATACATCTGCTGTCTTATTCATATATGATGGGGCAGTGATGGTCTAGTGCAGGGGTCGGCAACCCGCGGCTCTTTCACCTTTCTGGTGCGGCTCCATGGCTTTTCAAAATAATGTTGTAGTTTACGGTGGCCGACGGCTGCACCACAAGCTGCTTATTTACTCACACGGCACACTCACATTTACTCCACCAATCACTGATCATCAAAAGAAAAGAAAAAAAATCTAGATTGGACATTACTGTTTCAATTCTGAAGTGGAGCCATCTTGGTGAGATCACCTTGCTTTAAGTGTTAAACAGTAATGTGATCTCACCAAGATAGCTCCACTTCAGAATTGAAACAGTAATGTCCAATCTAGGTTTTTCACCTGAATGATGTGGGTTCCTTCCAATGCTCTTTTAGGGTGGAAAATTACATTGATGAAAATTAAGGGTCGGTGTGGGCGGATATTTATTTGTTATGGGCGGGGTGATTTTGTGTGTGTGTCCACAAGAACACACACAAAATAACCCCGCCCACACCAAAGAAATATAAAAGAGCCCTAAAAGAGCTCATGGCAAGCAGCAGCACATTGAGAGAGATTTTTTTCTGCCACCGGGGTTTGTAATCCAGGAACGGAAATCACAGCTGAAGTAAGAGACGTTGGATGAGATTTGTTTATACACAGCAATCTCCGAGTTAAATAACTGTCCTCACAGTGACAAAATAAATAACTAGGTGTGGTTCAGTCTCCACTCTGAGCATGGATCGGTCAGTGCAGCACGAAGCATTAATATAATTTAAAAGAATGTTGAGCAGACTCCTCCTTAAAATAACGTTTCATATACTTTTCTGTGTTGTTGTCATTTTTGTAAATTAAAACTATGACAAAACAACATTAATATAACAAATAAAGAAACGGAAGATCCCACGAAGGGCGTGATGGTGAGGTAGATACCCAACCCATTAACACATCTGGCTGTTCCCCGTCCCATGCTTTGTCGGATAGATATTCTTTATAAAAATACAAGAAGGACTCTGACACATTCATTCATTCATTCATTTTCTGAACTGCTTAATCCTAATTAGGGTCGCGTGGAGGCTGGAGATTTTTTTTTTAAATCTAAATGTTTTTGTTGCAAGCAGAATTGCAATTTAATTGTCTCTGCAGTCGTTTAAATCAATGCAACACATTGTTGTTTTATATTAACATGAAAGAAAAAGGGAAAAAAATTATATGCAGCGTTATTTGATTTTAAATGTTAAAAAAGGATTTGTGGCTCCCAGTGTTTTCTTTAATGTAAAAAATGGGTCTAAATGGCTCTTTGAATGGTAAAGGTTGCCGACCCCTGGTCTAGTGGTATCGGGCTTTGGATCGCTGATCCAAAGGTTGGGGGTTCGAGTCCCACTCGCCACAAGGTTGTCACTGTCCCCCCCCAGTGCAGCTAACTGGGTTATCAAAGGCGGGCCATGTCTCTCACTGTCTATGGTGAGAGGTTCATGTAAAAGAACCATTGCTGACTTTCGTAAAGAGTAGGCTGCAAAGTCGTCAGCGTGTTTCTGTCCCTTGCTAAAAAGGGTTGTGACAGGAAGCGCATCCGATGTAAAAACCTCTGCCAAATCAAACGTGCGAATCAGATGATTCGCTGTGGCGACTCCCGAGTAAAAGGGAAAAAGCCGAAAGGACGACAGACAGACAGACAGACCTATGACTTCATTCATTCATTTTCTGAACCGCTTAATCCTAATGAGGGCCACGAAGCGGCTGGTGCTCATCTCAGCCGACTCTGTGTGGGCGAGGGCGGAGTACACCAGGCCATTGCAGGGCAGAAACACGCTGACAGCTACTCTTGACAAAAATCAGCAATGATTCTTTTACATGCCTGTCACCACAGTGAGAGACATGGCAGGCCTTTGATAAGCCAGTGAACTGCACTGGGGGTGGGGGGTAGGTGGGACAGTGACAACCCATTGACAGTGGGTCTTGAACCCCCAACTTATGATTGGTAATCCAGTACCTTACCACCGGGTCACCACTGCCCACCTATGTATAACTTATTCAATTCAATTCAGTTTTATTTGTGTAGCATTTTTTTTTTTTATGATTGATCCTGTCCCAAAGGAGCTTTACTCAGTAAAAGGAGGAGTTTACAAAGTACAGTGTATAAAAAATATTCTACAACCCCTAATGAGCAAGCTTGCGATGGCGGCAAGGGAAAAACTCCCTCAGTTGATGCGAGAAAGAAACCTTGAATGGAACCAGGCCCAAAAGTCAATCCCATCCTCATGTGGGTGAAACCATAAAAATACCTACCATATGAGAAACTTCATTTACAGTACAATGGCTTCATTACAGTACAGTTGGTTATACAACAAATGTAAGTCTGAAATAATTGTGAGAAACGAGTTTTTATCACTAGCAGTGAAAATCATCTTCACAGTCTGTTAATGCACATCTCAGTCCTTATAGATCTTCATCAGCAGGAGCAAGGAGCTTCCAAGAATACAACTCCAGCCAGCATCAGCATACTAGAACAGACCACAGGACTCAGAAGGCAGAAGGATCACAATCACCAGTATCCCAGAAGCAGCATGTTTACCTCAGCAAAATATGAGAGATTGAGAGAGATTGAGATTGTTAAATAGTCTCATAATAGTGTAATGGAAAAAGAATATTTTGTTATTGCTGAGTGCAAGTAGGTATTCTGGCATGACTGAAAGCATAACTGAAAGAGAGAGAGAACCAGAAGGAAAACAGACATGAGGGCACCGTGTAACGTTTAGAAATCAGCCACCCCACTGTCAAATAAACCTGGATGAGCATGTAGAGTGGGAGAGTGACAGCATCCCAACATCACAGTTTATCAGAACTCTCTATGCCTGAGACCCTAGATCTTTTCCTTAACCTAATAAAAGGCTACTAATAGAACGCTTGACTAAACAAGTAAGTTTTCAGCCTCATCTTGAAAACAGAGACTGTGTCTGAGTTCTAAACATTAACTGGAAGGTTATTCCATAACTGTGGGGCTTTGTAAGAGAAAATTCTGCCCCTGCAGTGGTCTTCATCATTCGAAGTATCATTAAAGGGTACCTGTAGTGAAAGCGCTCATATACCTAATTTGATTTATTGTGTATAGCTAGTCACAATACACCTATAAGGTGTTTATTATATTCTCTCACAAACCAGCTTTAAGCAATTTAAGGGCTTCACTAACTTCAAGTTTCAGAGCACAGGAGTTTTGCAGCGTCGCATTTCCTGTGACGTCACATCGTTGACAAAGCCTCCACCGGAACTGAGAGATTGCAATATAAGCCTATGGCTATATACCTGGCACACAACACAAGCTCACGGAAAATTGGAAAAAACAGACATTATAGTAGTTTTTTTAAACCATGGACGAAGACAATTTCGTAGAAGGAGCAGAATGTTATTTATATGAACCACTGAAGAAAGAGTATCCACATTTAGTGAAATTGGACCAGGAAAGTGACGACTCGGAGGACGATATTGGAGAGTCGGCAGAAGCTCTTACACGGGAAAATCGTAGCAAACAACCAGCAAATATTTGGTGCTCGTGTGGAAAATGCGTGCGTCAAAAAAACAATCAGGAGTGCTATTGTTGTAAAGAGCATGAATTGCTTGAGGAAAATATACTGACATTCTGCAATTGGCGATACGACTGTCAACGATGTTACGTCACAATGACCTTTGACCCCAGTGAAAAAAGCCAACATGTCCGCGCGCTGAACCTTCGTGAGCAAGGAATGTCATACAGAAGAAAAGGAAATGTGAACTTATACATAACCTACCGACATCACGCGATGTTTAAAAGTGAATAATAAGGTATGGTGGATCTTTTTTTAATGCTGTCAATTTTGGGTACAGGTACCCTTTAAGCAATCTGCACCTTTTGATCAAACTGGAATCATAAACAACAAGAAGTTTGCTAACATAATGTGGCGCAAAACCATTAAGTGCTTTACAGGTTAAAAGTAGTATTTTATATACAATTCGAAAATTTTATTGGGAGCCAGTGCAGTGCAAATAAGATCGGGGTGATATGGGGTGATCGGATACTTGTGGCTTCTAGTTCCAGTAAGGACTCTTGCTGCTGCATTCTGGACTAACTGTGGCTTGTTTATGCTCTTATTAGAACATCCATACAGTAACAGCTTATAATAATCTAAGTTTAACCTTTGAGTGAAACTTATAAAGTCTTACACATATCTATCAGAACATATCTCTCAGGTAATATGTCACATCAGAGTTGTCAGAAATGTATTTATTGTTCTTTAATTAATTAAGTTTTATTTAAGCAAATAGTTTAAATACATTCCATGTTATACATTTCCAACGAGGTGACATTATGTGAAACCCATCAAAAGATTAAGAGGTTAAAGAAGCTTTGAAGCTGTGCATCAAGAGACAGCTCACCTGAAATAAATAAATAAATAAATAAATAAATAAATAAAAGATTGGCTGGAACTCCAAATAGTCTCATCTTCCCCTCAATTTTTCCTTCCTACCACAAGACAACTTGAGCTCAGATCCCTGTGGACTACTGCCTTTGAAAATCCACACTCGCATCCATGAGCATCTCTGAAATGGGGTGAGCATCTGTTGGGCTTGGATGTCATACTTATGTACTCACAACATGCAATCCTAACTGACTTAATTGATGCCAAGTTAAACTACCACAAAGAACTACTGGACAATAATACCATTTATACCACTAAGACACCCAGAGAAACCGAGTGTTTGCCATATGAAGCAGAAAACATGCTGTGAAGTTCTAACAAGCATACTGTGAAAGAGGACAGTTCAATCTGTATTTATTTATGTTACATCATAGGAGCATCACACATGGACAACGGAAATAGTAAGCCACAAACAGTTATATGCAAATGAACAGTGAAATAAAAGTCAAGAAATATGGTCTGTATTTAGGCTTTTCTACAAATCACAGCGAAAGTAAGACATAGCCGTACAACAACAACAAGCTGTTCCTCCACATTAATGGCTGAAGTGAGCTTGAGCAAGGCACCTAACCCCTAACTTCCCTACAGACAATGCAATGTGAGTTGTTAAGTGTGTGTGTGTGTGTGTGTGTGTGTGTGTGTGTGTGTGTGTGTGTGTTCACTTTGGATTGGTTAAATGCAGAGGCAGTAATTTCCATTGTGGGATTATTACAGTACGTACATCAAAATAATAATAATAATAATAATAATAATAATAATGGGCATATTATAATGATCACAAACTTTCATCTTATTACACATTTCATCTTATTATCCATATAGTTGGAGGTCAAGATCAACGTATCCCAGAACAAATCTGGAAAGACCAGAAAACGGAGCTAGGAACTGATGATAAATAATTTTTATATTTGCATTTAAGACATTTATATGCATGGCTCAAGACGTACACAATTTAATTTAAGTGTTATTTAATTTATTATCCCCTAGATGCTCTGATCACACTTGCACACATGTTCAAAATGTAGGTAGATACATCAATAAAGGCATGATTTATTAAAATTAGCAGTTTGAGTCACACCCTGTGCATTCTGCCTGTCAGGAAAACATGAAGCATGGAAATTACTATTTGCATGTCACTGAAATATACTCAATCCATAATCCAGGCTCTGAAAATAAATGAAGTGTCAGGTGGCTAACTAGAATGTGATGTCATTAACAGTCATTACCAACCTCCAAGGCAAATATAAGAGCATAAGAAGTGCTTCAGAGGAAGCCAATAGCTTACATGTAGGACATAAATTCAATAAAATGAAATAAATATCTACCAATTGATACAGACTGGGCCTATGTATAAAATCATGTTTGATGTGCAAACTTATAAATAAAAACATCTTTTGATGAGAACTAGTAGAGTATACAGGGGACTACTGCAGCTGGATCCACCTGTACATCAATGATGCTGCACAGATGGATAATTTAACAGTCAAAATGAAATGACTGGATGCACTGCATGTCAATGAGTACAAGTATATCCAGACAAGGTCAAAATAATCGTGATTATCTTTGCACTTGAACAGCTATGCTTCATATTTCCCAAACACTTGTAGAGCAGGCACGTTGGTTTTGTATTAAGTCATAAATAAAGGTTTATTATCCTTATTTGATATTTCTGTCTCATTCTATTTGAACTACAATAGTTACTGACCAGGATTGTTCACAACATGATCTATATTATCTACATGGTGTACATGGTTTTTTTTTTTCTATTTAACAAAGTAAGCTATAGGTCCTTCACAAAAAAATTTAGCACATTGTGATAAAGTTCATTATTTTCTGTAATGTCCTGATAAACATTAGACTTTCATATATGTTAGATTCATTACACACAACTGAAGTAGTTCAAGTCTTTTATTGTTTTAATGTTGATAATTTTGGCAAAAAAGTAAAGAAAAACCAAAAAAACCCTATCTCAAAAAATTAGCATATTTCATCCGACCAATAAAAAAAGTGTTTTTAATACAAAAAATTAACCTTCAAATAATTATGTTCAGTTATGCACTCAATACTTGGTCAGGAATTCTTTTGCAGAAATGACTGCTTCGATGCGGCGTGGCATGGATGCAATCAGCCTGTGGCACTGCTGAGGTGTTACGGAGGCCCAGGATGCTTCGATAGCGGCCTTAAGCTCATCCACAGTGTTGGGTCTGGTGTCTCTCAACTTTCTCTTCACAATATCACACAGATTCTCTATGGAGCTCAGGTCAGGAGAGTTGGCAGGCCAGTTGAGCCCAGTAATACCATGGCCAGTAAACCATTTACCAGTGGTTTTGGCACTGTGAGCAGGTGGCAGGTCGTGCTGAAAAATGAAATCTTCATCTCCATAAAGCTTTTCAGCAGATGGAAGCATGAAGTGCTCCAAAATCTCCTGATAGCTAGCTGCATTGACCCTGCCCTTGATAAAACACAGTGGACCAACACCAGCAGCTGACATGGCACCCCAGTCATTACTGACTGTGGGTACTTGGCACTGGACTTCAGGCATTTTGGCATTTCCTTCTCCCCAGTCTTCCTCCAGACTCTGGCACCTTGATTTCCGAATGACATGCAATATTTGCTTTCAGCCGAAAAAAGTATTTTGGACCACTGAGCAACAGTCCAGTGCTGCTTCTCTGGAGCCCAGGTCAGGCACTTCTGCCGCTGTTTCTGGTTCAAAAGTGGCTTGACCTGGGGAATGCGGCACCTGGAGCCCATTTCCTGCACACACCTGTGCACGGTGGCTCTGGATGTTTCTACTCCAGACTCAGTCCACAATCTTCCTCAGGGTCCGGTCACCTCTTCTGGTTGTGCAGTGTTTTCTGCCACACTTTTTCCTTCCCACAGACGTCCCACTGAGGTGCCTTGATACAGCACTCTGGGAACAGCCTATTCGCTCAGAGATTTCTTTCTGTGTCTTACCCTCTTGCTTGAGGGTGTCAATTATGGCCTTCTGGACAGGACATAGCAGTCAGGTCGGCAGTCTTACCCATGATTGCGGTTTTGAGTAATGAACCAGGCTGGGAGTTTTTAAAAGCCCCAAGAATCTTTTGGAGGTGTTTGGAGTTTATTTCGTTTGATTCAGGTGATTAGGTTAATAGCTCGTTGGTTTTCATGAGCTGTATGCCAAAATCATCATTATTGAAACAATAAAAGACCTGAAATATTTCAGTTGGTGTGCAATGAATCTAAAATTTATGAAAGTTAAATTTTTATCAGTACATTACAGAAAATAATGAACTTTATCACAATATGCTAATTTTTTGAGAAGGACCTGTATGTGAGCCACCATAGCAGAGTATGTAATAAGTTCTAAATTATTAATTTTAAGTTAATGGTACCATTTTGTAGCTGGTCCTAAGCCTTAAAGGACATCATATTTACCAGCATATGCTGATAGTTTTGGAGTAACTAACCAAAACCCATCATGAATTTTCAGCCTTTTAAGCATGTAACTTTGGAGAAAATCACATTTTTACGCAGTTTTTTCTAGTTTAAAATAAATTACAAACAAATTTAGGAATTTATTCATAATATGTATATGACACAAAGTATTTCACTATCCTGTAGTTCTTGATTTACTAAACGTCTCAGAAGTAAGCAGCTAAAAAAAAAAATCTGAATTTGTTCAGCCCAATGTTGGCAGCTGAAGGGCAGTTCTGGCTTTGTTCAGCCTAAAGCAAATATCCGCCTTGATGGCACATGAGTCAGGGGTTTAAGTCAAGGGTAGAGTCCTCATGCACTGAAAAATGCATAGCTGTATGCTTTTTTGACTTTCACATGGGAGAATTGAGTTCACAGTAAATATAAAAAAATCTATATTTTTGAGGGAAAAACATGAACCCAAGGTTAAACAGATTTATTTCTATCTTGCATAAGTTTGTGAAAGGAAAAAACAATTGTAAGACTGTACAGCAAAGCACATACATATATGTATACTGTATATATATATATATATATATATATATATATATATATATATATATATATATATGTATATATATATATATATATATATATATATATATATATATATATATATATGTATATGTATATGTGTGTGTGAGGGCAGTGGTGGCCTGGCGGTAAATGGCGCTGGATTGCTGAACCTAAGCTTCAGGGTAGCCGTCAGGGTGTTTATGTCCCTTGCTAAAGGGTTGTGTCTGGAAGGGCATCCGACGTAAAAACCTATGCCAAATCAAACATGCAAATAAAATGATTGGCTGTGGCAACCCCTGAAAAAAGGGGGAAGCCGAAAGATATATATATATACATACACAGGGATCCCTCACTACTTCGCACTTGAATTTATGCGGCTTTGAGTTTTTAAAAAAAAAATCGAAATAAATAAATGTTCACCGAATTTAAAAATCAGGAAATTAAGGAAGAATAGGGGAAAAAGTTAAGGAAAATGCCACACAAACAAGGCCAAATATGCAAAAGAAAAAAAAACCCCACAACCCTAAACCAAAAAAAAAAAATATATATATATATATACATATCCAATTAAGTGGGACCGAGATCCCCACGCGACCATTGAAATCTGTGAAGTAGGATCACCCCCGCCAACCCCCCTGATTGACTTATACGTCCATGTATATGTGTATATAATATCAATAACTACATATTCAATGATGTAAATGCTTATAATAACAATTAAACATTAAAAAAAATAACAAAATATGTAGGTAAAATATAAATGCACACATAATACAGATGGTATTGTGAACGCACACACAGATGCAACAATGTAAGTTTTGATGGGAGATTTTGGGTGTTTTTTGTTTTGTGTTTGTTTATGTTTTTTGTTTTGTTTTTTTTTTTTGCGCATAATTGGCCTATTCATCGAATATTTATAAAAAATAAAAAAAAACACGATGCACTGAAGCCGTATGAATTGAAACGCGAAGTATCGAGGGATCCCTGTATATTCCAGTACATTGAAGTCCTTTTATCTGTTACCTTCTTATGATAGTGTCATGCCACATTTATTTAGTATAAGGACATACTGCAATATTGTATTATCACCATGGCAATACAGTATAATCTTTACATTTGTTTAAAATCTTGGTTCTCAAGATGTGAACATAGGATCAGTAAATAAGCAACTATAAATTTAACAACCTTCAAAACCCTAATCAATCAATGCATCACATTCCACAGAGACTGCCCCAAGCTGTTACAGAGAAGCTACATGCAGCAAGATCAGCCAAGATGGCATCAGTCTTCAATCTCCTTGACTTTCAAGGAGCATTTGGCATCATCTGACAAGGTCAACAACAAAACTCTCCTGTCCGTCCTCCGGAGTCTTGAAATTGCTTCAGCATGGCAATGGCTTGCTTCTTACCTGGAAGATAACTCAAATCAGGCTATATGGAGTTGATCCACGTCAACGGACAAGGAAAACATGCATCTAAAGTCTTCTCTGTTCTGGCACCAAAGTGGTGGAATCAACTTCCTCTAGATGTTCGGTCAGTTGTGTCACTAGATGTCTTTAAACCACAGCTGAAACCTTAACTTTTTTGAAGGTACTTGGATTAGCATGCCATTAAACAACAAAACAAAACAAAACAAAACAAAACAAAACAAAACAAAAACTTGCCCCTGAGTTTTGACAGATGGTGTACTTGACCTCTTTTTTAATAAACCAGTATCAGAATGTATTCACTGCTCATGACTTCAAAGTGATTCTGTAAGTCCCTCTGGATAGGCGCACTGCCAAATTCCATAAATGTAAATGTGCTATAATCTGAAAATTGAGAGGATATTTGTTCATCGAAACGTACCTGTGTTTTGATTATGCTGTCATTCAGCAGTTAAACCATTCTATCAGCTGCCATCTGCAAGGCTTTAAATCAGACATTTACATCCAACATGAGCTGCAGCATTACAGACAGATTTCTCTCAACTTCAGCTCGCTTCTAATGACAGCACAACGATGCTATGAAGAGCAGACTAAAAACTGGTCAGATGATACAAGCCATAATTCTTCCTGGTCTGAGAAATGTGTGTGAGTGTCTGAAAGTGTAATTAGTGTAATTAAACAGGCTGTTTCCCCATGACAACTTGTCTTGAAACAGATGGCAAAACAATGTGGAGACAGCACTATTAACAAATTCTGCTTCTATGCTTAGTAGGCGTTGAGTTTGGGTTGAAAACAAAGTGGGATGCTAGGCAAGTGAGATGGCTCAGTTCAGTGAGGCAGAAAAAGAACACTCACTGTTAGGCACATTGGCATTACATCTTTCAGTGTTGACATTTTGTCGGTTTGCTCCCTCTCAAGTAAAAATGACAGCACGGGTCCAATGCTGCCTAAATAAGTGGATAAGTGCACCAGAGCAAGCTGTTTTTGCTTTTATTAAACATGCAAGGTTTTTTTTTTTTTCAACTGACAACAATCTTACATAAAACCAGTTTGAAAAATTGTTTTGTTTATTTTCGGTGAATGGCATAATCCAGTCATAACTCATTAACCTTTTAGTCATTGGACCTGTGTATTAAGTTTTTAGCTTTAAAACTTGATGATGATGATGATGCAAAAAAGAGCTCTCTGTATTTTAATAATTTAAAGTGTCTATTTCTGAAGTATGCACTTAATAATCCATTTGATTTCATATAAATTATGTTAAGTCAAATAAAATATAAATAATACAGTCATCCCTTGAATATCGCGGATAATGTAGACCAGACCTAGCCGCGATATTCGAAAAACCGTGAAGTAGCAACGCCCCCCCCCCCCCCCCCATTTCTACCATGTTGTCTCATTTCTATGTTTTCGAGTCTGTACAATATCAAGAAGTGTATATTAAACGTTACAGAATTATATGCATATGTAAATACTGCAATGTATTAATATTTAAATAGAATTTATATATAAATACTTCAAGTAGTGTACTCACCTCTGACAATAGCTCTTCTCTGCGGTGCAGGACGTTCACAAACACTATACAGTCTGTCTGTCTGTCTTTCGGCTTTTTCCCTTTTACTCAGGAGTCGCCACAGCGAATCATTTGATTCGCATGTTTGATTTGGCAGAGGTTTTTACGTCGGATGCCCTTCCTGTCACAACCCTTTTAGCAAGGGACAGAAACACGCTGACGACTTTGCAGCCTACTCTTTACGAAAGTCAGCAATGGTTCTTTTACATGCCTCTCACCATAGACAGTGAAAGACATGGCCGCCTTTGATAACCCAGTTAGCTGCACTGGGGGGGGGGGGCAGTGACAATCTTGTGGAGAGTGGGACTCGAACCCCCAACCTTTGGATCAGTGATTCAGCGCCCTATACCACTAGACCACCACTGCCCCCAAACACTATACAGTAAGATTACAAAATCACAAAAAATCCGGCAGGAATGTGCGAGGCAATAGCGTCATGCGTCTAAGCCAATCAGCTTACGAGATTGAGTTGAGTGGGCAGGAGACAACAGCATCACGTGTCTAAGCCAATCAGCTAGCGAGAGTGAGTTGAGTGGGCGGGAGGCAATAGCGTCACACGTCTGAGCCAATCATCTTACGAGATTGAGTTGAGTGGGCGGTCCCTGCCTGAACTGGGGAGGAGTCGCACTTCAGCCTGTTGTTTGTAAACAATGGACGCAGCCTGCCTTGGGTCCCTGCCTTCCGCTTGCTTACATGTGAGTTTCAGGACGAATTTTGAATTTTTTATGAATATTTTTTTTAATAAATTTCTTTATTAAAATACCTCGATTCCCCAGTACAGCTAACTGGGTTATCAAAGGCCGGCCATGTCTCTCACTGTCTATGGTGTGAGACATGTAAAAGAACCATTGCTGACTTTCGACAAGAGTAGGCTGCAAAGCCGTTGGCGTGTTTCCGCCCTGCGATGGCCTGGCGAGCTGTCCAGGGTGTACTCTGCCCTCGCCCTAAGTTGGCTGGGATGGGCGCCAGCCTCCTCGCGACCCTAATTCGGATTAAGCGGTTACAGAAAATGAACTGAAAATACCTCGATGTACCGCGATGCTCAAATCGGGAAGTGGCAAGGGATGACTGTATAGAGTCTCCAAAATTAGCTTTCTCCAAAACGTCTTTCAGGTTTTTTGTTTGTTTGTTTGTTTGTTTTTTCAAAAAAAAAAACAATTAAAAAACCCTCAAATCTAGGAAGCTTGAATACAAACACATTGGCAAACTGGACTGTACAAATATTTACCATAATAAAACAAGAAGCAGGTCACCAAAGAAGTGAACCTAATGATGAGATTGAGCAGAGACAGGAAAAAAAAACTAAAAAAACAAAAATTCTGTTTCATGCTGTGCTACTATGTAGATGAATGTAGCTGTCTGGATTTTACCATTAATCATTTGTCTCTGAAATTATTTGAAACCACAAACCAGACCTTGATGTTAAAAATAATAGGAGAGTTACATGGCCAATTCAGGTGTGTGACGTCATTTACAGTTCTGGCTTCCAATATACATGCAACACAGTACAGTATAAGAAATGTTTCAAAGTACGATATTTACTTCATCTAACGCAAAATTTCCAAGTGTCTTTGTCTGAACAAAACCATAATAACAATAAATAAAAAATTAAAAATATTAAGAAAATGATAACAATAAGCATAAAACTTTACAATGTAAATTGCTTATTAATTATTTACATCAGAAATTATAGTTGGCTAGAAGGCATCACTTCACAAGCAACTACGTAGGTCAGTAGTGAAATATACTCAATACAAACAACAGATCTAAAATCGTAGTGGAACTGTTTACCAGCACCTGGGTGAAATTCCATTAATACTTAAATTTAAGGTTTGGTTATAAATATAATAATTTATGCACATTAAACAGAAACATATAAATAGGGAATTCATTATTATTATTATTATTATTGTTATTATTACTATTAATAATAATAATAATAATAATAATAATAATAAAAGCCCTGCGATGACCTGGTGAGCTGTCCATGGTGTACTCCGCCCTTGCCTTCGCCCAGCGTTGGCTGAGATGGGCGCCAGCCTCCTAATTAGGATTAAGCTGTTCAGAAAATGAATCCATAATAATAATACTACTAATAATTTAAAAACAAGTATTTAATGGCTTGACAGAAATATTTTTAGCAAAAATTCAGGTTTTCCTTTACTCCCAAGCTCATAAACTACTCGTCAGATTATTGTCAATGTGTTGAGAAGGTTTATAACTGGACAAGGTCTGAAACATATCTAAGAATTAATAATAAACCTTTACTGATAATTACTAAAACATTTTAACGAGAACCCAAACCTTAAATAGCAATACATAAAATACTTGAAGCAATACGTAAAATATTGAGATAACACATTACAGGAGATCTAGACAAACTGAGCACTTTGCCCTCTATATTGATGGAGAGGAGGTAGAGAGGGGGGGATACTTCAGGTTTCTTATAGTCCACATCTCTGCTGACTTTACCTGAACCACAAACATCTCCCACCAGGTGGGGAAAGCACAACAAAGGATGTACTTCTTCAGAAAGCTCCGACAAGCCTGTCTACACCGACCCCCTACTGACAAATTTTACTGTTCTACCACCGAGAGCCTCCTGTCCGACTGTTGTACAGTGTGGTTCAGCAGCTCTACTGCAGTAGACAAGAAGGCCTTGCAGCAGGTGGTGAGGACCGCAGTGTGGGTGATTGAAACTGCACTTCCCACCCTCAGTGACATTTACACTGACAGACTTGAAAAGAGAGCCAGTGGAATTATCAGGGACCACTCACATCCTGGACACCACCTTTAATCTTTTCTTCCCTCCTGAAAAAGGGATAGGACATTAAAAACAAGAATAAGCAAACTCAAAAACAGTTTTAGCCACAAGCTGTTAAACGTATAACCCCACCTCCACCACATACATAGTGAGTGAAAAAAAAAACCATCACTCAGACCATCTTCCTGGACAGAGCAATACTCACACAAGTGCAAAAAGAGAACATGCAAACTCCACACAGAAACGCCCAAGCTAGGAATCAAACCCAGGATCTTTTTGCTGTGAGGCAGATGTGCTAACCACTATGCAACCGTGCCGCCCATGAGGACAGATGTATAAGATTTATGTATATGTGTCTAGGTATGCATGTATTTATGTAGATATGTAGGCAGATATGTGCACATAGTGTAATAGTGTATTTACCTTGGTTGTCTTGGGTACACTTTAAGAATTGCTGTGAAACAGAGAGCTGCGAAATCGATTGTCATTGTTCATGCAACAATTGACAAAGATGTCTTTAACACATTACTATGCAATAAGTGGGTTAGGTTCCATAATGACTTTTTTCTATATGTTATCTTTGTATTATATACAAACAAACAGTCTTTTTCAATGATTTCTTCTATTCTACCACGGCTCACTGTTTTACTCCACTTTGCAGCTACAATTTTTATATTTTCAACCTGTGCTTAACTATTTGCAATGAAATTTCATTCTTTGTACCGTCGCTGTATATTCAATATGAATAAAGTTGTCCAAGTCTAAAACTAACCGAGGTTTATTTATTACAGTAAATTATATTATATTAGGTTCAACTTTCTCTGTATGCATGTATAAAGACTGGGTAACAAAATACAGTAGGCCCTTGACTATTCGTGGTTTTGCACTCACGAATTGAGTATTCACTGACTGCCAAGCAACTGACACGTTACTGAAATTCTGCCAATGACTGTCCTCCTTCCTGCTGATTGGTTGAGATAATGTAACGCCCCTTTTTCATCATTCGAGCACAAGTTGTCAATGAGCCTCTTTTTTTGTGTGTTTTAATTACCAGTTAAGCTCTATGATGTCACTCAAATGCTGTGCGTCTTCACTGGCTAAGCGATAGAAAATGCTGGATGTCTCTTCTGAAGAAATAGCACTTTCTCCTGAAGAAAAGTTTCCTCTGAACTGTTGTATTAAAGTCTTTTTCAATTATTATTTCAGTACAGAATCTAAGTTAATGTTTAGAATGTTTGTGCATGAGATTTTATGTTCTATAGCTATGAATGCATACACTCTAGTGGAAGAAAAGCTCTGAATAGATGACAACAATGGAAGCATGTACATGTGCATGAATGGTATGAGTGGTGCCTATATGCTATAGTGTGGACTATAGGGGACTGAGTTCAGTAGAGAGACAGCTGTTGGGGAGAAACTGTTCTTAAAGTTGCTTGTTTTTGTTCAAAGACTCCTGAAGCACCTTCTGGAGGGGAAGAGCTGAAGGAGTCTGTCAGCAGGAAGAGAGGAGACTCTAAGAATGCTGCGTGCCCAGCGAAGACATCTCTTCTTGTGGACATTCTCAATAGCAGGAAGTGGAGTCCCTGTGATATGTTGGGTGGTTTTCACCACCCTCTGAGCAGTGCCTTGCGGTTGGCAACAAAACAATTCCCATACCAGACTGTAACACAGTTGGTCAGGATGCTTTCTGTGGTGCAGAGGTAGAAGTTTCCCAGGATGTCAGCAGAGAGGTGGTTCTTCTTCAGTGTCATCAATAAAAACAGGCACTAATGGGTCTTATTGATAAGGCTGGAGGTGTTGGTTGACCAGGACAGATTTTCTGAGATGTGGGTCCCCAAGAATTTGAAGTTGGAGACATGTTCAACAGACATGCCATTGATGTGGATAGGGTCAAGAGTGTCCCTCTTTTTCTTCCTGAAGTCCACAATGAGCTACTTGGTTTTGCTGATGTTCAGGAGCAGGTTGTTGTCAGGACACCATGTAGCTAGGTGCTTTACCTCTGCCCTGTTGTCAGACTCATCATGGTGACTGATGTGTCCGATCACTGTGATCTCATGCGCAAAGTTTATGATGGATTTATCAATTACGTATTACATTCTACACAATAAAAGTGTTACTTGCTAAATGTTTCTCTAATTTTTCTATTGGCGTTTATCATAAACTCTATTATTTAATTCATCCAGGCAGATGCAGCTCGTTAGTCTTGGCAGACAGTGCATCTAGGAGAAGGAAACTCTGATATAAAACTTACAGTCCTGAGGTCACCACAGCCGTCTCAGCCTGCTGAGCTACTGCGGAATGTCCCTGGACCTAAAGAGCGACAATCGGTTGGCGCGGGCTGACTGTCACGATAAGAAATCAGCACAGGCGGAAAGATGAGAAGTGGGGGAGGGGCGAAAACAGCAGGTGCAAGATGGCACTGGAAGCTGCAGTCTCAAGCCTGCATGTAGGCGGTCCTGTTGTAACAGGTCGTTTGATTGTCGAATGAGGCAATGGCATCATCTGGTTTCACAGAGGATGACCAAGCAGCAGTTTTTAGGGACAGCGCTGCTTACACTACATGGAGATGGGTCTAGAAAAGGTGACCCAAAAATTGCTTGTCTCACCCTACCCAGTTGGCTCACCGCTGCCAACGGGTCATCTACCTACGCAATGCAAAACAAAGAAAATATTACATGAACATTGCGTGCTGGAATGTATGCACTTTGTTGGATTCGAACAACAACGATCGTCCACAAAGGCGCTCTACTCTCGTAGCTAAAGAACTCTCCAGGCTTGATATTGACATTGCAGCTCTCAGTGAGGTTTGCTTTGCTGAGGAAGGATCACTTGTTGAGCATGGAGCAGGCTACACCCTTTTCTGGCGTGGGAAAGGAAAGGAGGAACATTACGTCAGGTGTTGCTTTCATGATAAAGAATGTCATTGCCAACAAGCTTCATGCACTACCAACAGGTAATTCTGACTGAATCATATCCCTTCAACTACCACTCCAAGGGGACAAGTTTGTCACTCTCGTCAGTGTCTACAGCCGAACAGTTCAAGTGGACATGGCTGTTAAGGAGGTCTTCTATGGTGATCTGTGCACAGTCGTAACACATGTAGACCCTAAGGACAAGCTGATCATCCTCGGTGACTTCAATGCCAGGGTGGGCAGTGACTCCCAATTATGGAAAGGAGTCCTTGGAAAACACAGACTTGGGAACTTCAATAACAATGGGTTCTTGCTCCTGAGTTTTGCACCCAACACCAGTTAACCATCATTAACACATTGTTCCAACAGCAAGATCGCTTCAAAACCACATAGCGTCACCCTCACTCAAAGCACTGGCACCTACTGGACTACACCCTCGTTTGCCAGAGTGACACCAAAGATGCTCTGCACACCAGAGTCATGCACAGTGCAGACTGTTACACAGATCACAGACTTGTGCATGCAAAGCTGCATTCACCTTCAAGCTGCCTCCCAAGAAGAAAGATCCACAAACCAAGAAACTCCAGGTGCACTGACTCCAACAACCAAAGATGGAAGCAGTCTTCCAGGCCAAGCTAGCAGAAAGGCTGCAGCACACATCGAACCCTGACCCAAATACTCAATGGCAGGTTTTCAAAACTGAAGTCCAAGAAACCATAGCAGAAACACTCGGCTTCTCGGTCAGATCGAACAGAGACTGGTTTGATGAGTCTGACCCAGCTATCCAAAATTTCCTGGACAAGAAACACTTCTGCTACATCCGCCTCTTATCCAAGCCTGCTGATCATGCCGCCAAGGCGGCATACAGGAAAGCTTGTAGCACTTTGCAGGCGAGCCTAAGAACTATGCAAAATGACTGGTGGGGAGCAATGGCAGAAAAGACACAACTTATGTAGACATTGGGGACACCCGCTCCTTCTTTGAAGCTTTGAAAGCCATCGACAGTCCCTCCTACAAAACCCAAGCCCCACTCCTTTCTGCAGACAGAACCATTGTTCACATCGATAAAGGGTCGATCATAACTCATTGGGATGAACACTTTGGGGGCTTATTCAGCTACCAGCGTAAAGTAGCAGACTCCTCCATCGGGAAGGTCCCTATCATCGAGCCAAAGCATGAGCTTGATGAGACTCCAAAAGTGAAAGAAATTAAAACTTGCTATTAGTGAAATAAAACCTGGGAAGTCCCCGGGATCAGATGGGATCCCAGCTGAGATCTACCGGCATGGTGGGGAGATTTTGGTCACCAGACTGCAGGAACTGTTCAATTCCTGCTGGGAACAGGGCATTCTTCCACAGGACCTCAAGGATGCAGTCATCATCTCGCTGTACAAAAACAAAGGGGAGAAATCGGACTGCTCAAACTACCATGGTATTACACTCCTGTCAGTAGCAGGTAAAGTGCTTGCTGCATTCTCTTGAACAGACTCATTCCCTCCATCATTGAAGACTTCACCCCTGAAAGCCAGTGTGATTTCTGAGCCAACACAGGAACCACCGACATGATCTTTGTACTCCGTCAAATCCTGAAGAAATGCAGAGAGCAGAACATGGGCCTCTTTGTTGCCTTCATCGATCTGACTAAGGCATTTGACACCATGAGCAGGGACGGTCTATGGAAGATACTTTCCCACCTGGGTGAAGTTCCTTACAATCATCCGCCTGCTCCATGAGGGCCAGAAAGGTTAGGTGAAGCACAATGGTATCCTTTCAGACAGCTTCCCAATCTGCAAAGGTATCAAGCAAGTGCTTGCGCCCTCACTCTTCTCCATCTTCTTCAGCATGATGCTACACCAAGCAATGGAGGACGTCACAGATGGAATCTACATCCGCTTCTGCTCCAACGGCAGCCTGTTCAATCTGAGACGGCTGTTCGCATGCACCAAGACAATGGAGCAGCTCATCATAGAACTGCTGTTCGCTGATGATTGTGCACTTCTTGCACACTCAGAAGCTGCTCTTCAAAACCTTGTTGACCACTTCTCTGAAGCCTCAAAGTCCTTCAGGCTTACAATCAGCCTAAAAAAGACAGAAGTGCTGTTCCAACCAACACCTCTGCAAAACTACCCCCCACACACATCACTATTGATGGCACAACTCTGAATGCAGTCGAACACTTCACCTACCTTGGCAGTGTGATGTCAAACCATGCAACCATTGACAAGGACCTTGACAATCAGCTCTCGAAGGTGAAGAAGAGATCCTTTGGTAGACTTTCCAAGCGAGTCTGGAACAACCACTCACGTTTTCACAATTTTACGGAGCCGTTTTCATCCCTACTCTCATATACGGTGCAGAAGCCTGGACATTGTACAGAAGACAAGTGCGACTCCTTGAACGCTTCCATCAGCAGTGCGTGTGCTCCATCCCGAACATCAAGTGGCAAGACTACGTGTCCAACGAGGATGTCCTGGAAGAAGCTCAACTTCCCAGTATTGAGTCCATCCTGCTTAAACACCAGCTGTGATGGGCAGGGCATGTTGCAAGAATGGAGGACTCCCGCATGCCAAAAGCTGTCCTGTTCGGGAAACTCAAGTCTGGAAAGCAAAACCGCGGTGCTGTGAAAAAGCTTTACAAAGACCAGCTAAAAAGACACCTTTTTCTGGCAAAAATGTCACCCAGTTCCTGGCAAGTTGATGCCACTGACCGACCCAAGTGGCAGTACACAATCCATAGAGCTAGCCAAGTGTTCGAAATCCAGAGGAGTGGAGCAGCGAGAGAAAAAAGATGGCACTGTCTCAAAAAGAGGGCACTGTCTCAAAACCTGGCTTCACCATCTGCAGCCTTTACCTGCCCATGTTGCAGCCTGTACATCATGCATTGGCCTCTACAACCACCAGCGGGCTTGCAATTCACCAACCCTTCCCAGATCTTCATATGCAAAGAAACAGCCACCGTCATCATTATTTAATGTTGAAAACATGCACTCAATTAAGAGAAAGAAAAAACTACAATGGCGCACAATTTTTACTTACAATTTAAAGAAAACAACAATGTTTGAGAATTGAAATTGAATGGATTACTCAGCATACTCTGAATGTGTGCCAGTGATTAATTAATCGCATGATGATTCTGTCAAAGTTAAGTGTTACTTAAATTTCAAGGAACTACTGTCAAATTGTATTTAATTGTGGTAATTAAGAAATTCAGGACAAAGGGTCATGCATTAAATATTACAATACAGATGCTCCCCAACTTACGTTTTAGTTCGGTTATGGACGGCCGAACGTAAGGTGAAAAAAAACATAAGTTGTTACTGTATGTTCCAGTGACGTATGATGTTCATACTGTACTATACATCCATAAATACCAAAACCGTATCTCATAAAACACCCCTAAATCAATTATTATAAACAGAACTTCGCACGTTTGATTTGGCAGAGGTTTTTATGTCGGATGCCCTTCCTGTCACAACCCTTTTTAGCAAGGGACAGAAACACGCTGACAACTTTGCGGCCTACTCTTTACGAAAGTCAGCAATGGTTCTTTTACATGCCTCTCACCATAGACAGTGAGAGACATGGCCCACCTTTGATAACCCAGTTAGCTGCACTGGGGGGGGGGGGGGCAGTGACAACCTTGTGGATAGTGGGACTCGAACCCCCAACCTTTGGATCAGCGATCCAGTGCCGTATACCACTAGACCACCACTGCCCCCTAAATATATCAAATAATATCAACATAAATTTCAAATCAATTAATTCAAGCAAAATAATTTCAAATAGATAAATTTGAATCAAATTCACTCATCAAATATTAAATACAGTATCAATAACCTTTAACATTCTCTGTGATGCGATCTTTCTGCTTGTAAATGGTTCCGATGGTCGATGGAGCCATTTGGAAGAAACGTGCCACATTCACATGTTTTTCACCAGCATCAATTTTTTTGATAATAGCCATCTCCATTTCTAACGAGATGGCTTTCCACTTTTTCTGATTACCGCTATCACTAGTACATGGGAGACCTTGCCAGTGATGTCAGATTTCTTTATGAAACTTGCCAAAGGTTCCGATACGTTCTGAGTCTGTTTGCTGATTTTCACTTCAAATTTCACAAGTTTTTCTAGCCATTCCCACTTAAACTTATTTTTAACTTCCTTATCTATTTCTGACACTGGGATTCCTCTTCTTTCATTAAAGTTCACACCATTTTAAACACAACACGCTGCAAATTTGCATTGAGCCGAGTCACTTTACATGAAGCTGAGCTGAGTCACTTTACATTAAGCTTAAAACAGCCAATCAACGTTTACAATATGTGAGATGCTCAACCGAAAGTAGTTCACTTGCTTGTGCTTGAGACAAAGTGCGGGTTATCTGGACTTCCGGTCTTTCAAGTGAGCAAGGGCGCCATTGAATACTTGTTTAGTACTCAGCCTGCACTGATGTGAATCACCAGCAGAGCGGAGAGTTCTCTTTCTTTTATGTATTTGGGTTTCCATTCATTTTACAACTCTCTTTGCTTCACTGAGTATGTATGGTAGATTGTGCAAATCTAAGTAAATAGTTAATTCATCTGTGTATGAGACTTGCACCCATGCTAGTACACTTACGCTTCTGACCAACCATATTTGCTTAGGGATACAAAAGTCCGCAAAACAGTGTAAACACAAAGATCACAGAGACAACGTCTTAACACAAGGGAGTGTAACACACGCAGTGAACTAAGAATTAGGGGCACGTTCAGTCTGTCATTTGTAAACAATGGACGCAGCATCATGCGGAAGTAGCGTATTACGTCAGCGTACTATGTAGGTACATCTCGTACTACAGAGAGCACGCTAAATTCAAAATTTGACTTTTTTTTGGGGGGAAAAAATAAAATCGAAAAAATGTAAAACGAATGAACATAAGTCGGGGCGCATATGTACCTTCAAGTTAACCAATAAAGCCTAGATCGTCTTCCTTTTCAGCTTTCATTATATTTGACAAATTGCAAGTTTTGAAACAATGCACTATATATACTGTATTGTATGTTGTTATAGTACTATGTACAATACCTATTGTGCCACTTTTACAATGCTTCTTTTGGCTTATTGTTTGTTGTTTTTCTGTCTATTTCTTTCTGCTGAATTGCCTAAAGAATAATTGGTTGTATTTATCAACTGAATTCTAGTATGTTCTGCCTATAATGCAGAAGGGGAAATTTGGGGTGCATATAGATGACTCCTTTTACCAAGTGGTTTGTACGGACTTTCCTTGCATTGATTTCCTCACTTACTATTAATTAAAATCCAATCTAGTGGGCATTTCTGCATTGCACCCAATGTTTGCAGGTAAGAGTTGAGCTCCACTATGACACTAGTCAGAAAAAAGGATTATTGAAGATGAATTCACAGATAATCTATTACTAGTATATTGTGGCTACATAGCAAATTATGTGCAATACATTAGTGGCAGAGGCTTGCCAGACTATTGCAGAGCCCCACCACCACCACCACCACCACCACCACCACCACCACCACCACCACACACACACACACACACACACACACACACACTCACACACTCACTCTCTCTGACAAATAGGAGTGACTTGGAACATCCAATTAGCCTATTGTGCATGTCTGAACTTTGAGAGAAAACTAGAGTACCCAGAAGAAAACCACACAAGCATGATGAGAACATGCAAACTCTACAGAGAAACACCCAACCCAAGTAGATGTGACAAATACTATGCTCATGACTACATACAGTTTTTTGTTTATTTGTTTGTTTGTTTGTTTTTTAATTATTAATATTATTCGAACAAAATATACAGCCGGCCCTCTACTTACGAAATTAATCCGTTCCAGTGACTTTTTCGTAAACTGGAGTTTTCGGAAGTAGAGGTGCATTCAACATGTAAAACCCGTGATTCTTTCCAAGGCTCCCAAGACTACCCCATAAACCCTTGAAAAATTATTAAAGTACACCAATTTTGTATGAAATATGTGTTAAAAGTAAAAGAAAATTATTTACCGTTTTAAAATCTCTCGAACCACCCATACAATGCTTTAAAGTCCGGAGGTTGCTGGTCTGAAAAACCCTCACCCCCATCCTCCTTCACAAGGTCCTTAAATATGGCGGTTGCTTTTTCAGAAATAATCGCATCCGTCACTGTATCTCCACCTTTAATGCCTCCCTCTGCTTCAATATTGTTCCGAAATAATCGCCTCCATCACTGCATCTCTGCTTTTAAGGTCTATGTCTGCTTCAATATCATCCCGATTGTAGTGGCGTTTCGGCTATGCTCCTTTGCGATTTTGCTCAACTGCATACCACTTTCGTATTTTTTTATTATCTCCTGCTTCACTTTGATTGATAGCGGTGCCCGCTTCTTCTTTTCTGTGTCACCGGGAATCACTTTCTTGGGGTCCATGATGGATAATGAAATACAACGTTGCAATGATCAATCTCAAAAAACTCACGAGCCAACAGTCCTGTTCAACTCTCCTTCACGCGTATGACAAACAGGAAGTATGGGTAGTTCAGCTCCCTCCTGGCCAATGGGAGGCCAGCAGGGCGGAATGTTGGGAGACAGTCAATGAGAGAGCAACTCGCGCATTGTTTGAATGTTTCAATGGCGCGTTTGAATTTTTGAATGGCGCGTTTGGCGCTTTTTGTAAAAAGAGGTTGTTTTCTTAAAAAGAGGACGAAAATCAAGGAAAATGTTTTTCGTAACCTGGGTTTATCATATTCAGAGATTTTCGTAAGTAGAGGGCCGACTGTACACAGAGGTGACGTACTGTATTTGCGAGCATGAGCATGAGCTCACCACCTTCTTCTCTGGTCCCTCACAAGCCTCTTATATGTATTTAGCTCCACTTAATGGCATGGATAACTATCACACACCACACACACACTATATATTGTCTGATTTTTTTTTTTTTTGGGGGGGGGGTTGTAATTTGGGGGTAATTTTTTTTGAAAATTAAAATATATAATGCACAGCTACAGCTAAAATTAAAAATCTACAGACCAAATTTTGTATGAACAGTTTAGGAGGGGTCACGAAAGAAAATTGTAATGACAAAAAACTAGATGAAGATATATAATGATAATGCGAGAAGACTCAAAGTGATCCCTGTGTGTCTCTCCATCTTTATTAACAGGTGACACCAATAGAGCAAAGCTTAAAGTAGCTGTGGGCCCAGAGAGCTTTCACTGCATTCTCCCTGTTCATTACTAAGACAGAGAGATATTATTCTTCATGAACCCGCCCTTAACTTGTTACTTCTCAGCCTAGGAAACATTCTTTTTCAGATGGATACAGACTGCACATCACACTTTGATTTTCAAACTGTTGCCAGACAGACATCGGAACAATCCTCTCATCTAAAATATACTTTTTAAATCTAAGCATTAAGGGTGGAAACTTAATATCCGTTCATCCATTTTCTGAACCACTTAGTCCTAACTAGGGGAGGAGGTCAACCATCTTAGCTGACTCTTGGCGAGGGCAGGGTACACCCTAGACACAGAGTCGATAATCACACGTAGGGGGAACAGCCAATTAACCTCCTTTGCATGTTTTTGGACTGTGGGAAGAAACTGAAGTACCCAGAGGAAACCCACACAAGCACGGGGGAACATGCAAACTCCAGACAGAAACAGCCAAGCTGAAAATTGAACCTAGAACCTTCTTGCTGTGAGTTGGACGTGCTAACCACTGTGCCACCATAACTGATTAATTTGCATGTATTTACAACATAACTGTGAGTTATAGTAAATATCTCCTTTGAAATATTTTATTTGAAATAATACTGTCTCTTAGGTAATTTAAATGTGACTACTGGATTTTTGGACCAGAAACTATTTTCTCTGCTCCTCTCAACTCACCTGCCAGAAATTAATTTGACTCTGTAGGATTTATTTGTTGTTCTAGCCTTGTATTACTTTCGTTGAAGCAGTCTGATACAGAGATTTTTTATTTTGATGTTATATAACTTTGTCTGTCTATTTGCACTCCGGTATTGAGGGTCATCTTGCTCATGCATAATTGGCCAACTGAACTAAAGCCTCCTTGACTTTATATCAGAAAATCCACATTCTTCAGCTCTACTGACAATTATCTACAAGACAGCCTGTCTTAGAGTGTTTTGTTTGTTTGTTTGCCTGAGCACAAGTTTGTCAGGCTTCTTGTAATAAACTCATTTTCATTACCTGCCTGCTGCACTTAAACAGTAAATATATGCATCTTTCTTTTCTTGTTGGGGCTTGTTGAAGTTCGTGAAAAATATATCTTTCTACTGTTTCTAAGTCTACTGGCTTTAGCTAATTAACTGAGTGCTAGTATTGTAGAAATGTAAAATTATCTCGAGAAAATATATTTAAGTCAGTACGCTGAATACTACAAGCACACCCAAAAGTAAAACAAATGCAGTGCGCATCAATCCACATGAGGAGAAAGGTGTGTTTTAGGAAGGAAGAAAAGAAGAAATGCATTATACCACGCATGATGGAAGCTGTTTCTAGCCAATACCAGAATTCACTAGATCACCTTCAAGAGAAATAGGTTATAGGTATCTGTCTTTGTTCTCAAGTCTTAGAAGAGGCAATGAATTGGATTTGCTTCTTGGGTGATCAATACATTCCCAAGCTTTCAGTGTGAGTCTGCAGTATTTCAAAGCAAAGCTAAATGCCTGAGGAGGCAGTCAGATAACAGACATTACAAACCAGCTTTCACGCATTAATTTAATAATTCTTAAATCATGAAATATACTCTGTTTTATTACATTCCCCAATAGAAGGGGTTTTTTTTTGTTTTTTTTTTTCATTTCAGGATCAGTTCATTTTATCAGTATCATGTGGTCACTTCAATTGGCGTTGCAAAATAAAATGTTATTAATACATGCTGCAAGAGAAAGATAATACAGAAGTTAAATGGGTCATTGTCAGTGGTAATGTAAAAGCTCTGTAGACCCTACATAGTTGTTTTTTTTTTTGTTTGTTTTTGTTTTTTTTTTGGGGGGGGGGGTGCGCTATTACATTATTTCTCGTGCTATGCGATCCAAAAAAATAATGCTGTGCTGTTAAGTGCACCTCTTATAAAATATGAAGAGAGCATATGGACATAAATAGAGTCAATGTTGGGGAAATATTCACAGAAGAGACAGACCTGGAGGGTCACACATCAGCTGTGCTTTCCTACATAAACTACTGCACAGAGAATGTGACCACAACAAGGATTGTTAAAGTGTTCTCATACCGGAAACTATATGATTTAACGGTGAGGTGTGCACTCTGCTTAGAGCATGGGATTATGCCTTCAAGTCAGGAAAGCAGTAGGGTTATAAATAGCCATCTCTCCAAAAAGGTATCAAAAATTTAAATATAAACAACACATCCAGGAGCATTTTGATGTAAACAAACCTGAGATGTGTGGAAGGGGATCAAGATACTCATTGGCTACAATGATCACACACGTCAGTGGAGTCTTCAGACTCCACCTTAACGAACACTTTGACACTTGCTTCAGCCAACACAACAGAGAGGCACGCACCTGCCTTACTCTTCCAGAGATGACCCCCATCTAGCTGCAGCAGCACCAGATAAGAGCCACCCTGCAGAAAGGCGACGCTAGGAAAGTTAATGGTCCAGACGGAGTAACAGGAACGGTACTTAAAGCATGCGCAGATCAACTAATTTGGATTTCCACCATCATCCTTAATCTCTCTTTACTACAATGTACGGTTCCCACCTAAATCAAAACTGCCACCATCATTCCAGGACCTAAGAAGACCACGGTAAGCTGCCTAACCAACTACATCCAGGGGCCCTAACCTCGTCATCACCAAATGTTTTGAGACACTTGTCTTGTCTCACATCAAGGCTGGCATCCATGTTGATCTTGATCCACATCAGTTTGCATACAGAGCAAACAGAGCAACAGAGGATGCCCTTAATATAGCCATACACACAGCCCTCATACACCTGTGCAACAGCAACTCCTGTGTGAGGATGCTATTATAGACTTCAGCTCCACTTTTAACACAGTTCAACCACATAAACTGGTTGAGAAGTTGGGCAATCTGGGCCTAGAGAGCGCACTGTGTACCTAGATACTAGACTTTCTCAGCAACAGACCTCGGAACATCAGGATAGGAGAACACATTTCCTCCACTTTCATCCTGAACACCAGAACACCACAAGGGTGTGTTCTTAGTCCCCTCCCCTCTTCCTGTTCACACATGACTGGTCCCCCACTCCCACCAGCAACACCATAGTCAAATGCACCAACAAGACCACTGGACAGCTCAACAAGACATCACAGGGCATCTATGAAATTAGTGAACCAAAAATAGACTAGTACAGGGATCCCTCACTTTCCGTGGTTAATTGGGACTGAGATCCCCCCACGATTGCCGAATTCCGCGAAGTAGGACCGACCCCCCTGACTGTATATGTGCATATAATATCAATAAATACATATTCAACACTATAAATGCTTATAACAATTAAACATTATGCATAATGCATAAGATGTAAATAAGATATAAATACACACGCACTCAGATGCGCACCTCACAGAAAAATGTAAGTAGTTTTGATGGGGGGTTTGGGTTGTTTTTTTTGTTTGTTTAGGGGTTTGTTTGTTTGTTTGTTTGTTTTGCATAATTGGCCTTGTTTTGCAGCATTTTCCTTAACTTTTCCCCTATTCTTCCTTAATTTCCTTATTTTTTAATTCAATGAATATTAAAAAAAAACAACAACACGATGCACCGAAGCCGCATGAATTGGAGTGCGAAGTAGCGAGGGATCCCCGTATTTAGGTGATGGGACCTCCGGTGGTATGGAGTGAATTGCCACATAAAGCAAGGTTAGTCCATTTATCCTTTCTCTATGTCACTTCTTCATCTGAGGAACAGGGGAAATTGGAGGCAATCCCAGCTGACTGTGCAAGAGGCAGCATATACAATGGTCAGGCCACCAGCCTGTTACAGGGCTAATGCAGTCCTTAAACTCACATTCATACCTATGGGCAATTACATTTAAAAAATTTAGTTGACCTAATGTACATATCTTTAGACTGTGGGAGTAAACGGAAGAACTCAGAGGCAACCCAAACAGATCTGAAGAGATTATGCAAACTCATCATCAACCACCAGATTTAAATCTAAAATGCTCTTTCTTTGAGGTCAGTGTGCTATTCACTGCACCACCACGTTGCTCAGTGAAGACAGGATTAAACATTTCCATTTTTTTTAAAGTCCTTACTTCTGGGAATCTGTTAGCACAAACCTAATATATAAATATAAAATGTATGTATTTCTAATGTGCTTATTTAAAAGCCATTTTGTGTGCGGACAAGAGTGAGGGTGTTAAATTTTGATTCGAATTCTTTTTGATCCAGTGCCAGTCTGCATCCTAATGTTTTGAAAATAAAACTATTTGCAATTGAATACAAATATTCAAATGTTTGAGACTATTACGACATTAATGATTTAACATAGGTGTCAGACAGTACAAAAATGCAGCTAAACGGTACATAGCCTGTTAAGTCTGGTTAATATTTTTAATATTTTGCTAAAATTTCATTATTAAAGGTGTCCATTCACTAGCAAATATCCTACATGTTTTATCTTTAATTACCAATTCATTTTGACTATTAATTATGAAAACAAAAGTTTCCTGGAGAGACTACACAAGCTCACACGCTTATTATTTCTTACTCTCTTACTTTACATTTTGTTTTGGTTCCGAGTTGGTTTACAATAACAACAACAACAACAAGACTGTTGCCCCAAAGGAGCAATATTGTGCATACATGGAAACTTGGCCGCACAACACCAATTGATGGAAAGTGAAAGTCTGAGATCAAGTGTTAAATAATGGAAAAAGGCCTACATTAAAAAAAAAAAATATATATATATATATATATATATATATATATATAAAATGATGTTTCCTAATATGATGCCCAGTGCAGAGGTCATTGACCCTGAAATGCAAGAGTAACCAAATTGTTCCAGAAGAACATTATGACCAATTCCAATTTATTTCCAAAAGACAAAATTCTATTTCTTGTTTATTTAACGTACTTTGTTTTGTTTTGTTTTTTGTTGGTATTTTTTTTTCATTTCCAATACTATTCGAAGTTTTATATTTCGGGGTTGTATACAACAAAACTTAGTCTTAACAAGGACTGAAATATATTAGCTTGTGTATAACTGCTGTTGTTGTGTTTAACACTGAAGTCATATACATGAAACTTAAGATTTTTTTCGAGGTTAGACAGTCTGTAATTTCTTGTGTAACTTAGAGGTGAACGCAACATCAGTATTAGCATAGTGGGTCATAATGAGAATGAAAAATATAATTTTGGTACAGACATTGGAGAGTCCTCACTGATACATTCATAGGGAGCTAAAATATATACTTAAAGAAAACAAGTCACTGCAGTTTTCAGCACATTAACAAAATAACAAAAACAGACTACAAAATAAAATAAGTATTTTTACAGTAAAAAAGTACCATGTTTATGATTTAATGGGAATCAACTAGCATGATTTTGTGTACTTCACATTTAAGCCAAATAAAGTGGTACCTCACTTTACAAAAGTCTCACGAAACGAAAAATGCAGGTTACGAAACACATTTTCTTAAATTTTTGTCTCTGTACACGAAACAAGTTCACGCTACGTAAGCGCCATCTTAAAAATTCAAACGTGCCATTCAAACATTCAAATAATGCACGAGCTGCTCTCCCATCAATGACCTTCAAACATCTCGCCCCGCTGGCCTCCCATTGGCTAACAACTGAGCTGTTGTTCATGTCGCCTTCACTCGAGCACCATCTTGGACAGGGATCCCATTGGCTAGGAGGGATGATGCAGCTACCTACCATTGCCTATTATCTAGCTGAATCCACCGTGATGCTTGCCACCAACTCAGGCTTTTAACCTTCCATAAACATTTGTAAGATTATTACTCTTGCACACACGCGCATATACACACACACACACACACACACATGCGCGTGCGTGTGTGTGTGATTTCCGGTGCGAGTGAGAAGAAGAAACGGGCTCGAATGAGATCACAAAGGAATATGGCCAAACCCGTCTACCATCAGTACGATATTGAAGAAGAAGGTCTTAAAAGGTATGCTTTTATCATTTTTAAAGGGTTTAGGGGGTAGTATTGGGAGCCTTGGAATGAATCACACATTTTACATATAAAATATGGTTCAATTCACGAAAAATGTAGGTTACGAAAAAGGCTCTGGAACGGATTAATTTCGTAAAGTGAGGAACCACTGTATACAAGTCTAGGTAGCTGTTTCATAGTAATTATCTATTATGAAACATGAGTACCGGTAGCTGTATGCTTTTTTTCCCCTATCATATGCCTATTACATATATAGATCCATTCATTCATTTTCTGAACAGCTTAAGGGGAAACTGATTCCCATCTCAGCCAACTCTGAGGGAGGGCGAGCTACACACTGGACAGGTCAATACGTCATCGCAGGGCCCTGTTACATCTAATATGCCTTAAAGATACATAAGTACCAGAAACAACTTGTGAAAAGCCTTGTTATTACAATACACAAAAGATCTAGGCAAGGGCAGTGGTGGTCTAGTGGTATAGGGCGCTGGATCGCTGATCCAAAGGTTTGGGGTTTGAATCCTACTCTCCACAAGGTTGTCACTGTCACCCCCCCCCCCCCCCCCCCCCCCCCAGTGCAGCTAACTGGGTTATCAAAGGCGGGCCATGTCTCTCACTGTCTATGGTGAGAGGCATGTAAAAGAACCATTGCTAACTTTCGTAAAGAGTAGCTGCAAAGTTGTCAACATGTTTCTATCCCTTGCTAAAAGGGTTGTGACAGGAAGGGCATCTGACGTAAAAACCTCTGCCAGATCAAATGTGTGAATCAGATGATTCGCTGTGGTGACTCCCGAGTAAAAGGGAAAAAGCTGAAAAGAAGACAGACACAAAAGATCTAGGCAAATGAGTTGGATATGCTAATTTGTATCTCGCTTACAATTTTTGTCAATTTTCAATTTTTTTCTTGTGCCAATAAACTAAAACTAAGACTTAGACTATGCCAAATTCATGAAAGCAGACCTGGGGTAGCTAGAATATGTTATCAAACAGATAACCCAAATACAAATTTTTAGGTACTTAATGCATTCACGAGTAAAGAACCTCTTATGCACATTCTTTATCAATATGTCACTCCTATAATGACTGTTGGGGGGGATTTGATAAATCGGAGGAATACAATTTCATAGCCAACTGTAAGTAGGCTTTTCAGACAGAAAATCAAATGCATTACATTGATACACGTAACCCTTCCTATCTTGACAAGCAGAAACAATTATTTATCAAAGATCTCTGCTGATGTCTTACTTTCTTGGCATGGTGCGAACATACCATCAATTTTCCAGACCCACAAGTCTCCAAAGCTTCTGCTTTTATATTGGTGGTCACACATTAGCTGCGGATCAGTCAATCAAGTGCGTCTAATCATCGCCTGGCTGCTAATTAACATCTTAATTGCTATGGATGCAATAAGGTTGTACTTTTTTTTTTTTTAAATGGTTTCTGCATTTTGGTATAGTTTCTTTTTTAAAAAAGTAAACAATGACATGATGGAAGCTGTTCTGAGCTGGTTTACATCTAAGGTTAGATTCATGTAATTTTTTTACACTTGGCAAGGTCCAGTTGATTTTTATTATGTCTTAATTTAAAACCATAGATCTAAAAGAGGGTGTATCTTTTTCATATTACTGCATATGCATTTACTGCATGGAATAGAAAGGTAATTTGAGCATTTACTGCCCCAAACCCCCTTTATAACGTTCCTTGAAAAAATCAGATTGTATCAAATTTGCCATCATCTGTGATTGTACAATTTGTAATTGTGCTAATTAATTCCAAAATCTGAGCAGTGGTGGGCAGGTGGTAAGGTGCTGGATTATCGAGCCCAGGGTTGGGGTTCAAGCCTCATTGCCAACGGTTATCACTGCTGTCCCCCCAGTGCAGCTAACTGGGTTATCAAAGACTGGCCATGTCTCACTGTCTATGGTGCGAGACATGTAAAAGAACCACTGATGAATTTTGTCAACAGTAGGCTTCATAGCTGTCAGCATGTTTCTGCCATGCTATGGCCTGTTGAGCTGTCCAGGGTGTACTCTGCCCTCACCCAGAGTAGGCTAAACATGGGCACCAGCCCCCCACAGCCCTGATTAGGTTTAACTGGTTCACAAAATGAAAGAATGAATTTTAAAATCCTGATTGTTGGAAGGGGGGATCATGGTTTAGGTGTTACTATGTCCATCGCACAGCAAAAAGGTTCAGGTTTCAAGTCCTGTTGTGGGGTCAGTGGCATAGTGGTTAGGGTGTTGCACTCGTGATCGGGAGGTTGTGTGTTCAAATCCCAGTTAGACCCCCCACTGTGCTAAGACCCCTAGACAAGGCCCTAACCAGAAGTGTGCCTCTGTCCACCCAGCAGTATAAACGGGTACCAGCAAAAATATACTGGGAAGGTGACCTGCGATGGACTAGTGACCCATCCAGGAATTGAACTCCTAGTCACTTCATGCTTTGAAAACTGAAAATAAGCACCAGCCTGATGAGTCACTATGGCTCGGGTGTAAAAAGCCCAGAGGACTTTACCTTTTTTCAAGTCATGTGCTCAGCAAGCAAGTTTCTGTGTGGAGTTTGCATGTTCTCCCCATGCTTTTGTGGGTTTTCTCTTTATAGTCTGGTTTCCTCCTGTAATCCACAGACATAGCAGCTCCCCAAATGGATGAATGGATGGATGACTGTCAGATAGCAGCGGTACCCTACTATAGCATTCATTTGGAATTGAAGTGCAATTTCAGTCATCTCAATAAAAGCCATATCTTATGAATGAAAAAGAATTTCTTTGAGGCTCATAATTGAACAGCTGAGATCTATTTCTGAGATTCGTTATTTACTTTTACTGCTGTCGTCAGGCATAAATCTCCATCTCCACATTGAGTCTTTTTTGTGTTCAATAATCAATTCTTACTTAATGTTCTAAATGTCATTCTTAATTTCTGCCTGTATGTAACCAATGAAAAGCATTACCAAGAGCCAGTGACGTACTTTTCATATCCTCATTGGATCTTTAAACTGTCACCAAAAGCTTTCAATATTCAGCCCCCACCTCCTTTTTGGCGAAGCAGCACATTCTACATTATCTGTCTTCTTTAATAAATGATAAGGATATGTTAGTGATCATTTTCTTGTTCATTTGTATACACACACACACACACACACACACACACACACACACACACAGTTAATAATTTAACACATGTAATCAATTGTTCTACTATTAAGTTAAATATTCTTATGAATTATTGCTGCCATTATTTTCAGAATTATGAAGTCTGATATACATTATATATAGTGGAGCTGGTGGTGTAGTGGTTAGAGTGTTGGGCTCATGATCGGGAGGTTGTGAGTTCAAATCCCACTGAGACCCTCACTGTGCTAAGACCCCTGGGCAAGGTCTCAACCACAAGTGTGCCTCTGTTCACCCAGCAGTATAAATGGGTACCAGTCAAAATATACTGGGAAGGTAACCTGCGATGGACTAGCGTCCCATCCAGGAGTTCAACTCCTGATTGCTTCATGCTACAGAAACCGGGGATAAGCACCCCTAGGCTCGGGTAAAAAAAAAAAAAAAAAAAAACCCAAACAGTTAATCAATCAAAATCATATATATCTTCTTCTTTTACTTTCGGCTGCTCCCTTCAGGGGTCGCCACAGCAAATCATCCGCCTCCGTCTCACCCTATCCTCTGCATCTTCTTTTATGACTCCAACGACCTTCATGTCTTCCTTCACCACATCCATAAATCTCTTATTTGGTCTTCCTCGAGGCCTTCTGCCTGGTAGTTCCAACCTCAGCATCCTACTGCCAATATACTCACTATCCCTCCTCTGTACATGTCCAAACCATCTCAGTCTAGCCTCTCTGACTTTGTCTCCAAAACATCTTACATGGGCTGTCCCTCTGATATACTCATTTCTGATCCTATCCATCCTCGTTACTCCCAGAGAGAACCTCAACATTTTCATCTCCGCTACCTCCAGCTCTGCCTCCTGCCTTTTCCTCAGCGCCACTGTTTCTAAGCCATACAACATCGCTGGCCTCACCGCCGTCTTGTACACTTTTCCCTTCATTCTTGCTGACACTCTCCTATCGCACATCACACCGGACACTTTTCTCCAACCATTCCGGCCTGCCTGCACACGCTTCTTCACCTCTTTTCCACACTCTCCATTGCTCTGGATTGTTGAGCCTAAGTACTTAAAATCCTCCACCTTCGTTATCTCTGCTCCCTGTAACATCACCGTTCCTCCTGGGTCCTTCTCATTCACACACATGTATTCTGATTTTCTGAGGCTAACCTTCATTCCTCTCCTTTCCAGGGCATACCTCCACCTCTCTAGATTTTCCTGCACTTGTTCTCTGCTCTCACTACAGATATCAATGTCATCTGCAAACATCATAGTCCATGGAGATTCTTGTCTCACCTCGTCTGTCAGCCTGTCCATCACCATAGCAAACAAGAAGGGGCTCAGAGCTGACCCTTGATGCAGTCCCACCTCCACCTTGAATTCGTCGGTCACACCGACAGCACACCTCACCACTGTCTTACATCTCTCAATCCATGTCCTGCACCACTCTAACATACTTCTCTGTCACTCCAGACTTCCTCATGCAATACCACAGTTCTTCTCTTGGCACCCTGTCATATGCTTTTTCCAGATCCACAAAGGCACAATGTAGTTCCCTCTGACCTTCTCTGTACTTCTCTATTAACATCCTCAAAGCAAACATTGCATCTGTGGTGCTCTTTCTTGGCATGAAACCAAACTGTTGTTAACAAATGCTGACCTCTGCCCTTAGTCTAGTTTCCACTATTCTTTCCCATAACTTCATCGTATGGCTCATCAACTTTATCCCTCTGTAGTTGCCGCAACTCTGCACGTCTCCCTTGTTCTTAAAAATGGGCACCAGCACACTTCTCCTCCACTCCTCCGGCATCTGCTCACTCTCTAGTACCTTGTTGAATGTTCTTGTCAGAAAATCTACTGCTACCTCTCCTAGACACTTCCATACCTCCACAGGTATATCATCAGGACCAACTGTCTTTCCATTCTTCATCCTCTTCAATGCCCTTCTCACTTCACCCTTACTGATCTTTGCTACATCCTGCTCCTCAATGGTCACCTCTTCTACTCTTTTTTCTCTATCATTGTCCTCATTCATCAGCTCTTCAAAGTACTCTTTCCATCTTCCCAGCACACTTCTGTCATCAGTCAATACATTTCCCTCTCTGTCCTTTATCAATCTAACTTGCTGCATGTCCTTCCCATCTCTATTTCTCTGCTGTGCCAACCTGTATAGATCATTTTCTCCCTCTTTACTGTCCAACAACCTATCATACAAGTCATCATACGCCCTCTGTTTGGCCTTAGCCACTGCTACTTTCGCCTTACGCTGTGTCTCCCTGTACTCCTGTTTACTCTCTTCGGTCCTCTCTATGTCCCACTTTTTCTTAGCTATCCTCTTCCTTTGTATACACTCCTGCACGTCCTCATTCCACCACCAAGTTTACTTATTTACTTTCCTTCCAGAGGACACATCAAGTACTCTCCTACCTGTGTCCCTGATCACATTGGCTGTGGTTGTCCAGTCATTTGGAAGCACTTCCTGGCTACCCAAAGCCTGTTTCAACTCCTCTTTGAAGACAACACGACACTCTTCCTTTTTCAGCTTCCACCACTTTGTCTTCTGCTCTGCCTTTGCCTTCTTCACCTTCCTCACCATCAGCATCATCCTGCATACCACCATCCTATGCTGTTTGGCAACGCTCTCACCCACTACTACTTTGCAGCCACTGACTTCCTTCAAATTACATTGCCTACACAAGATGTAGTCTACCTGTGTGCTCCTACCTCCGCTTTTATAAGTCACCCTATGCTCCTGTTTCTTCTGGAAGAAAGTATTCCCCGCAGCCATTTCCATCCCATCCTTTTTGCAAAATCTATCAACATCTGTCCTTCTGCGTTTTTATATATATATATATATATATATATATATATATATATATATATATTCCTGGATGAAGGTCCAGACGAAAGGACTTCACTGTTACTGTCTTAGCATGCTTGGCTATAGCAGTTGAACCACAGGTGTAAAGGGTGGGGCCAGTACTGTGCACACTGAACTCCACCTTAAAGCTCCATTGCACAGGCTAGAAGGACATGTCCACATCCCCATTGCCACCAACTCTAAAGCCCTGTAGTTAGCTGCACAAACACAAAGTGTTGAAATAGTAATACCGTTATCCTATTGTGTCAAAATTGTGACAGTATAATTTTTCATTATAATTTATTAACAGTACATTTAAAATAATTACTGTAGCTCTCCAATGAATGTAATTAACTACCATCTATGCATTACCATACCTGTGATTATTGTGATGGAAAATATTTAGTACTTTCCCCAATGATCAGCCGTTATACCCATTTTCAGGCATTTATTTTTAATTTTGGACACCACGCATTCATTCGTTCATATAAACCTAATTATGGTTGACGGGAGGCTGGCGCCCATCTTAGCCGACTCTGGAGGAGGGCAGGGTACACCCTGGACAGTTCATCAGGCCATCACAGGGCCAACATTCACACTCATACCTCAAGGTGAATTGAAACCAGGCAATTAGCCTACAGTGCATGTTTTTGGACTGAGGGAGAAAATCAGAATATCCAGAGGAAACCCACACAAGCACAGATGCAAACACGTACAACCTCCACACAGAAACGCCTGAGCTGGGAATTGAACTCAGGCCTTCTTGCTGTGAGGTGACCGTGCTAGCCTCTATGCTACAGTGCCACCCATTTCTGTACCAAAATATGTTGAGTACACTGGGAGGCAGAGACCAGGTTGAGAAGAGATACTGCTGTGCATGCATGAGCAGTAAGAAAAGGCAGCTGAACAGAAGGCCCAGCACACTAGTGTTCCCAATAAATGAATAAATAAATAATCCTTGAAAATCTTATGTTTATGGCCAGCTCATATAGCCCACAGGGAAAACTTAAGCATGCACTACCCTTGTTATTTGGCACTCTGATACTGCCTAAGATTGCTATTCAACACTGTAACAATATGTATGGGTCAATAAACTGGAAAAGGGATAACTTTAATTGTGCAAACCTTTAAAAGCAAACCTTTAATAGTTCCATAGTCTTCATCTCAATTTCTAAACCTCTTTATCCTTTATTAAGGACACGGTGAGGTTGGAACCCATCCCAGCCGACTTCTGCATGTCTTTGGACTATGGGAGGAAACCAGAGTACCCAGAGAAGGCCCATGCAAGCATACAGAATACATTCAAACTACATACAGAAACACCCTCATTGGGCATGGAACTTGAACTTAGGAACCTTTTTCTGTGAGGTGGATGTTCGAATCACTTCACCACCATGCTGCATATACAGTAGTTTTGTATTCAGTGAAGCCTAATGCAATTTTACACCTACATGTAGGTGGCCATATGAAGCAATGATGTGCAGTGAAGTTCACAGCTGGTGAGGCGCTGACTCTTTTAGAGTCAGATTTACAGACACAAATGAACTCAAAAGAGTATATTATTCATCATTTGTTTGACACCAGACCAATCGATACCTAAGAGAGAAGCAATAACACGACTGTCCACACAGTTAGTATGGTGTTTGATGTGTGGTGTAATTTAGTTCCATATCATATTTATTTCTATTTTACCTACTTTAGTACCTTTTAAAATAAAAGAAACTCTTTTCAGACAATGCATTGCATTTTATATCTCCTATGGGGATTCTTTACACAAATATGTGACGCATATGTCATTTGATGATAAAATTTATTCCAATGGCGTTGGTTTTCCTTTACTTATTGCCTCTTGTTTTGATTAAAAGTTCACATTTTGGAATTTTTTCAACTTGTAAATGTAATCTTCCATTCCGATAAGGCGGAGTGTAAAGGAAATATAGACTACAGATGCGGAAGATTGTAGGTCACACAAGAATCTGTGGACTCACAAGCGTCCTCTGCAATGAGTCAGGTGTACTGTTTGCCTTACCTAATAACTTTTTTATTGGGTTTTATGAATAATCTGCAGCCTAAATACAACACGGAAGCACACATTATACATTATACAGATTATGAAAAGGCAGAGCATATAATCTGAGTGTTTGAAAGCATTTCATCTGTAATATATTTCACAGGGGTCGGCAACCCATGGCTCCGGAGCCGTATGCGGTTTTCAACTCTCTAATGCGGCTCCGTGGCTTTTAAAAATAATTAATGTTGTACTTTACGGTGGCTGACGGGTGCAAATGTGCTTCATATATAAAAACCACTGTGTAACAAAAAACAACTCCAAAAAGAAAATGCTGCTTATTTATTCACAACGGAAGCATTCCGGGCTCCCAGGGGTAGAGAGTTCACCTGAAAGACGGGAGAATCTGCCTAAGACAGAGTCCTGCAACGGTTGGGTACCCACAGGGACTGTGAGTAACCTTGAAGAAAAATGCTCATTGAGGGTTGAAAATTACATAAATGAAATTAACAGTCACAGGTGCGGGCGGATATTTATTTGGTGTGGGCGGGGTGATTTTGTGTGTGTGTGTGTGTGTGTGTGTGTGTGTGTTCTTGTGGACATGGCTATCATTATATTAATTAGCTACATTCAGAGTCTCAGTGTTTTTGATCTTGGTGGAGGGAGCATACCATGGCATTTCCAAACCCTTGTGCTCATGACAAGGAGTGTTCTCACCATCGCAGCAGCAGCGGAGCAAGCGAGAGAGATTTATCCACTGCTGTGGTTTGTAAACTAGGGACGGAAATCAGAGCTGAAATAAGAGGCGATGGATGAGATTTGGTTTAGGCACAGCAATCTCCGAATTAAATAACTCTCCTCTCAGTGACAAAAGGCTGCTCCTTAAAATGATTCTTCATATACTTTTCTGTGTTGCTGTCATTTTTCTAAATTAAAACTATGAGAAAACAACATTAATAGAACGTATAAAGAAAAAGAAGATCCCACGAAGTGATGGTGAGGTGGACTACCCAACCAGTAACACATCTGGCTGCACCCCATCCCTCGCTTCGTGGGATAGTTAGTCCGTTTTCTTTATAAAATACAAGAAGGACTTAAACACATTCATTCATTTCCTGAACCGCTTAATTCAAATTGTGGTCGCAGGGAGGCTGGTGCCCACCCCAGCAGACTCTAGGCGAGGGCAGAGTACAGCCTGGACAGCTCACAAGGCCATTGCAGGGCAGAAACACGCTGATGGCTATGCAGCTACTCTTGATAAAAGTCAGCAGTGGTTCTTTTCCAGCCTCGCACCATAGTCAGTGAGAGACATAGCCAGCCTTTGATAATTCAATTCGCTGCACTGGGGGGACAGTAACAACCCGTAGAGAGGGTTTTTTTTTTTATTGTCTCTGCAGTCATTCAAATCAATGCAACATACTGTTTTTTTTATATTAACATAAAGGAAAAAGGGGAAAAACATTATATGGAGTTTTATTTGATTTTAAATGTCAAAAAAGGATTTGTGGCTCCCAGTAGTTTCTTTACTGTAGAAAACAGGTCCAAATGACTCTTTGAATGGCAAAGGTTAGCGACCTCTGGTATAGAGGGACAGCAACACACTATTTGCATCACATACCAGCGCAGTTTGTGAAGGACACAATTCACTGAGCGGCACAGCAAAACACTGCTTCACTGTATAGCTCCTCCATGTATTTCAACAGGACATATGGAAACTCTGTTATTCTTTATTGAAAAAAAATATTTTAATATTGGAATCGAATGGTGAAAGGGCTTGTAATACATACCAGCTGACAAATATTCTGACACATATACCTATTATATTTTATGATTAACTTTTTTTAAGATTGACAGGGGAGCGTCTGCTTCACCTGTCTTCCTTGAATGCATAACACTGGTATGAAGCCACACTATTTAATATTTCATTCTTAAGTAAAAAACTATATATCAGTGGGAGTGTTTCTCAGTGATGGTCGCTGTCTTTGAAGGATGTTTTTATGTTCCCTAAGTCCTGAAACATCAGAGAGAACAGGGCAGCAAACCATGTAATCTGAAGTAAAAGAAGTCAACCTTTTGAGGTGTGCTCAGGACATTTCTGTCTTCAGTTTTTGTTCATAGTACTTAATCTTTAAAAATCAAACAATTTGTCTACATGTATTAAACAACAGGAGAAAACAGAATGTGTACATAGCCACAATGAAGCTTGTAATTTTTGAATAGATTATAAAGTGGCAAAAAAGTCTCATAAATCCATTCCAGCTTGATTTTATTTTATGATGCATGACATATAAACGTTGATGAGACAATTTTCAAATAATATGTATACACACACACACACACACACACACACACACACACACACATATGGGCACCAGCCTCCACTGTGACCCGAATTAGGATTAAGTGATTTAGAAACTGAATGAATGAGTAAAAGATTCTTTTAAATTATACTTTTGGGGCTTTGTTCAAAATACTGTTCATTTCTCAAAATGACTCATGTTATAAAGACCGAATATAGTTGAGGCATGAGCAAACCAGAGACGTAATTTAAATGATGCACCTTGGATTCTCAATTGGAACCCCTTGGCCATGATATTATGAGGTATCTTCTAAGTTGATTTGAGATCCTTTATGCTTGACCAGCAATTCTGTTTCTATTTTGTGTTGTTGATATATCTTGTAAGAAAGAACCGATGCAAGGCATAGTAAGTTAATAATTATGGAAGCTGCAATGAATTCCAATGAGATCTACCAGTGCTGCCTTAAAAAACTTTGACAATTGTCATATCTGCCAAGCCAATTTGCCCTGTTTTGTGCAGCAGATCAGCATTTCAAGATTTGCTGCCTCTTTGTATGTGTCATATTTTGTGACAGAGAGCGAAGATAGGATCTTCCATCCTGTGTCTGTGTCATGACAGACAGTGTTATCAAGAAAATAAACACATAAATACCTATCTGATCATTTACAAAATAATGTTTTTCTTTCAGGAATAGCAACAATAGTTATTACTATTGAAACATTGCCACTTCTTTCATTGTTTCATTCCCTCTTCTGGACAGAAAAATGTTATATAAATATACATATATACATATATGTATATGTGTAGATGTGTGTGTGTATATATATATATATATATATATATATATATATATAAATATATATATATATATATATGTATATACATATATGTATATGTGTAGATGTATGTATATATATATATATATATATATATATATATATATATATATATATATGTATGTGTGTGTGTGCGTGTGTGTGTGTGTGTATGTGTGTGTATGTGTGTGTGTGTATTTATTTGGATTTGGCTCTACTAATTGACATAATTGACATTCTTACAACCCGTGGACAGTGTACTTATTACATCCTTCATGCATTAAATTAAATGTTATATCAGGGTATTGAAAAAGAAAAACACCCGGCGCTATTAGTTTCTTTTAAAAATAACTCAAAATAATGCAAATTATAGAAAGAAACTGCTTTTGACAAAGTGTAATTGACTTCGGTTTTCTGAGTTTTAATGGTTGTCATTATACATGGTCTGCAATGGCCTGGCAAGCCATCCAGGGTGTACTCTGCCCTCGCCCGGAGTCGGCTGAGATGGGCGCCAGCATCCCCATGACCCTAATTAGTATTAAGTGGTTACAGAAAATGAATCAATGAATATTATGCATGCTAACACAAAAACATCCTACATTTCAAAACAAATTCTTGAAAAAATTAAAGACCAGAAATATATTATTTACCACATAAAACTTAATTTAACAGTTTTCTATTAATTGTTATTAATTGTTACCCATGAAACAGTGGGGCAAGAGAGACAGTGCTAAGGACTGTTGGTAGCCCAACCTAAACTTGAACACCTTTTTATTTTTATTAGATTTTTATTGGGTCACAATATAAAGTGACTAAATTTACAGCCTTATAGCACTGAAATTATATTGTGGGACAACAACAGGGATATTGTTGTTCTCCTGTATAGTGAACAGAAATGTTTTGATTTACACCATGAACGATTTTTCCACACTCACAGCTACTGGGGTCGCTCCTGTATTTGTTTACTTTTCATTCTGATAAAAAATGACGAATGTCTAAGGTGAATGTTACTATTTGGATTGAATTCATAGGGGTGGAAGGTATCCATACACTGTCCACAAATCTTCACAGAGTTATTTGAAAGGCCACAAATAAAGAATTGTATATGAAGTCAGGGCTGATAAATTCTCAGTCAGACTTGGATTGAAAGAAAGTAATGTTGGAGAAGATTTATAGCAGAGAAGTTTTTTGTTTGTCTGTTTTTGTACAATTTCCATGTTACATTGATTTGTTTTATATTCAGTTTTTTTTTTTTTCTTCATCTTTCTCTTTAGAACAAATGGGGCAGTGGTGGTCTAGTGGATAGGGCGCAGGATCGCTGATCCTAAGGTTGGGGGTTCGAGTCCCCACAGGGTTGTCACTGTCCCCCCCAGTGCAGCTAACTGGGTTGTTAAAGGCGGGCCATGTCTCTCACTGTCTATGGCAGGGGTTGGCAACCTTTGCCATTCAAAGAGCCATTTGGACCCGTTTTCCACATTAAAGAAAACACTGGGAGCCACAAATGCTTTTTTGACATTTTAAATCAAATCACACTGCATATAATGTTTTTCCCCTTTTTCCTTCATGTTAATATAAAATAACAATATGTTACATTGATTTAAACGACTGCCGAGACCATTTAATTACAATTCTGTTTGCAACAAAAACATTTACATTAAAAAAAAAAATCGCCAGCCTCCCCGCGACCCGAATTAGAATTAAGCGGTTCAGAAAATGAATGAATGTGTTCGAATGCTTCTTGTGTTTTTATAAAGAAAAAGAATATCCATCCCACGAAGCGCGGGACGGGCTGCAGCCAGATGTGTAACGGGTTGGGTTGCCAACCTCACCAATCACGTCGTTCGTGGGATCTTCTTTTCTTTATTCGTTATATTAATGTTGTTTTGTCATAGTTTTAATTTACAAAAATGATAACACAGAAAAGTATTTGAAGACTTATTTTAAGAAGGAGCCTGCTCAACATTCTTTTAAATAATATTAATGCTTAATGCTGCACTGACCGACCCATTCTCAGAGTGGAGACTGAACCACACCCAGTCTTTTATTTTGTCACTATGAGGACAGTTATTTAATCTGGAGATTGCTGTGTATAAACAAATCTCATCCACATCTCCTTCCTTCAGCTGTGATTTCCGTTCCTGAATTACAAACCCCGGTGGCAGAAAAAAATCTCTCTCTCACCGCGCTGCTGCTTGCCATGAGCTCTTTTAGGGCTCTTTTATATTTCTTTGGTGTGGGCGGGGTGATTTTGTGTGTGTTCTTGTGTTCTTGTGGACACACAAAATCACCCCGCCCACACCAAATAAATATCCGCCCACATCTGTGACTCTTAATGTTCATCTATGTAATTTTCAACCCGAAAAGAGCATTGGAAGGGTACCCAGATCATTCAGGTGGAAAAAAACCTAGATTGGACATTACTGTTTCAATTCTGAAGTGGGGCCATCTTGGTGGGATCACATTACTGTTTAAGACTTAAAGCAAGGTGGCTCACGAAGATGGCTCCAATTCAGAATTGAAATAGTAATGTCCACTCTAGGTTTTTTTTTCTTTTCTTTTGATGATCAGTGATTGGTGGGAACAGGTGGAAGGTGTGGCTATTGACTGGCTGAAGTGAAAACCTGCACCCACACCGGCCCTTTGCTGTATGAGTAACTCAGCACTTTGTGGTGCACCAATCAGCCACCGTAAAGCACAACTTTATTTTGAAAAGCCATGGAGCCGCACCAGAAAGGTGAAAGAGCCGCACACGGCTCCGGAGCCGCGGGTTGCCGACCCCTGGTCTATGGTGAGAGGCATGTAAAAGAACCATTGCTGACTTTCGTAAAGAGTAGGCTGCAAAGTCATCAGCATGTTTCTGTCCCTTGCTAAAAGGGTTGTGACAGGAAGGGCATCCGACGTGAAAACCTCTGCCAAATCAAACGTGCGAATCATATGATTTGCTGTGGCGATTTCTGAGTAAAAGGGAAAAAGCTGAAAGGAAGACATTTCTCTTTAGAACAAATGGAGCCCCTTTCAATTTAAAATGGTCAGTTGATGTATTGTGCACAATGTAGCCATGAGGATGGGCACAAACAAGTTCCTGTCCTCATGCCGGTCCCAAGCCTGGATAAATGAAGAAGGTTGCGGCAGGAAGGGCATCCGCCGTAAAACTTTTGCCAAAATACAGAATGCAAGCCGTCAAGACAAATTTCATACCGGATTGGTCGAGGCCCGGGTTAACAACAACCGCCATCAGTGCTGTCTACCAACAGGGTGCTGGTGGAAATTGGACTACTGTTGGTCGAAGAAGGAGAGGTCGAAGAAGGAGAGGTGGGAGGCGTGTCCGCAGGCAGCGAGAAAAGAGGAAAAGCATGAGTCTAGGACTGAGAGTAGGGACTTTGAATGTTGGAACTATGCAAAGAAAAGGTAGAGAGCTGGCTGACATGATGCAGAGGAGGAAGGTGGACATACTGTGTGTTCAGGAGACCAGGCAGAACGGTAGCAAGGCTAGAAGATTAGGAGCAGGGTTTAAGCTGTTTTATCATTGTGTGGATGGGAAGAGAAATGGAATAGGAGTCATCTTGAAGGAGTGGTTTATCAGGAATGTTCTAGAAGTGAAGAGTGTCATACAGAGTGATGAGTCTCAAGTTATAAATCGAAGCGTGATGTTCAATGTTCTTAGTGCTTATGCCCCACAGGCAGGATGTGAGCTAGAACAGAAGGAGAGATTCTGGAGTGAGTTAGATGAAGTGATGCAGAGTATCTCCAGAGGTGAAAGAGTGGTCATTGGTGCAGACTCAGACACAGAAGGACAGATGTTGATAGATTTTGCAAAAAGGATGGAAATGGCTGTGGTGAATACTTTCTTCCAGAAGAGACAGGAGCATAGGGTGACTTATAAAAGCGGAGGTAGGAGCACACAGGTAGACTACATTTTGTGTAGACGATGTAATTTGAAGGACGTCAGTGACTGCAAAGTAGTAGTGGGTGAGAGTGTTGCCAAACAGCATAGAATGGTGGTGTGCAGGATGATGCTGATGGTGAGAAAGGTGAAGAAGGCAAAGGCAGAGCAGAATACAAAGTGGTGGAAGCTGAAAAAGGAAGAGTGTCGTGTTGTCTTCAAGGAGTTGAAACAGGCTTGTGTGGTCAGGAAGTGCTTCCAGATGACTGGACAACTACAGCTAATGTGATCATGGAGACAGGTAGGAGAGTACTTGGTGTGTCCTCTGGAAGGACATTCGATAAGGAGACTTGGTGGTGGAATAAGGAACTGGAGGAGTGTGTACAAAGGAAGAGGATAGCTAAGAAGAAGTGGGACATTGAGAGGACTGAAGAGAGTAAACAGGAGTACAGGGAGATACAGCGGTGCGGTGTCAAAGGCCAAACCGAGGGCATATGATGACTTGTATGATAGGCTGGAGAGTACGAAGGGAGAAAATGATTTATACAGGTTGGCACAGCAGAGAAATAGAGATGGGAAGGGCGTGCAGCAATTTAGAGTGATAAAGGACAGAGAGGGAAATGTATTGACTGATGACAGAAGTGTGCTGGGAAGATGGAAACAGTACTTTGAAGAGCTGATAAATGAGGAAAATGAGAGAAAAAAAGAGTAGAAGAGGTGACTGTTGAGGATCAGGAAGTAGCAAAGATTAATTAGGGTATTGACGAGGATGTCTGTCTTCCTTTCAGCTTTTTCCCTTTTACTCGGGAGTCGCCACAGCAAATCATCTGATTCGCACGTTTGATTTGGCAGAGGTTTTTACGTCGAATGCCCTTCCTGTCTCAACCCTTTTTAGCAAGGGACAGAAACACGCTGATGACTTTGCAGCCTGCTCTTTACGAAAGTCAGCAATGGTTCTTTTACATGCCTCTCACCATAGAGTGAGAGACATGGCCCACCTTTGATAACCCAGTTAGCTGCACTGGGGGGGACAGTGACAACCTTGTGGAGAGTGGGACTCAAACCCCCAACCTTTGGATCAGCGGTCCAGCACCTAATACCACTAGATCACCACTGCTAAGGGTATTGAAGAGGATGAAGAGTGGACAAACAGTTGGTCCTGATGACATACCGGTGGAGGTATGGAAGTGTCTAGGAGAGGTAGCAGTACATTTTCTGACAAGAACATTCAACAAGGTCTTAGAGAGTGAGAGGATCCCACAGTAATGGAGGAGAAGTGTGCTTGTGCCCATTTTTAAGAACAAGGGAGACATGCAGAGTTGTGGCAACTACAGAGGGATAAAGCTGATGAACCATATGATGAAGTTATGGGAAAGAATAGTGGAAGCTAGACTAAGGGCAGAGGTCAGAATTTGTGAACAACAGTTTGGTTTCATGTCAAGAAAGAGCACCACAGATGCAGTGTTTGCTTTGAGGATGTTAATAGAGAAGTACAGAGAAGGCCAGAGGAAGTTGCATTGTGCCTTGTGGATTTGGAGAAAGCATGTGACAGGGTGCCGAGAGAAGAACTGTGGTATTGTATGAGGAAGTCTGGAGTGGCAGAGAAGTATGTTAGAGTGGTGCAGGACATGTATGAGAGATGTAAGACAGTGGTGAGGTGTGCTGTTGGTGTGACAGAAAAGTTCAAGGTGGAGGTGGGACTGCATCAAGGGTCAGCTCTGAGCTCCTTCTTTGCTATGGTAATGGACAGGCTGACAGACGAGGTTAGACAAGAATATACATGAACTATGATGTTTGCAGATGACATTGTGATCTGTAGTGAGAGCAGAGAACAAGTACAGGAAAATCTAGAGAGGTGGAGATATGCCCTGGAAAGGATAGGAATGAAGGTTAGCCGCAGTAAAACAATACACGTGTGTGAACGACAAGGACCCAAGAGGAACGGTGAGGTTACAGGGGGCAGAGATAAAGAAGGTGGAGGATTTTAAGTACTTAGGCTCAACAATCCAGAGCAATGTAGAGTGTGGAAAAGAGGTGAAGAAGCATGTGCAGGCAGGTTGGAATGGTTGGAGAAAAGTGGCCGGTATGATGTGTGATAGGAAGGTATCGGCAAGAATGAAAGGAAATGTGTACAAGTTGATGTTGAGGCCAGCAATGTTGTATGGTTTAGAAACAGTAGCACTGAGGAAAAGAGAGGAGGCAGAGCTGGAGGTAGCAGAGATGAAAATGTTGAGGTTCTCTTTGGGAGTAACAGGTGTAACACATGTAAACACATGGTTACTAAATTTATTGGAAAAAACCCTAGTTTCCAACACTCCCTGAAAGCACTAGTTTCCTAGTCCCCTTGAACGCGTCATAGGCACGTGCTGCATGCGACCAGCAGAGCGTGTAGGAGAGCGTGAAGAGCAGGACGCATACAGAGCCCTCGAAAAGCGACACGAGTGAGTCAACGATCAAAAAATGTGATTAAGTGAACTTTTAACAAGTTTAACTAAGTTTGTGTGCTTTTCAGAGCCTTGTATGTGTTTTGTTCTCTCTCAATCGCACCGGGTGGAGAGAGTTTGTTTTCTTGGAAACTCTGGTGAGTCATTACAATATGAAGCTAGTTTAAGAACCTATGCTAACTTTACACGTGGTGAACCTATGCTAACTTTACACGTGGTGACTTTTAAAGCTGTGTGCACTATTTTTGTCTTTAAAAAGCTAAGACCAGTCGGAGTACATAACAAAGATTGTGCTGTGCACAAAATGAACCTTACATTTTATTTTTCTAAATGTTTTGTTGAAAGCACTTTTGCTAATGCACTAAAGTAGTGCAGATAAGCTGTTTTGTTTTGTATTACATTCCATTCAGTGCCTTTCATGCACTTTTGTCATTTTATTTAGGAATTATTGTTGTTAAATATTTTATTCATTGTGTCTGTACTGCATGTGCAGACTGGTTTTAGTGGATCTGGATTTGACCTTGAAGCTGGTTTCGGACACGGATGGCGAGCCAAATCCAGTGAGAACTCTTGGTGGATCCAGAAGCAGTGTGGCCAACTGTTCTCTGGATGCGAGAGTAGATCTACAGACCCAACCACTTCAAATCACAGGATCCCAGATAAAAACAGATAAAAACACCTTTATCCCAAACGGATCACAATCCTGGAAAAGACTCCCGGGTTCACACGAATCAAACCTTAGAGACTTAAGCTTATTTTATTTTATTTTTAATTTGTAAAGAAAGTTCTACAACATTGTTTGCACTGTTTCTTGTAGTATTGTTAATTGTAATAAATCTGCCGGCTGTTCAACTTTAAATCTCCACAATTCATTTTACTCCTCTAGAACCTAGTATAAAATCTAGCACAGCTATATCAAGCTGGTGTTACACAAGGATGGGTTGAATCAGGAATGAGTACATCAGAGGGACAGCACATGTTAGAGGTTTTGGAGACAAAGTCAGAGAGGCTAGATTGAGATGGTTTGGACATGTACAGAGGAGTGATAGTGTAGTGTGTAGGATGCTGAGGTTGGAACTACCAGGCAGAAGGCCAAAGACCAAAGAGAAGATTTATGGATGTGGTGAAGGAGGACGTGAAGGTAGTTCGTGTAAGAGTAGAAGATGCATGGATAGGGTGAGATGGAGGCAGACAATTTGCTGTGGCAACCCCTGAAGAGAAAAGCGGAAAGGAAAAGAAGTTGTTGATGTGTTGTGCATATGTTTGCACTGTTGGAGAAAACCCATATACAAGTACTGATTTATAAGAATATCTAAAAATTTTAAAGACATCCAAAACCCATAAGAAAGGCCCTTGTCAGCATCAAGATTCAAGTCCAGAACCTTCCCTCTGTTACATGAAGGTACTAATCACTCAGCCATCAGACCAGCCCTGAAGCTCAACTACACTGTGTAAACTACCAGTGACAGGCATCCAGGGGCCTTCATTCCGCCTTTTCATGATCTGTATAATGTATAAAATGTATTTCTGTAACATATTTAAGCTGCAGATTAATCATAAAACACAGTTAAAAAAAAAAAAAAGTTACTCTGCAAGGCAAACAGTACCTCTGACTCATGGTAGAGGGTGCTTGTGAGCCCACAGATTCTTCTACAGCCGACAATCCTCTTTGTTTATTGTTATATTCCCTTTACGATCTGCCTTATCAAAATTTCAAGCTGAGAAAATTCGCCAGAATTCACATATTCTCTTTGGTATCGATCGGTCTGTTGCCAATCAAATAATGAATTATCTACTAATTTGCGTTCATTTGTATTTGTAAGTCTGGCTCTTGAAGAGTCAGTGCCTCACCAGCTGTCAACCTCACCACACGTCAAGACTAACTTTGAGAATGAAAATGCTGCTGGAAATGTGCATGATGGTAGGTCCAAAATGGCTTATGCTGCTAGCGCTTTGTTGACTCAGTTTTTCTGTCATCAGTTGTTTTAGGGTGTGATTTCTGCACTTGTTGTTTTACGCAGCTCAGCACAATTATGTGTTTTGCTGCATGGGTCATAGATGTAGCCCAGCCAATCCAACCAATTCATGTCACTACAGCCAATCAGAAGGGCAACATATCTCTGAGTATGTCCTTAAGTCATGACACTTGTATGCCTTTGAAAACAACAAGTACTAATGTTTCTGCAAGCAACCGCTGATGTTATACATGATCATTTTAAATGACTAATAACACTAATTCACCACAGATAACCTTTCAGACTTTTAATTGGGTGAAGTTCAGAATATGGTGGTACCAGGTTACATCTAAAAATGGCGCCTCGTGGTCTCCAAATCTCACGTTTTCTATTAAAGCAATTTAAATACTCATGCTTCTGGGGAAAGTGGGGCTGTAGCATAGTGGTTAGAGTGCTGGGCTCATGATCAGGAGGTTGTGAGTTCAGATCCCAGTTAGACCCTCACTGTGCTAAGACCCCTGGGCAAGGTCTCAACCACAAATCTGCCTCTGTTCACAGGTAAGTCTGTTGGGTTTTTACACTCGAGCCTAGTGGCTTAGCCTCATGGCTCATCAGGCCGGTACTTATCCCCAGTCTCTGTAGTATGAAGCAATCAGGAGTTCAACTCCCCCTGGATGGGACACTCGTCCATTGCAGGTTACCTTCCCAGTATATTTTACTGGTACCCATTTATACTGCTGGGTGAACAGAGACACACTTGTGGTTGAGACCTTGCCCAGGGGTCTTAGCACAGTGAGGGTCTCAGTGGGATTCGAACTCACAACATCCTGATCATGAGCGCAGCACCCTAACCACTATGCCACCGGCCCCACTAGCCTCTGTTCACCCAGCAGTATAAATGGGTACCACTAAAAATATACTGGGAAGGTAACCTTTGATGGACTAGTGTTCCATCCAGAAGGAGTTGAACTCCTAGTTGCTTCATGCTATGGAAACCGGCAATAAGCACTGGCATGATGAGAGACTTGGCTTGGGTGAAAAAACCTTCAGGGGGGAAAAAAAGTCTATTGCTGGGATAATGTGGTCATTCAGCTGACGTTGGCCTGGTAATATGTCATGGTAATTATATGCTGTTGTCAAAACTAAGGGTGGTCCGGCTATATATAGGCTTTTTTAACAATATTGGCACTGATTTGATATTAATGTTTTCGATAACAAGTATATGTGCTGTTTAGTATTCCTTTCTTTCACAAATATTCTCCTGAAAGTATGGACAGTACACTGTATTTCACCTGAAAATTGCACTCATATTCTGGCCGTGGACAAACTGTTTCCACAAAGACGGAAATGCAGAACTCCGTATAATGTGTCCTTGTCCTGTAAAATTACAATTTCTCTTCACTGAAACTGGGCCAAACCTGTTTAAGCATAACAGTGCCCCTGTGCACAAAGAGAGTCCATAAAGACATGGCTTGCCAAGGTTGTTGTGGAAAAACTCAAGTTGAATGCTCAGAGGCCTGACCTCAACCCTCCTGAAAACTTTTTTGATAAACAGGACTGCAGATTGCATCCTTGTTCTCTTCACCAAACACCAGTGTATAATAGTAACACTCCAGAATGTAGAGGAAGATCTCATTGTATAAGTAGAGGTCATTACAACATAACGTGGGGATAAATCTAGAATGTGATGTTTAAAGAAATGAATGTAATGATCAGGATACTACAAAACTTTGAGCCATATTGTGGATATAACTCTGAAAGTTCACTCTAAATCTTAGTTGGTGCTCACTGGTACTCAGTTCCTTTTTAAGGATCTTCTTAAATGGTTAGCCATAAACCTCTCACACTTATTTGCTACAGTGGCAACAAACTAAGTCATTCAGTGCTTTTCTCAGAACTTTTTTTTAAACTTATGATAGTGTATTTTATCTCAGTGTAGCAAATGTAAAATCAGCAGTGTAGTTATAGGCTTTTCCCTGCATGTCCAGATTTCTTGAAGAGAATAATCCTCCCAACCATTTTCGGACATCATCTTGTAACTCCTCAGGCGTTCAGCAAAACAAAAAAGTAAATTTTACGATGAATGAATGTCTCTATCAGGACCTACAGGATTCTGGATCATTGTACGCATACTCAAAAAACTGGTTTTATATCAATGTTTCTTTGGCTCTAGCAGAATGTGTGCATCAGAACACCAGCCCTGGTTTTACATACACTATAATAAAAAGAACAAAACACAAGTTACCTTACAATGAAAGATTGCCTCATTCACTCAATATTCAATTGCCAAAGCGATTACTTCTTCTAGGGTGGCAGAAAGACTGGAGGCTATGTCAGGCACATTCACACCTAATGGCAATTTGATACAACCAACGAGCCTAATGTGCAGGCCTTTGGACTGTGAGAAGAAGGCGAAGTACCCTAAGGAAACCCACACAAGCACGCAAATTTCACACAAACATACCTGAGACTGGGACTTGAACAAAGGACCCTCTTGCTGTGAGACTGATGTGCAACAATGCTGCCCAAGATTTTTTCTCCTCGTACCATTCTCTTTTTAAATTCTTTCCACCATAATTTCAATGTGTTTATGAGTTCTGGTGATTACATGAAATATGCAAAATAACTGGACACACACAGAAGGTTTTCATTACAATTATAATGTAATTTTTAAAATACCCTCAAAATAGAAAATATGATCTCAGTACAGTTAGCACCTTACTGCAGCTGTGTGTGTGTGTGTGTGTGTGTGTGTGTGTGTGTGTGTGTGTGTGCCAAAATGTTTGTATGTTGATTTATGCAAATTGTTTGGCCTTTTTGTTTTGCCTCCCTGTTTCATTATATTTACTCAACAGAATTTCATTTATAATACTCACCAATCTGTAATCAGTGTTTTTTGCTGCAATTAATATTCGACTCTTCCAGTGCAGCTAACTGGGTTATCAAAGGCCGGCCATGTCTGTCACTGTCTATGGTGAGGGGCTGTAAAAGAACCATTGCTGACTTTTGTCAAGAGTTACCGCATAGCCGTCAACGTGTTTCTGCCCTGAGATGGCATGGCGAGCCGTCCAGGGTGTACTCTGCCGTTGCCCAGAGTCGGCTGAGATGGGCGCCAGCCTCCCCGCGACCCTAATTTGGATTAAATGGTTCCGAACCTGAATGAATGAATAATGTTTGACTAGTCTATGCAAATTTCTATGAAGATACTGAAAACTAAGAGCAGATATGTACCACTTTTATAATTAAAGATTTTACCATGATTATTATGATTTAGGGGCAGTGGTGGTCTAGTGGTATAGGGCGCTAGATCGCTGATCCAAAGGTTGGGGGGATCAAGTCCCACTCTCCACAAGGTTGTCACTGCCCCCCCCCCCCTCCCCCAGTGCAGCTAACTGGGTTGTTAAAGGCGGGCCATGTCTGTCACTGTCGATGGTGAGAGGTTCATGTAAAAGAACCATTGCTGACTTTCATAAAGAGTAGCTGCAAAGCCATCAGCGTGTTTCTGTCCCTTGCTAAAAAGGGTTGTGACAGGAAGGGCATCTGACGTAAAAACCTCTGCCAAATCAAATGTGTGAATCAGATGATTCGCTGTGGCGAGGAAAAGGGAAAAGACAGACAGACCATGATTATTATGATTTATTAAAATGTGATGCCAAACGTGACAGAACGTGGTAATTGTAGTAGAGCTGAACAGATTCTCAATAGAGCATGACACCTTGATGAACTTGGAGAACAATTTAAAAAGAACAATTTTTGCAAGTTTTATTTCTTGGATGCACCCTGCCACCCCAATTGTGCTCCAGGTGGAGTTTTAAATTGTGGAGCTTCACATTGTTTGAATGGTAGCAATTATGGACATGGTGGCCCCAGTGGACCAGTGGGGATTATGGACACAGATGTGAACCCAGGATAAAAGACCATGATGCACCATCATCGAGACCTTAATGAATTTGAAAACCTGATTATTTCAAGTTTCTTCTCTTAGATGCAGCTCTTTTCATACCCCAGTCAGGCTCCAAGTGTGGTCATAAATCATGGATGTTCATGCTTTTTATGAATCATGGAGATTGTAGATATGGTGGCTTTAGTGTAAGCCCAATTTAAAACTATCATCCTGCATCATGTCACTGCTAGAATACACGGTGTGTGTGTGTCTGATGTACAGGTAGGGGCATCACTGATCACTTCTTGTTAGCTGCACGCCAGATTGCTTCTGTTCTTCTGTTGCTTCTGTTCTTCAGCTTTAAAGACAATGACCACCCAGGAGACTATAGTTCCACATTGAGTCACATTCTATATAGAGATCTAAAGACCTTTTGTAGATGTTTTGCATCAAGTTATTCCCAAATGGACCTTCATGGCTATGTGGCATCTTTGAAGAGAACTCACAGCCAGTTATTTCAGGTTTCCTATGGGACCAGGCCAGATATCCAATACAGTCTATTGTCTTTCTACAGACAGTTTCAGAAGCATTGTGAACATATGAGCTGTGAGTAAGTTGAGCCAAATGACTTCAGAAAGCTGAAAACTACAGAAGCTATCCTGCAACACTGACAGCTTTTTTCCACTATTCTTACTGTGTTACCAAACTGCAACTCAGAGAAATATATGCATCCTCTCCGCAATTTAATGTCAATGTCAATGTCTGCCATAATACCAAATTAAAACAACTAGACAAGTACAACACAGGGGCCATTATATATGCGTTATAAATATGAAATCATTGTTTAGGCATCATTTAGATGCATGGGGTTTTTTGTTCTCGATGATTATGCATATTCATGTGAATTCGTCCCACCATGACCCATTATTTAATTAATAAATAAATGTATAATTCATAAACATTTTTCTTTTTGCAGTTTTATGTCTATTAAAACCTCAGTGGTACAAAGATAAATGAGCGTATTGTTAGAGTTACATATATCAGTAGAAAACACATTTTAAAATATTATTTCTATATTATTCAAGAAATTAGTTGCTCAGTCACTTTACACACACTGGACTCACTGAGGGGAATTTGTATGGGTGAGAAATAAATTACTAATTATCCCACTTGGTTGAGTCAGCAAAGGCACCAAAGATAGTGAATGACACACAGCTATATTAAAACTCTCTTCTCGCATAAATATTAATCACATTGAGGTTTCAAAGCTCTATGGGTAAAATGACATTTGGACACACAAGTGTATAAATGTACTCACAGAATGAAAAAAACCAAACATATTGTGACCTTAGTCTTATAATCCAATCTAGGTTAAGAATGAATGGAGAATTGAAAACTTTATTATAGTAAGGTCACGGTATGTTTAAAATCTGAAGTATTTTTAAATGTTCTACTGTAGTAAATTTGTTATTAGGAAGAGTGTTTCTTTATCATTGCACCGCTAATTCATTACATGCTTGCTTGAGACAATGGAAATCATTCATTCATTCATTAAAACTCTCAAATCTATATGGGAAGGCTGGAGCTGATCTCAGATGACTCTACTGCCAAGCTATGGGGCCGGACATGCACACAACTATTCATGTTCACACCTAGGAGCAATTTGGAAGACAATTAACATAATGTGCATGTCTTTTCTCTGTGGCGGGAAACCAGAGTGAGTATCTGGAGAAAATGTACACAAGCATGGGGACAACATGCAAACTCCACACTGAAATACCCTTGCTGAGCCCAGGACTCGAACCCAGGACCCTGTTGCTGTGATATGGACATGCTAACAGTAGTAATCAATTAAATGTCAATACAGTCCATACAAAAGAAGTAGCTATGACAAATTAGCTATGATAAAGTCATATTTTAAGAAATTGGTAAGTGGATATAATTTTTTTTTTTTAATTTGTTTTGTAGTAAAATTCTTTCTGTGCTAATTTTTGGCTTAGATTATTAAAATAGTGCTATTATTGGTAATATACAGTTTTGTTACTTTACATATGTGGTAATATGTATATTTGTATTTCAGAAAAGTAGCTGTTACTTCTAAATGCTTTGCTCCTCCAATGTGCCTACCAAGCACTTCTTCTTCTTCCTTTCCTTTCAGCTTTTCCCCGTCCTCGGGAGTCACTATAGCGAATCATCTGATTTGCACGTTTGGTTTGGCAGAGGTTTTTACGTCGGATGCCTTCCTGTCACAACCCTTTTTAGCAAGGGACAGAAACACGCTGACGGCTTTGCAGCTACTCTTTACGAAAGTCAGCAATGGTTCTTTTACATGAACCTCTCACCATAGACAGTGAGAGACATGGCCCGCCTTTGATAACCCAGTTAGCTGCACTGGAGGGACAGTGACAACCCTGTGGAGACTGGAACCCCTAACCTTAGGATCAGCGATCCTGCGCCTTAACCACCTTTAATGACTGTGAACTTTCCCACCTAAAACGATTTGTACAATTTTCACACTGTTTGTTGGATACATGTAACTTAATGTTGTATTATATAAAGATGCCTTGTCAGGCTGTTAATTTGTGGATAACTTTAAACTTAAAGCAGGGTTGTTTCTAAGTGAGATACCTGAAATTCTTTATGGCCTTTCTTACCTACATAGCTAATTTTAAAAATAATAATAAAACAAAGCATAGGATTACATTATTCAGGGGCAGTGGTGGTCTAGTGGATAGGGTGCAGGATCGCTGATCCTAAGGTTGGGGGGTTTGAGTCCCCACAGGGTTGTCACTGTACCCCCAGTGCGGCTAACTGGGTTATCAAAGGCTGGCCATGTCGTCAGCGTGTTTCTGTCCCTTTCTAAAAGGGTTGTGACAGGAAGGGTATCCGACATAAAAAAACCTATGCCAAATCAAACGTGCGAATCAGATGATTCGTTGTGGTGACTCCTGAGAAATTGGGAAAAAAGATGAAAGGAAGAAGGAAAGAAAAAATAGGACTACATTATTCCCTACTAATTCAGGAATGTGTGGCTAAGAGTCAGCACAAAAATTAGAAGCAGGAATCGTAAGTAATGATGACATCATTTAAATCATTTTTAAGTTACTTGTTATGGTCAGGAAAAATGCAGGGTGCAGATGAAGGAAGTCTGTTGGGTTTTTACACCCAAGCATCATGACTCATCAGGCTGGTGCTTATCCCCGAATTCCATAGCATGAAGCAACCAGGAGTTCAACTCCCCCCTGGATGGGACGCTAGTCCATCGCAGGTTACCTTCTCAGTATATTTTTACTGGTATCCATTTATACTGCTGGCTGAACAGAGGCACACTTGTGGTTGAGACCTTGCCCAGGGGTCTCAGCACAGTGAGGGTCTCAGCGGGATTCGAACTCACAACCTCCCAATCATGGGCACCACACCCTAACCACTATGCCACTGGCCTCACATATAGATGGAAGGAAAAAAGGGTTTTATTGAAAACACCACAGGCAAACAAACTAAAACTGTAGAGAAATGGCATTGTCAAAGCAGAAAGAAGATTGATGCAATCATTAACACTTCAGATCATTCCAGATAACAGGCAGCATAGACAAACAAAAAAGTTCAATCATGAGAAATCATGGCTACATAACTGTGACTATGAATAACACAGATGATGCTTCCTATTGAGTTCATCTTCCAAGTTTTTATTCACTGAAAAGGTACGTGTAGCTATTCGGTTAACCAGCACAGCACTCAGGGATAAATCAGTTTATGACATCATTTGTATTGCTACTAGTTTTTATGCTGACTGATAATGACGCACTGAATCAGTACATAATAATCGTCTACACACATCAAAAGCACATCATGACACTAGTGCCTCGTTGATGTTGAATTTCTTTCCATATATTCAAGTTTCACTGATTAAATATATACAGTATACATACCGACATGGATGATTAGTGTATATGTGTGTATGTGTCTGAGTGCATGTGTGTGTGTGTGTGTGTGTGTGTGTGTGTGTGTGTGTGTGTGTGTGATTTCCCATAGCTTATATACATTAGTTTCAGAGACATATGCAAGTCATTAAATTTGTACACAGTTGGTCTGTCAGGCTTTTATCATAAACTGTCCTATTTCACAACGAATGGTTCCACGCTCCATTTCTGTGCATTTTCAAATATGCAAATGGACTTTCATTCAGCAGTGTGATGGAGTGTGTGGCAGCAAGAAGAGAAACAGTAGAGAACTGGGTCCTTGATGATTAAGTTGCCCATCTTTCCTCAAGCAATTCTGTCTTTAGCAACATCATCCTACTCATGATTTCTCAGCTCTACCCAAAGACAACAAAAGCCTGATGCGTTTATTTACCGCTGAGGTGTGTTTTAGTCACTACAGGCATGATCCCTACAGCTGTGTGGTGATACAAAATTGCAGTAATCTATGTAAAAATCATAATTAAGACTCTTCATTCACTGTATATAATGATTTGGAACACCTGAACCAAGTGTCAGCTGACTGAGGGAGATGCTTCACTCCGGCACACACACAGAGCAAGACTGCCATTCATACCTCTGGGCAAATTTGAATAGTCAGGTGGCCCAATGTGACTGTGCAAAGAAACCCACACATACAGGGGGAGAACATGCAAATTCCACAAAGAAAAACCTGAGTATTTTTTCAGTTCATTTTCTGTAACCGCTTCATCCTAATTAGGGTCGCGGGGAGGCTGGTGCCCATCCCAGCCAACTCAGGGCGAGGGCAGAGTACACCCTGGACAGCTCTCCAGGCCATCAACACGCTGACGGATTTGCAGCCTACTCTTGTTGAAAGTCAGCAATGGATCTTTTACATGCCTCACACCATAGACAGTGAGAGACATGGCCAGCCTTAGATAACCCAGTTAGCTGCACTGGGGGGGGGGGGCAACCTTGTGGAGAGTGGGACTCGAACCCCTAACCTTTGGATCAGCAAGCAAGCCAGCACCTTATACCACTAGACCACCACTGCCTCTGAGTATTTTTTTTTTTCTTTCAAATGATTATAACACATTTAATATAAATGTATGCATATGAAAACAATCTAATAACTGTTCCTTGAGACATAATATAACAAACATTAAACTGGCCAAAAAAGTCTTAGAATTGATGTCATTATTTATAATAAATTCTTGTGGTCAAGACTGTACTGTAATGATGCGTGCTTGATGGTAATTTATCATCTTAGAGGCAAGAGCTAAGGGCAGATCGCAAGCTAATGACGTGGATGACAAGAAATGATGATAATTCATAGACCAGCATAGTGAATAAAAACCCGACATGAAGGTAAGGTGTCATGTAGCGCCAGTTCAGTAAATTGCACATGTGTCATTGCTATTACTTAATTTATTGCAATACATTAGGTCTGGGGCAGTGGTGGCCTGGTGGTAGGGTACTGGCTTACTGATTTGAAGGTCAGGGGTTCAGGCCCCACTATCACTGATTTGTCATTGCTGTGTCAGACTATCTGGGTTATCAGAGGCCAGTTATGTCCTTCCCTGTTTATAATGAAATATAGTGTTTCCGCCCTGTAATGGTTTTGCGAGCTGTTCAGGGTGTACTATGCCCTCGCCCAGAGTCGGCTGAGATGGGCACCAGAATCCCCACGACTCTAATTAGGATTAAGTGAATCAAAAATGAACAATGAAAGTTGTTTTCTCTTGTCTCTAATTTTACTGTAGCTCTGAAAATAATTCATAAACATTTCTTTTTCAGAAGTAAAAAAAAAAATTGATACATATTTTGAAACGAAATATTTTTGCTGTTGTTTCTACTTCATATGTTGTTTGTTTTATGACATCTACCACAGTCATTGCAGATAATGAGTTATTTTCTGACAGAGACATGGTCTTCTCCTGTATTTTCTATACAAGTCTGCTCTCTTCTACCATGCGGCTTGCTTTGTCGTTGCATACTTGACATTGTATTTGCATATACATCATTTAACTAGGAGTTAAAGAAATCTGCTTGGGGCCATAAAACAATTATTTAGGGTATATTCTTGGGTATATTATTTAGGGTATATTTTTGGGTATATTATTTAGGGTATATTCTTGGGTATATTATTTAGGGTATATTCTAGTTCTCTATCAGGGGCAGTGGTGGTCTCATGGATAGGGCGCAGGATCACTGATCTTAAGGTTGGGGGTTCGAGTCCCCACAAGGTTGTCACTGTCCCCCCAGTGCAGCTAACTGGGTTATCAAATGCCAGCCATGTCTTTCACTGTCTATGGTGAGAGGTATGTAAAAGAACCATTGCTGACTTTCATAAAGAGTAGGATGCAAAGCTGTCAGTGTGTTTCTGTCCCTTGCTAAAGGGTGGTGACAGGAAGGGTATCTGACGTAAAAACCTATGCCAAATGAAATGTGCGAATCAGCTGATTCACTGTGGCGACTCCCGAGAGACGGGAAAAAGCCGAAAGGAAGAAAGACAGAAATTCTATTTCTCCATCAGTTGGGAAAGTTACGAATCATCTCTGTAGGTTAAAGTGCAGGTAATGATTTCCTTCAGTTGCATGATATCATAAAAGAAGTTCATCAAGTGCATTTGATTTTTGTCTGTTGCTTATAAAACCTACAGGAAGGCTCTGCCTTTATTGACTGCGTTATCATTTCGAAATTTCCAAAAACTCCATTTGTGTCAGTTGTTTTTCTATCAATACCTCTAGTGTGATCACCTATTTACTGTCCAAAAACATTCAAATACGCAGAAACACTAAATTGAATATATGTCTGTGTATATAGTGATGGATGGATACATTCACCAGGACAAAGTAATTACTGAAGATTAAAATTTTAAAGAATGAGAAAACTTCTTCAAGCAAATTGGCATGCATAACATTAAATATTTATTACAGAAGTTACACTAATTCCTGTAGAATAATCCATGCAATTTAAATAATATCTACCAGCATTGAACTGTTACACACACACACACACACACACACACACACACATACACACACACACTTGCTTCATTCCTGAGAACTGTGGTCTCTGCTGCCTCTATTATCCTGTATGGTCAAGGTCAACAGTCAAAGTCACCTCCAATCATCCCCCTGTGACACTCTAACATTCCATTATATGCTTCAGGACTTGGCCTCAGTGCAGGTCATTTGTCACATTCAACAAATAACCTACAATTATTTTAAAAGTTTATTGAGGTGCCATGCATCACTGGCCACCAGCAGCCGACAAAGGAACCTTTAGAAAAGGCCACAGTAGGACAATCATCTGAAATTCCTGTCTCCCCCTTTGAATAGTATCCTATGATAAAAAAAAAGAAAGTCATTACCAAGCATGATGTAAGAAGACTTCAGACAGGGTTTTATTCAAGCATAAGTTTTGCACTAAACAATTAATACCCCAACATGTAAACAGTCTAACTCTTAAAATGTGTAATGATGTGATCCAGCCAGCTCATGAATTGCAGAGTTGAATGTCGTAAAAGCTGTACATCATTAAATATTAAAAAATTATATTAAACATGAGCACAACTTCAGTTTCCAGAACATATTAGGACACATCTGTAACTGAAAATACACTGGAGATAATGGCAGAACGTCGAATAACAAGACAAATTAAATATCCGTGTTTTTGCATCAGCACATTCAGAACAATCTACAGCCATAGGTTATAGTTGTTACGTTGAAATTAGCAAGTTGTATCTCCTATTACTACAATATCCCATACAAGCATGCTTTCAAAACGTCTGATTCTTTAAGTTTAAATATCAAGCAAGGATGTGTGAAGAAATCCAACCTTACCTTGTTTTGATACCAATATATTTATTTAAAATTCTTTGTGAGATCAATTGGCCACAACCCACGAGCAGTGGCTGGAGACATCAAAGTCCAGATGAAAGGCTAATTCTTTATCATCTGGCAGTTACAAGAAAGAGACGGATGCACACAGTGCTCCACTATCAGTCAGGTGATTATCTCTCAAAGGCACTGCTGTCACAGGCTCCTCAAACAAGCCGGCAGATTACTATGACATGCAATTAAGACCTCAGCAAGCACTGTTGTACACACAGTTCGATGCAGTAAGCAAACCAGATGAATCCATAGTGGCAGGACATTTTTCTTGCTATGGATTTCGCAATAATACATAGGGGTTTTTTGCATTCTGAAAAAAAGTGTTTTGAAAATGGTACAGAGTGTGATGCTATTCTGATGCACTGAACAAAAAAAATGGAATTTCTATTTCAGCTACACAATTTGCTGCCTCTTACGTACTGTAGATCAGGCCAGATGACCATAAGATATCAAGCTCAGAAGATACTAAATATATTAATAGGATTTATTATTATTATTATTATTGTTGTTAATAATAATAATAATAATAATAATAGTATGAAGTTGGTGTATTTATCATATCACTTTAACCATATGATTTGAATTTGTTATATTAATTATGGAGGTGATCCTGAATGCTTCAGTTCTGTGACATGCAGCACCTCCATCTCCTCAATTTATATGGATTTATTTATAGGCATATCATTCACTGCAGCCTTTCAAAAAATCTAGCATCATGTTAATGCGTTGCTTCTGACCACAATATTTTTGACCTCCACACTGTAAGCTGTGAGTCAGTATAATGACCTCCTGTGGGATTTGTGGATCTGTTCAGAATGCTTGGCTGTTTTCTGTAATATGAGTTTGTCATTCCATGTGTGATGCTAAAACTTCAACATATTGCTGCACACCATCCAACCTTTCCATAATCCTTTCAGCTATACTACAGTGTTCCAGAGACACATTTATGTAAAGAGACACAGGTGTGTCTTCTTTTCCTTTCAGGTTTTTCCCTTTTTCAGGGGTCGCCACAGCGAATCATCTGATTTGCATGTTTGATTTGGCATAGGTTTTACGTCGGATGCCCTTCCTGACACAACCCTTTAGCAAGGGACAGAAACACGCTGACGGCTATGCAGCTACTCTTTACAAAAGTTAGCAATGGTTCTTTTACATGAACGTCTCACCATAGACAGTGAGAGACAGGGCCGGCCTTTGATAACCCAGTTAGCTGAACTTGGGGAAACATTGACAACCCTGTGGAGAGTGGGAGTCGAAGCCCCAACCTTAGGATCAGCGATCCAGCACCTTTTACCACCAGGCCACCACTGCCAAAGAGACATAAATGTGTAATCTTGTTTATTTAGTTCGAGCATGGACATGTTCTTCTGTCTATTTTTTCCCCAAATCTGTTGCATTTTTTTTAAACTTTAGTTTAGTTAAATAGAAATGTTAACAAGCGAAACAGAAATCAAGGAAAAGAAGATCTACTAATTTGAACATAAAGCAACAGCTCTGTCAGTACAGTATTTAGTTAATCAGTACAATGCGATGTGTATCCCTTTCTGCCCTTCCATTGGATCCTTCCAGCGGTGCCGAGAGGGGGGACTTGCTGCTTGGGTAACAGCCTGTCCTGCATACTTCCGACCCGGGCTCTGCACACTGGAGAGTACAGTAGGCCCTTGACATTCGCGGGGTTCGGTTACGGGCCTTCCCGCGAATGGATCATCTGTGAGTTCTGTACCCGGAAGTAAAACCCCATGTATGACGCCACATGCGCGAATGAACAGCTGGAAGTAAAATACTATGTATCTATTACAGATAAAATATGCTTCTTAAACACATTCTATTACTCATTATTACAGTATTAATGTAGTAAAATGTAGTAATGATTAAGAAAAACTTTTCAATTTTTACTGTTATATTTATTGATGCTAAAATATAAACATTATACAGCATACGCATAAAACACTTTTCAGTGCATTCTGTTTATAAACATACAGCACTGTAGTTTTCAAAAATGCCCACTAGAGGAACGTACTGTATTGCATTAGGCATGACATGACGGAATTCAGCTATTAACTGCTTTAAGTCCGAGCGGCTCAGCCACGCCCCTCCAGCCAGAGCCGAAGTACAAAACAGAGTTTTAGAGTAAGAGGCGTTACAAACCAAAGAAGCGGTGAAGTTGATGTGAGTTAAATCTCTGGCGCAGAGGTGAGCGTGCTTTTGTTTATTGGGAGTAAATGAGAATAGTGAATTCAGGTGTGTGTGCTCCGAGCAGCTCAGCCACGCCCCTCAGGAAGTAAACAGTGAGAGGCACAGCGCCAAAATCAAAGTCCTTCAAAACACAGACCATAACAAAAAGGACATAAAAGAACAAGAAATGTAATAAATTGGATAAACAAAACACAATAAAAAACATGCTACACCACAGTAAATAAAATATAACACACAAACATTTTAAACATTACCTTAGGTCATGGACTAGAATAATAATTAAAAAAGACTAATAGTGGAGTGTTTTACAACAGTTCAGTTATTCCTCTTCAGGAAACTGTCGTTTCTTCCAGAGAAAGTCTTATTTCTTTAGAGGAGACATCCAACCTCATTACCTTTTTTTCTGGTGCTGAAGCAGGCGTTTGAGCGACATCATAGAACTTAACTGGTAATTAAAACGCACGAAAAAAGGCTCATTGCCAACTTGTGCGCGAATGAGGAAAAAGGGGTGTTATATCACCTCAACCTATCAGCAGGAAGGATGACAGCCATTAGCTGAATTTGAATCACGTGCAAGCTGCTCTGCAGTCCGTGAATACTCAAACCGTGACTGAAAAACTGCGAATAGTCAAGGGCCTACTGTATCACCAGCTGGGATACCAGCCAGAGTGCAGCTCCATAGTCCTTCGAGACTGAAGGAGGCCTCCTCCTCCTCCTCCTACGACTACTACTACTACTACTACTACTACTACAATGCTATGGATATAATAATGTTTTTAAATTATCCATCCGATACTGAGACGTGCTCTCAGAAACCATTAAACATTTTTGCAGTGTGGGTGTGTGTTTTGTGGGGGGGGGGTGCTTATAGATAGTCCAATCTTCTTCTTTTCCTTTCGGCTGTTCCCTTAAGGGGTCGCCACAGCAAATGATCTGCCTCCATCTCACCCTATCCGCTGCATCTTCTACTCTTACTCCAATGACCTTCATGTCCGCCTTCACCACATCCATAAATCTTCTCTTTGGTCTTCCTCTGGGCCTTCTGCCTGGTAGTTCCAACCTCAGCATCCTACTACTAATATACTCACTATCACTCCTCTGTACATGTCCAAACCATCTCAATCTAGCCTCTCTGACTTTGTCTCCAAAACATCTAACATGTGCTGTCCCTCTGATGTACTCATTCCCGATTCTACCCATCCTTGTTACTCCCAAAGAGAACCTCAACATTTTCATCTCTGCAACCTCCCACTCTGACTCCTGTCTTTTCCCCAGGGCCACTGTCTCTAAACCATACAACATCGCTGGCCTCATCACTGTCTTGTACAATTTCCCTTCATCGATACCTTCCTATTACACATCACACCAGACACTTTTCTCCAACCATTCCAACCTGCCTGCACACACTTCTTCACCTCTTTTCCACACTCTACATTGCTCTGGATTGCTCTGGATCGTTGAGCCTAACTACTTAAAATCCTCCACCTTCTTTATCTCTGCCCCCTGTAACCTCACCGTTCCTCTTGGGTCCTTGTCGTTCACACACATGTATTCTGTCTTACTGAGACTAACCTTCATTCCCCTCCTTTCCAGGGCATACCTCCACCTCTCTAGATTTTCCTCCACTTGTTCTCTGCTCTCACTACAGATCAGGATGTCATCTGCAAACATCATAGTCCATGGAGATTCTTGTCTAACCTCGTCTGTCAGCCTGTCCATCACCATAGCAAACAAGAAGGGGCTGAGAGCTGTCCCTTGATGCAGTCCCACCTCCACCTTGAACTCTTCTGTCACACCGACAGCACACCTCACCACTGTCTTACATCGCACATACATGTCCTGCACCACTCTAACATACTTCTCTGCCACTCCAGACTTCCTCATACAATACCATAGTTCTTCTCTCGGCACCCTGTCATATGCTTTCTCCAGATCCACAAAGGCACAATGCAGCTCCTTCTGACCTTCTCTGTACTTCTCTATTAACATCCTCAAAGCAAACACTGCATCTGTGGTGCTCTTTCTTGACATGAAACCAAACTGTTGTTCACAAATGCTGACCTCTGCCCTTAGTCTAGCTTCCACTATTCTTTCCCATAACTTCATTGTATGGCTTATCAACTTTATCCCTCTGGGCACAAGCACACTTCTCCTCCATTCCTCCGGCATCTGCTCACTTTCTAAGACCTTGTTGAATATTCTTGTCAGAAAATCTACTGCTACCTCCCCTAGACACTTCCATACCTCAACCGGTATGTCATCAGGACCAACTGCCTTTCCACTCTTCATCCTCTTCAATGCCCGCCTCACTTCACCCTTACTATTCTTTGCTACTTCCTAGTCCTCAACGGTCACCCCTTCTACTCTTTTTTCTCTCTCATTTTCCTCATTCATCAGCTGTTCAACGTACTCTTTCCATCTTCCCAGCACACTTCTGTCATCAGTCAATACATTTCCCTGTCTGTCCTTAATCACACTAACTTGCTGCATGTCTTTCCCATCTCTATTTCTCTGCTGTGCTAACCTGTATAAATCATCTTCTTCCTCCTTTCTGTCCAACCTATCATACAAGTCATCATACGCCCTCTGTTTGGACTTTGACACCGCTACCTTCACCTTATGCTGTATCTCCCTGTACTCCTGTTTACTCTCTTCGGTCCTCTCTGTGTCCCACTTCTTCTTAGCTAACCTCTTCTTTTGTACACACTCCTGCACTTCCTCATTCCACCACCAAGTTTCCTTATCTACTTTCCTTCCAGAGGACACACCAAGTACTCTCCTACCGGTCTCCCTGATCACATTGGCTGTGGTTGTCCAGTCATCTGGAAGCACTTCCTGACTACCCAAAGCCTGTTTCAACTCCTCCTTGAAGACAACACGACACTCTTACTTTTTCAGCTTCCACCACTTTGTCTTCTGCTCTGCTTTTGCCTTTTTCACCTTCCTCACCATCAGCGTCATCCTGCACACCACCATCCTATGCTGTTTGGCAACACTCTCACCGACTACTACTTTGCAGTCACTGACTTCCTTCAAATAACATCGCCTACACAAGATGTAGTCTACCTGTGTGCTCTTACCTCCACTTTCATAAGTCACCTTATGCTCCTGTTTCTTCTTGAAGAAAGTATTCACCACAGCCATTTCCATCCTTTTTGCAAAATCGATCAACATCTGTCCTTCTGTGTTCCTGTCCTGGATACCAAACCTACCCATCACTTCCTCGTCCCCTCTGTTGCCTGCACCAACATGTCCATTGAAGTCTGCACCAATGACCACTCTTTCACCTCTGGAGATACTCTGCATCACTTCATCTAACTCACTCCAGAATCTCTCCTTCTGTTCTAGCTCACATCCTGCATGTGGGGCATAAGCACTAAGAACATTGACCATCACGCCTCCAATTTCTAACTTGAGACTCATCACTCTGTCTGACACCTTTTTCACTTCTAGAACATTCCTGACAAACCCCTCCTTCAAGATGACTCCTACTCCATTTCTCTTCCCATTCACACCGTGATAAAAAAGCTTAAACCCTGCCCTAAGCTTCTAAGCTTGCTACCTTTCCACATGGTCTCCTGAACACACAGTATGTCTACCTTCCTTCTCTGCATCATGTCAGCCAGCTCTCTATCTTTTCCTGTCATAGTTCCAACATTCAAAGTCCCTACTCTCAGTCCTCGGCACACGAGAGTTCTCTCTCTGCCTACGGACATGCCTCCCGCCTCTCCTTCTTCGACGTCTTTGACCAACAGTAGTCCAATTTCCATCAGCACCCTGTTGGTTGACAGCACTGATGGCGGTCGTTGTTAACCCGGGCCAGGACCCATCCGCTATGAATTTTGTTTTGATGATTTGCATGAGAAATGTGGCAGAAGTTTTACGCCGGATGCCCTTCCTGTCACAACCCTCTGCATTTATCTGGGCTTGGGACCGGCATAAGGGGGATAGACAATGGTTAGTGCCCCCCTGCGCCTCATGGCTGCATTGCTTATAGATAGTCCAATATCAGGTACTAAAATATCCCTTAAATCGAATAAGTGAATAATATGATTTTTTTTTCACTTGATGGTTTTCAGTATTAATTAGAAAAGGTTTTTAATATAGTCTTAATCTTTTGTTTTGATTAAGAATAAAAAAGCTAAAAAATTAAAAAAAAAAAAACACACACACATGCGCATTTTGATTTTATAATAAACGTAAATGCCATGAATCTCAAAGTGCATTGTTCATGCTTCAGGCAGCCAGCACCTATGAACTTCATTGGTGCAAAATAGCTCTTACAGTTTCAATCATATTATGAAGCCAAATCCTTTATTATTTTTTTTCTTTTTCGAAAGGATTCTTAATCAGAATTTTAAAGATGGCTTTTCAAAACAACTAGAGTTTTCTTTCCGAGGTTAACACAAGGTCATGATACATGAACAATGAAATGCTAATGAATAATATTCCAACAGCTTAGCTATTCTTTGCTCCTCGCCTTGATTAAAGAGAAATCCAACAAAAGAATCAAGCAGTACAGTCTCAAGGCTCAGTTATCTAATCAGCACAGGATAATCACTTATTTGAAGAGTTTGTGTCAGGAAAGGTCCAGGTAGATTTACAGAGTTATCAAAGTTATAATACAGAACAGTAAATAAAGTTTGCATAATATTAAATCATTTCTTTTTTAAAACACTAGTACTGTATATGAAAATAAAAATAGCTATGGATGGTATCAGTATGTCCATGAATGTATCATTTAATGTGTTAAACTGTCTACTGTATGTGAGTGTATTTACTGTATGTTTGATGCTGTAGACTTTATAATCGCCAGTTCTGTTAGGCAATGTCAGTAACATGTCTGTGAACCCTGTTTAATATCTCGGAGCCACATTTTACACTGTGTGAATTGAAATGGTATATGCACTGATATTCCTTTTCCTATTCGTTTTGGCAAAGCTACTGTAATTGCTGGCATGTGTTTGTTCATTTGTTTCTCTGTGTACAAAGTCCTGATAAAATCCATGCAAGGGCTATATGGAGACATTACCCTGCCTGAGTCCCAGATATTATTTGATTCTGGATTGTCAAGGTCAAAGGTGAAACTCAGAGCAAGGTCACAATGTTTTAAAAATATGATTGCTTAGAACTTTCATAGAAGTGCCAATTGACCAGCTTTCACAATGGAACACTAGTGCAAAAACCATATATGGTCTTTTGAATGAGACAATTACCTTTGACCTTGAGTCATCCTAACAGGTTAAACTCCACCGATCCCATAAGTCCTTCAAATAAGAGGTTTATTTCTTCAAATAATCGGATCACTTCTATGTTACTGTAGAAAATATTGTTATTGTAAACAGACAACCAAAGCCATATATAACAGAGTTTCTGCCTGACAGAAGTACCTTACACTCTTTGAGTGCAAGGTACCTCTGTCAGGTGGAAATTGTGTTATATATTGCTGTGGTTGTCTGTTTACAATAACAATAACATTGCCATGTGACCAAAGGAACAATCAAGATTGCAAATGTGTAATAACTTGGCAGTGCACCACCAATTTGTGGAAAATGGAAAAGTCTCAACAGAAGACAGCATACAAATTCAAGAGAAATAAAAAAGATGTGGATGTTTACCTGAACCTTGTGTAGATGTCATGGACTCTTATGTACTGGTGTGAGCAACAGTTTCAGAAAAAACATTGTAACAATTATATTTTCAAGAAATAACACTGTATTTGTGAATGACTGGACATCACTGGTAAATGGGCTCTTTTAAACATGCAATGGGGGTGGCTTCAGGCTTGTTTTTAAAAATAACCCCAGGCATAAAATTTATTACTTGTACCACACCCTACTCTAGAAAAAAATATTTTAAATTCAAGGTTACATTTTGAATTATTTTGCACATAAACAAACTAACAGAGGTGAAAACATTCATTAAGATTGGTTCATATACAGGGCCTATTTGTACCATAGCAGAGTTACATTGCACTTTCTGATTGCCCCTCTAATTACCTTCTCCAGGAAGTAAGGTTTTAATTTGTGTTGTTTTATTTGCTGGTTAGTCTGCTTGATGTTTGTTGGTTTGTTTATGTGCAGTACAGCTTAAAAATGTGTATGTATATATATATATATATATATATATATATATATATATATATATATATATATATATATATCACTTCACTTATCCCTTAACATCTGAGGATGTCGTTGGGCACCTTCATGGTGAGACGGGCTGATTTGGCATCCCTCTCCAGGTCGTAGAAACACGCTGACGGTTTTGCAGCTTACTCTTTACAAAAGAGTGCAATGTTTCTTTTACACACCTCTCACCATAGACAGTGAGAGAAAATTGTACATGTCATCTGTGCCTGGGATCATGTTAAAAATTCTTCAAATCCCAAAAAATGCCTATTTCTTGTTCTTGCTTTCATCATTGTCTCCATGTCTGGAGAAAGAAGACAACGGCATACAATGGCAGAGTCCCATGAAAAATCAAGCCTGAACCCAAAGTAATTAACGAATTTGACTAAAGTTGGCTAAGCACAAGTTAGCAAGTTCATCATTCATTCATTTTCCGTAACCGCTAATTAGGGTCACGGGGAGGCTGGCGCCCATCCCAGCCAACTCCAGGCAAGAGCAGAGTACACCCTGGACAGCTTGCCAGGCCATCGCAGGGTGGAAACACACTTACAGCTTTGGCTTTGTGACGTCTACTCTTGTCGAAAGTCATCAATGGTTCTTTTACATGCCTCACACCATAGACAGTGAAAGACATGGCCAGCCTTTGACAACCCAATTAGGTACACTGGGGGGACAGTGACAACCTGTTGAGTTTCAGTCTTGAACCCGCAACCTTAGAATCAGTGATCCAGCACCTTTACCACCAGGCCATCACTGCCCCAAGTTAGCTAGTTGTGCAATTTAAGGCTCATTCAATACTGGCCATTTGAGATCTCTCTGCCAGTTTAATGTACTGCTATCCTGCAGAAAATGCTTGTTGTTTTTGAGTAAAGAGGTAAATTTCCTTGTTTTTGATTGGCTCATTTGCACAAAGCCAAGCACAGCTGGCAAGCAAACACTAATGGACAGACATGGAAAAACTTCAACCACAGATCAGCTGATTGCCAAAACTTGGGATGCGCTTCCTGTCACATAAACACTGCAGTATGTGAGTCCTGTCGTATTGACCATGTTTGGACACATGCAAGCGGTCCTTCTCAAGTGAAAAACATCAAGCTGCGGTCATGTTTAACAGATGAAAGCCTAAATGCCTGCATGAAGCTGAACCTCACCCCGGATCAACCAGACTACAAAGCCATCAGCAAAACCATGCAGCACCAGAAGTCGCATTAATAGTAATAAGTACTCTTCTTATTAATAAATAACTTTGTTATGACAATGTTGTATAAAATAAATTCAGAGTCTTATTATACTCTCAAATTGTTGTCTTCTTTTTCAATTTGGTTGTATTCAGTGTGTATATATATATATATATATATATATATATATATATATATATATATATATATATATATATATATATATATATATATATACACAAAAGGACAGGACAAAGACTTTCTATTGAAACTCCATTTATCACTACAGATCTGTTTCGAGGGGTGGTGAAACCATCCTCTCTCTTCAGGTGATTATAGAAGATTCTTCTATATAGATTCGATATAGATTCTTCGATATAGATTCTTCTATAATCACCTGAAGAGAGAGGATGGTTTCACCACCCCTCGAAACAGATCTGTAGTGATAAATGGAGTTTCAATAGAAAGTCTTTGTCCTGTCCTTTTGTTTATTTGCTCTACCAAAAAGTATTGAGCACTCTCCTACGGAAGGATCTACTCAGAAAATCCTATATATATATATATATATATGGCTCTCAGAGGATTAAATTTTAAAATATAGTACGTATGTCTTTTTTTTTTTTGGCTCTCTTCGTCATAAAGGTTCCCGACCCCTGGTGTAGCATAAAGTAAGTATGTAGAGCATTGTGTTCAGGCTGTAGATCTCATATAAATGCCATTGCTCTCTATCTATCCTTCACCTTTAATCTATTGTACGTATTTAGTTTTACTTTTAAATACGGGTTTTCTTGCCTTTTTCTCTTATTCATTTTAATGAATAATAAAATGTATGTATAATACTATACAAAATTTTTACGTACCTTTTTTTAGTATGATAGCTATTGATTTTTATTTTGTGAATTGTACATTAGCATGTCAGTTCACAAACATTTTACATATTCTCGAAATCCTTGAATATCTTCATCAAAATCTCCTGGGAACTGTGCAAGAGTTCTGCACCCTGTAAAACTGTTCAAATGTAAATGTTTTATTAGCATACTCAGTCACTAGATATGTGTGCTCACGAGATCTAGTGTTTGCACCCTAATTCAGTTATAGCATGGAATAAATTCAAGAAAAGCTCATCAAAACAAGATTTTTTTTTTCATTAATAATAATCACACTACCTGTTTGAGTGTCACTAACAAACTATGATTGTCATTTTAATTTAAGCATTATATAACACACACATATACCAGAGTACCCATAATCACTGCCATGCTTTAAAAATATTAATATATACTAAAATGATCTTGTGCAGTGGTAGCATGGTGGGAGGGTGCTGGATTACTGATCCCAAGGTTGGGGGTTCAAGTCCCACTATCAATGGGTTGTCACCGCTGTCTTCTCAGTGCAGTTAACTGGGTTCTCAGAGGCCGACCATGTCTCCCACTATCTGTGGTGAGAGGCATGTAAAAGAACCATTGCTGACTTTTGTTAAGAACAGGCTGCATAGCTGTCAGCCCTGCGATGGCTTGGTGAGTAGTCCAGGATGTACTCAGAGTCAAGATGAGTGCCAGCCTCCTAAACCCTAATTAGGATTAAATGGTTCAGAAAATGAAATAATAAAATAATCTTACTTTCGTTTGGTTTTCTTATGTTCTTATATAGTATACAGTATACCAAATCAATTATTTGTATCAGATTGTTATGATACATCTCTAGGATGCTCCTGAACACATCATCAGTGATGTAACCTGAGGTCCTTGGATGTTTCAGGTCTTTCAACATCAGACACCCTCGCCCAGGTGACCCAACCATGGTTGATCAGACCCGGCTTGTGTTCAGGTGGCTTTTGCTATCTCCATGGATCTCCTCTCCTAATCCACAGCCATCTCGAGGCTTTTTCTGCTTCCTCCGTGATCCTCTTGATGGTTCTTCTCCTCTCCATCCCCGTAATGCCCAGCACACTCAAGGTTTTATAGAGTGATTGGCCTGCGAACCCTCTGCAGCCAACCTCGATGGGCATACACTGTGCCTTCCAGCCCTGCTTACGGCAGCCTATGACCAGATCTTCATATTTGGTCTTCTTTCTCTCATGGGCCTCATCCAGTCGGTCCTCCCATGGCACGGTGAGCTCCATCAAGATGATGCTCTTTGTCTCCTCTGACACCAGGAGGATGTCTGGCCTCAGGGTTGTTGAGACAATACACTGGGGGAACTTGAGTTGTTTCTCCAGGTCAACAGACAGCTGCCTGTCTTTTGCAGTTGCCAATAGCCCCGATGGGTTCCTGGCTCCTGCAGTTTTTCCCAACTTCTCACCCGCCTTCACAAAGGTGAACAACTGAGTGGTGGGGCAGGACCGTCTGCTGCTTTTGCTGATTCCCATGCTGATGACTTCCGCAATGGGTTTCAGAACCTGGTTGTAGCGCCAGGTGTACCGCCCCTGCCCAAGGGCTACAGTGTTCTGTTGTAGGGCAGTAGTGGCCTGGTGCTGGATCACTGATCCCAAGGGTGGGGGTTCAAGCCGGGGGTTGTCACTGTCCCCCTGGTGCAGCTACATGGGTTATCAAAGGCTGGCCGTGTCTCTCACTGTCTATGGTGAGAGGTTAATGTAAAAAAAAAAAAACATTACTAACTTTCGAGAAGAGTAGGCTGGATAGCCATCAGTGTGTTTCTGCCCTGCGATGGCCTGTCGATTTGGACAGGGTGCTGTTCAGAGCTATACTCTGCCCTCTCCCGAAGTTGGCTGAGATGGGTGCCAGCCTCTCCACGACCCTATTTAGGATTAAGCAGTTCAGATCATGAATGAATGAAAGTATTCTGTTGTCTCAGGAATGACTGATATTCATCTCTGCTTTGGTAAATAATTAAAATATTTTACAGTACTGTGCAAAAGTTTGAGTCACATGCAAAAAAAAAGTGCTATAACGCAAAGATGCCTTCAAATGTAGTAAGCTAAATGCTTACACTAAAAAGTGTTTTGCAATGTTATATATGCAATATAATTACTAGTACTGTACTAATAAAAGCACTTACTGAGAATCTTGTGCAATCTGCTGCAGTTCTCATGAAAATTGAACTGTCACACTTCTTTTTTTCTTTGCTTGCATGTTGGCAGACCTTCAAATCATCCGCTGTGCTTTTGTGTAGAAAAATGGCATGTTAGTTGAAAGATAGACTAACAAAGCTATTTTTTGTAAAAGTGATTTATTTAATGACTCTGTAATATAGATGCTATAATAAAGCCATCTAAATCACAAGTTATACTAATAATAGGGTAAATAGGACTTCTAGATATAGTTTTTAAAACTATATTTAGAAAATTAGTAGCTGAAAAATAGAGGTTTTGATTACTTGCTACATGTAGGTTATTGTTAGAGGAAATAATTAAGTGAATAAATAAATAAATATTGTACCTTAGACAAAGAGTTAAACCCACTTACTTTGTTCCCACTTAAAGCGTTCTTCTGTGGTGAGCTACTCATCTATGTAATTCACTAAAAGGGGTCTCTTAATTTTACACTATTGAACTGGGAATACATACATGAATTGTCAGTGGCTGTCTTTTTGTCACTTGGTTCTATTTATCTGCAAATCTTCAAAAAAAATTAAAACAAAAAGATAAAATCTACTTCTTTGTGTCTTCTTCTTCTTCGTGGTAAACCGAGATACCAAAATACTGAAGATTGATGTCGGTGTAAGACTTGGGCTGATTTGGCCTGGCGGAGCCCATCCCCCTCCAGGTCGTAGAAACACGCTGACGGCTTTGCAGCTACTCTTTACGAAAGTCAGCAATGGTTCTTTTACATGCCTCTCACCATAGACAGTGACATACATGGCCTGCCTTTGATAACCCAGTTAGCTGCACTGGGGGGACAGTGACAACCTTGTGGGGACTCGGATCCCCAACCTTAGGATCAGCGATCCTGCGCCCTAGCCACTAGACCACCACTGCCCATTGTGTATTAAAGATGGCGGCAATTTGAACTTATACTCTAACAGTAATGTGAATTAGACAGTGGTGAGCCATCAGAGCTAGCAAAGCCTTCTCTGCTGGCCTAAACATTATCAGAAGCACTGACCTACATTTAACAACTTAAATTCTAGTACTTATTCCATTCAATTATATAAGCTTGTTCCCAACAGTCTACAACATTCTCTTCATGTTCTAGCGTGTCTCTTGGCTATAATGCTTCCAGTATGTGGATGTTCGATATTTTACCCAAATTTCAGCTTTGATGTGTTGCCATGTCCATCTAATCTGCTCAAGGCCTTCAGAATCAGCAGTGCTGGCCGATGACACTGAAATTATATTAGCAATGGGGCTGTTTCTTTAACTAATCATATTTCAGATTCGCCTCACAGGGCTAGCTAGCTGGCCCACAATAACATCAGCACTTTTTCATCCTCTGATTGGCTGGTAAGAGCAAAACTAGCTGAATAGTCTGTAGTGAGCTGTACACAATATGTTTAAATTAGAATACTTTACACCTACAGTGGCTGATGGAGGAGGAGACATTGACTTGGTTTCAGACATTATGCTTGTTACATTTGGCCAAGCACCAGATTTACCGGGAATTTCCACCAGTAAATGCCGGAGAAAGTCATGTAGTGCTCAGAGTTACCAGCAGAAATGTGCAAAATGCCTCTCTCTCTCTCTCTCTCTCTCTCTCTCTCTCTCTCTCTCTCCCTCCCTCTTTCTCTCCCTCTCTCTCTCCTCCCTCCCTCCCTCTCCCTCTCCCTCCCTCTCCCTCTCTCTCTCTCTCTCTCTCTCTCTGTGCAATGCCTTGTTATATTGTGTTTTTATATATTATTGATGGCTTGTATAATTGAGATCGGATAGTGGTAGTAATAAGAGGTGCATTAAGTCCGTTTGGTCCCACTGAAGGCCCAGGTACCAAATGCACGGCCCGCCACTGGAATTAGAAGGTATGTATGTGTCTAATGTAGGCAGGTAAAGTAGCAATTTAGTGTAGCAGTGAGACAGTATTTATGTAAATGTATGCTAAAATATTTTTTCATTTCATTTTGGGAGCTTTTCCTACAAATGGGTCACAGTGGAGTCCATTCCTACTTCAAGCAAAGACTTGGTATTCACCGAACAGCTCACCATACCATTGCAGGGCCATCACATACAACCATTCACATTCACATCTCGGTTCAATGAAGAAGATCCAATTAATGAACTCATAATTTTTAATTTTAGTCCATAACACTTTCTTTCATTGATTAATTTATTCATTCAAGTTGCTTAATCCTAATTAGGGTTGTGGGGAGGCTGGCACCTATCTTAGGCAACTCTGTGCAAACATGGGGTCCACTGTGAACAGCTCACCAGATCATCACAGGACCACACACATACAACCAATCACACTCACGCTCAGGGGCAACTTTGAATAGCCAATTAGCCTACTGTGTACATTTCTTAATTGTGGGAGGAAACTCCACACAGAAATGCCCAAACTCAGAAATCAAACCCAGGCCATCTTGCTGTGATGCGAACGTGCATACAACTGAGCCACCATCACCATGCTACACCATTTCACCATCAATGTGCATCAATATTTGACTGCGTTTCTGTGGCTTTATGAATAAATTGAGGAACAAATAGCATATGTTTTATAATTACTTAACATACAAAGTACAGTGGGCAACATTGTTGTCATAGTTTCTCTATGTCCTTTTTGTTATCCTTTAGATTGTATTAATGTTTCCTCCAGGTTCCACAATATTATCCCGCCTCCCAAATCATGCTAATAAGTGGAATGGCTACAACTTGTTGACCCTATATCAATGAGTATACAAACGTGTCTGTTCATGGGACAGTGGTGGCCTGGTGGTAGGGTGCTGGATTACTGATCCCAAGGTCAGGAGTTTACGCCCCGCTATCAACACCCCCCCCCCCCCCCCCCGCAAGTTAAGATATCAAAGGCCAGCCATGTCTCACTGTCTGTGGTGTGAGGCATTTTATTGCTGACTTTTGTCAAGAGTAGGCTTGTCAGCATGCTTCTATGCTTCTGACCTGCGATGGACTGACAAGCTGAGTCGGCTGACATGGGTGCCAGCCTCCCCGCAACCCTAATTAGGATTAAACAATTCAGAGAATGAAAGATGAATGTATCTGTTCATAGTCAATCCACCCTTTGTCAGATAACTCCACAATAATCCTGGTCAGGATGTGAAGAAACATAAATGAATTAATCAGTCATGAAGTTGACATGCTCTGCAACTGCTTTTTAATTTGAAGACCATTTTATTTCATTTACCCAGGAACTGGAAACTGTTCATAGCAAAAAGCCTTTACTCTTTTGTGCCGGGGTATTATTATTTTTTTTATCATGAACAACATTCAGTACTTAGATGGATAAAGGCTCATAAATATTTGTACTAATTGGCAGCAGCTGTGGCCTAATGGTTAAAGAATTAGCAGAAAAAATGTGTGGCGGCAGGATGAGTGAGCTGCACCTTCACTTCCTCTACCTTCATGGCTGAAATGCACTTGAGCAAGGTGCCTAACCTCCAACTGCTCTCTGCACGCTCTAATGTGTGTGCCAGCCCACAATTTTAAACGTGTGTGTTCAATTTAGATGGGATGAATGCAGAGCCAATAATTTCCCTTGCAGGATCAATGCAGTATATTATATAAACAAATAAATTGCCCCTAGGTGTGAGTGCAAATGGCTGAGTGTGTATGTTTGCCTTCCAATGGTCTGGCAAGCTGCTCAGAGTGTATACCAGCAGTGTCAGCTGAAAAAAGCACTAGACGCCTGCAACCATTGCAGGATTAAGCAGTTTGACAAATGAGTAAGGGGATGAAGGTGGCATCGTGGTGTAGTGGTTAGCACGTCCGTCTCACAGCAAGATGGTCCTGTGTTCGACTCCCAGCTTTGGTGTTTCTGTGTGGAGTTTGCATGTTCTCTCTGTGTTCGTATGGGTTTCCTCCATCGTCCAAAAGCATGCACAGTAGGTTAATTGGCTGTTCTAGTCACCCCTGGGTGTGAGTGTTGGCCCTGCAATGTGAGCTGTCCAGGGTATACCTTGCCCTCGCACAGAATTGGCTGAGATGGGTACCAGCCTCCCCTCAACCCTAATTAGGATTAATTGGTTCAGAAAATGAATGAGTGAGTGAATATTTTCCTTTTTTGTAATGAATTCTTGTTCCTCTAATCAATAATACTTAGTGGTAATAAACTGCACAATAAATATTGATAATATAGGTTGAAAATATAAGGATATAAAATATGCTGTGAGAAATGCTTTTCATATTAGGTAAATCATGAAGATAAACTATACTGTGTTGTTGTAGCTGTTGTGGTGATAAATAGTGCTGCTTTATTTAGGTATCATTAATCACTGTATGCATAATGCTTAAGATGCCACCTCGTAAATACTCTCCACATGAATTCAAAACGTGCTACAACCTGATATCTTACATTTACATCCCAAACATGTCTTTAACTGTTGAGCTGGAAACTGTTAAACCAGTTCTAAACTTTTTATGCAAGTGGAAAGTAAATAGACTTTAATATCTTAAAATAGAACTCGCAAACATCCACAAATTGGGTTAATACACTTAGAAGCCGAGAAATATTCAGAATTACATTTAGGCTCAGGTGTGTGGATTAATTAGTTCTACATCAGTCCCAACTCCCAAGTCCCAAGAGGTACAGCTGCAAAGTACTTTGGGACCATTTATTTCTGAAGAGGACGTCATCTTATGGGCGTTTGAAGGACTTATGGTCCCACTTTTTGTAATTGTTTCATCTAGACCCAAACAATGACATGCCTGATTGTTTTTGACTGATTGTCTAAACATACAGGGCCAAAGTATATAATATTACCGTATATATACTAGTCCTTCTCAAAAAAATTAGCATATTGTGAAAAAGTTCATTATTTTGTATAATGTACTGATAAAAATTAAACTTTCATATATTTTAGATTCATTGCACACCAACTGAAATATTTCAGGTCTTTTATTGTTTTAATACTGATGATTTTGGCATACAGCTCATGAAAAACCAAAATTCATATCTCAAAAAATTAGCATATCATGAAAAGGTAGTCTAAACGAGCTATTAACCTAATCATCTGAATCAACCAATTAACTCTAAACACCTGCAAAAGATTCCTGAGGTGGTCTAGTGGTATAGGGCGCTGGATCGCTGATCCAAAGGTTGGGGGTTCGAGTCCCACTCTCCACAAGGTTGTCACTGTCCCCCCCAGTGCAGCTAACTGGGTTATCAAAGGCGGGCCATGTCTCTCACTGTCTATGGTGGGAGGCATGTAAAAGAACCATTGCTGACTTTCGTAAAGAGTAGGCTGCAAAGTCGTCAGCGTGTTTCTGTCCCTCTGCCAAATCAAAACGTGCGAATCAGATGATTCGCTGTGGCGACTCCCGAGGAAAAGGGAAAAAGCCGAAAGGAAGACAGGAAGACAGACCTGCAAAAGATTCCCGAGGCTTTTAAAAACTCCCAGCCTGGTTCATTACTCAAAACCGCAATCATGGGTAAGACTGCCGACCTGACTGCTGTCCAGAAGGCCATCATTGACACCCTCAAGCGAGAGGGTAAGACACAGAAAGAAATCTCTGAGCGAATAGGCTGTTCCCAGAGTGCTGTATCAAGCCACCTCAGTGGGACGTCTGTGGGAAGGAAAAAGTGTGGCAGAAAACGCTGCACAACCAGAAGAGGTGACCGGACCCTGAGGAAGATTGTGGAGAAGGGCCGATTCCAGACCTTGGGGGACCTGTGGAAGCAGTGGACTGGGCTACAGGTGCCGCATTCCCCAGGTCAAGCCACTTTTGAACCAGAAACAGCAGCAGAAGCGCCTGACCTGGGCTACAGAGAAGCAGCACTGGACTGTTGCTCAGTGGTCCAAAGTACTTTTTTCGGGTGAAAGCAAATTTTGCATGTCATTCGGAAATCAAGGTGCCAGAGTCTGGAGGAAGACTGGGGAGAAGGAAATGCCAAAATGCCTGAAGTCCAGTGTCAAGTACCCACAGTCAGTGATGGTCTGGGGCTAGCTATCAGGGGATTTTGGAGCACTTCATGCTTCCATCTGCTGAAAAGCTTTATGGAGATGATTTCATTTTTCAGCACGACCTGGCACCTGCTCACAGTGCCAAAACCACTGCTAAATGGTTTACTGACTATGGTATTACTGTGCTCAATTGGCCTGCCAACTCTCCTGACCTGAACCCCATAGAGAATCTGTGGGATATTGTGAAGAGAAAGTTGAGAGACACCAGACCCAACACTGTGGATGAGCTTAAGGCCGCTATCGAAGCATCCTGGGCCTCCATAACACCTCAGCAGTGCCACAGGCTGATTGCCTCCATGCCACGCCGCATTGAAGCAGTCATTTCTGCAAAAGGATTCCCGACCAAGTATTGCGTGCATAACTGAACATAATTATTTGAAGGTTGACTTTTTTGTATTAAAAACACTTTTTTTATTGGTCATATGAAATATGCTAATTTTTTGAGATGGGAATTTTTGGTTTTCATGAGCTGTATGCCAAAAGCATCAGTATTAAAACAATAAAAAACCTGAAATATTTCAGTTGGTGTGCAATGAATCTAAAATATTTGAAAGTTTAATTTTTATGAGCACATTACAGAAAATAATGAACTTTATCACAATATGCTAATTTTTTGAGAAGGACTAGAGTATATATATATGTGGGGCAGTGGTGGTCTAGTGGTATAGGGTGCTGGATCGCTGATCCAAAGGTTGGGGGTTGGAATCCCACTCTCCATAAGGTTGTCACTGCCCCCCCGTGCTGCTAACCGGGTTATCAAAGGCCGGCCATGTCTTTCACTGTCTATGGTGAGAGGCATGTAAAAGAACCATTGCTGACTTTCGTAAAGAGTAGGCTGGAAAGCCGTCAGCGTGTTTCCGCCCTGCAATGGCCTGGCGAGCTGTCCAGGGTGTACTCTACCCTCGCCCGAAGTTGGCTGGGATGGGCACCGGCCTCCCCACAACCCAAATTAGGATTAAGCAGTTACAGAAAATGATGATGATGATGATGATGATGATATATATATATATATATATATATATATATGTGTGTGTGTGTGTGTGTGTGTGTGTATGTATATGACAGGATATTCTTCTTAGAATTATATTCGTATCACATCTTAGGATACATTGTACCACAATGAGAGAACTCAAGAGCAGTTCACTAAGTTATCAATTGCTCTTTTCAAAAGAGATATTGTGGCTTATTGTTTTCACAAGAATTACCCGTATCAAGCACTAACTTGTGTAAAATGGCACAATGTCTTGAAAGTGCCAGAAGCTTGAATAAACAGAAGCTCATGAGAATTAAGGGCTTTATCCAGCATGTGAAACGGTCAGCAAACAAAGGGCTTTGCTGAAATGAAAGGTCATCCTGTCAAGCCAAGCAAAAGGGAAATGACAGCATCTCAGCACATCTGTAGTATGCTTCCTTGCTATACCTGTGGCTGAATTAGTGAAGAAAATTAACAGAACTCTCATTTCTGGCCTGGGCAAGCTTTCGCATGGGTTGACTTGTGCAAGTGAATTTATACAACAAGAGCCTGAGTAAAAGGGATTTGAAATGAATCAGTATGCATTAGTAATGTTCAGTTCAGTTCATTTTCTGTACCCGCTTAATCCTAATTTGGGTCGCGGGGAGGCTGGTGCCCATCCCAGCCAACTTCAGGCGAGGGCAGAGTACACCCTGGACAGCTCGCCAGACCATCGCAGGGCAGAAACACGCTGACGGCTTTGCAGCTACTCTTTACGAAAGTCAGCAATGGTTCTTTTACATGCCTCTCACCATAGACAGTGAGAGACATGGCCGGCCTTTGATAACCCAGTTAGCTCCACTGGGGGAAGAGTGACAACCTTGTGGAGAGTGGGACTCGAACCCCCAACCTTTGGATCAGCGATCCAGCGCCCTATACCACTAGACCACCACTGCCCCGCATTAGTAATGCTCTCAGCAATTTTGATTGGGGACAATCATAGCCTAATGGTCAGAGACGTGGGTTTGTGATCGGCGGATCACTAATTCAACTCACAAACCACCAGGAAAAATATGTGGCAGTTGGGGAATGAACTGAAGTGCCGTTGAGCAAGGCACCTTGCACCAAACTGCTCTCCGGATGTCCCCAGTGTGTGTGGCAGCCCACTTCTCTGAGTGTGCATGCTCACATTGGATGGGATAAATGCCGAGGTATTTTCCCTTCCAGGATTAATATGGTATTGCAAACTAAAAAACTAACAAAATTAGATTAGGTGGTTTTAACACGTAACGCAACTTCGAGTTTTCTTGACACTGATAAGGTCAACATGTTTTAGAGCTTCATGACAACTGACATTGTAGCTCTGTGTGTTTTAAATATCAGTCACATAATGGTAATTACTGTATATAAAGTCATGCTAAAGTATTTATAATGTAGTTTATATAAAACGTAGTGTACAGTAATTTCGACTACAACCAGTCAAAGACTGCATTACTCACTACTGTGTCTTAATTATACAATTACCTAGAGAGCCACCTTCCCAATTTATCAACAGATGATGTGTTACTAGCTCTGAAGCTTCTGGTTGACTTTTTTTAGGTTTTTATTTTGAATTACTTGTGTAAATCTATGGAGTTTTTATTGAGAATATTCCAGAAAAAGGGTTTTTTATGTTTGTTTGTTTGTTTTTTTATCATGCTTCATTAACTCCTTAGCAGGTTTATGATCAATTCTTCAGCTTGAATGAATATTACCTTTAACTGTAGTATAAGAAAATAGAAAATAGACTTACTGCAGGCATTAACCAACAATACATCTCGAAATCTCTAGTTTGTGAATAACGTGACTGTCCCCTGGTGGCCAAAGTTAAGGTGTACAGAGATTCACTATGCTGGTGCCATGCTACTGATTTTTATTATTTTATAATTTCGTGATTACTGAGCATAGTTTTGGGCCAGTACTTGAAAATCTTATGTGGAATGTCAGCATTGGTCATGTAACATGAACAGTAACCAGACATCAAGAAACTATTGTATTTTCTCAGTATGCAAGCTTTCACTAAAGAAGAAAATACAAATATTCATTCATTGTTCATTTTCTGAACGGCTTAATTGTAATTAGGTCACAGGAAGGCTGGCAGCCATCTCAGGCAACTCTGGGCAAGGCAGAGTACACCCTGGACAGCTCGCCATTCCATTGTAGGGCAGAAACACAATGACTGCTATGCAGCCTACTCTTGACGAAAGTCAGCAATGGTTCTTTTACATGCCTCACACCACAGACAATAAGAGACATGGCCGGCCTTTCATAACCCTGTTAGTTGCACTGGGTAGAGTAGTGCAGCAGTGACAACCATTGATATTGAGGCTTGAACCCAGACCTTGGGCTCAGTAAGCCAGCACCGCCCATGTACAAATATAATTATAATAATACTTCTTATTGCTAATAATAATAATAATTCTTTTTTAAATATACATTTTTACTTCACTTATAGTATATAAATGTTGTGGCACAATGGCCAAATGATTAGCAGGTCTGCCTTACAGTAAGGTGGTTCTGGGTCCGAGTCACGAGTTTGAGGGCATTTGTATGTGGGTTTCTTCCAGGTACTCAAGTTTTCTCTCACAGTCTCAAGGCTAATTGGCTCACGTTTTCTGAACCGCTTAATCCTAATTAGGCTCACATGGAGGTTGGCACCCATCTTAGACCGCTCTGGATGAGTACAGAGTACACCCTGGACAGCTCCCCAGGCCATTGCAGGGCAGAAAAACACTATTGCTTGTGCAGCCTACTAATTACAAGTCAGCAATGGTTCTTTTACATGCCTTCCACTATAGACCGTGAGAGACATGGCTGACCTTTGATAATCCAGTTAGCTGCACTCAGGGGACAATAGTTGACAGTGGGGCTTGGACCTCATATGTTGGAATTGGTCATCCAGCAGATTCTGTTTAACTTGAAAAAAATGTCAGAAAAAAAAAAAATCTTTATTTCCATGTAATAAAAAGTATGAAAGTCTACATTTGATGATCTGGACTAATCAGATCACAAGACCTTTTTCTGTCGCCATCTTTATGCTGTATAGCAAACGGAAGCCTTGAATTATTCTAACAAGTGGCTTAATTGTCGGCATACAGTTGTTTCGTCCCAATCCTGTAAATTTTTGTCACATTATGTGTGCGGAAATGCTTTGACTTTCAGCCTTTCAAATTTAGCTGATTTCTCCACTTTCCAAGATTCAACTTCAGCAACTTCTACTTGCACTGAGCTCCATGCTTCAGCAATCTCATCGATTGTCTTCTTTCTGCAAACAATTTGACACTTCTGAAATACAGTGACTATCACCACATGATACATGTTCTGACATGGCAATTTTATAAAATGACACAGTACTTACACTGCCTTATTTCATTCATTTGTCAAACCAGTGAATGCTATTAATCTTGAGTTGAGGCTGGAGCAAAGGTGCGGTATACCCTAAACAGCCCACCAAACCATTACAGCCCATGGTGTCCCAGTTCCATTCACACACACCTCTGAGCAGTTTGGAATTGGTAACTTCCCTAATTAGCGTATCTTAGCTGCGAAAGGAATCTGCATACTCTAAGAAAATCCCAGCAAACATGGGGACACCATGCAAACCCAATACAGATACACCAAGTCTGGAACTTCAACCATGGATCTGCATTAGTCAAGTTTAAATTATGTGTCTATTTGAAACTTTAATTATTAAGTGTCCAGTCAGTCTTCTGCCCATTTGCTCAATGAAATCCACTTGACTGCTTTTTATTTATTTATTTTGGCAGTATTGTGTATTTTGACCATACATCTATTGTTCAATTCCTCCAAGGTATGTATAAAGGACTTTATAGGTAGTGCCTAAAGTTACTAAAGAGGAATGTTGTTACTATGGGTTGTCAAGAAAGTTAACTTTTGCAGACATACATGCATAACACAGCCTCAGGAAGGAAGGTTTGGAAAGATGTACAGGGAGAGATTTTGAAAATTAAAAGATAGTTTGAGAAAAGTCTGTTGTGCATGATGCAAGAGATCCTGTCTAACCATCTCTGGCAATCACTTTTAAAGTAAACTCAGGGGGGAAATTCTACAAAGTAAGAAGCTTTGCAAGAAGCTAAGACTGTGTAAACACATCAAGAAATACAACAACAACGTTCTTTATTTTGGCAACGTTATTTTAATTATTTTGATTATCATTCAGCGGGAAACAATCATAAAAATGTCAACCCATTTTTAAAATTTTTGAGCTTTTAACATGGTACAAAACATCAATTTCAACCTCATTAGTGGACCTGTAATGCTCTGTGTTTCAGAACACTAAATAAAATAAGCCATACAAATAAATCCATTACACAAATCATTGCTATACTTAGAATATTAGGTTGGCACAAGTTTAAGATAGATGGCACATTTATCCAGGAAGGAATCGGATGGTGTTAAAAGGCAGCATAGTTTCTACAAAAACCTCAATAAAACCCATGAACTAACAAGTCAATAAGTTTCAAGCAGTATATTCAGCCATGTGTTGTGAATCTCTTCTTTCATGAAGTTCTTATCAGCAGGACACAGAGAAGACTGCCAGTTTTGCCAGATGTTAAAGCTGAACTTATTTAGTGCTTGAAAAGTTCAGCAGCATTTCAGCGTCATTCTGAGCCCTTATTAATCTCCACAAACTGCCTTTATCCCTGCAGTCATGTGTCAGGATTCAACCGAACTGGAAATCAGCCATTGGGGATACACCACATTTTGGTAATTTGTAGTCTTCTATGCGATCAGACATGAATAAAAATAGTCTTACCTGTGAATATCAAACCTGCAGTTTATAACTTATTGTCATTATGTGTACATTTCAAAATGGGGGAGCAGGAAATGCAAATACACAGATATGTAAAAGCATTGACAGTTTCCAATACTCCAAGAGAAAATATATCAATTCAGGTCAAATGATAAGTAGAACTTCATGCCAGCAGCACAGGTTGAGCTGCCTACTCCTTAATTCTAATATGTGTACCTGAAATACCCTAAAAAATACTTCGATCAAGAGCACAGATCAATAACTGGATGGACAGAAGAACCCTGAAAGGATTATGCCCCCCCATGCAATGGCAGAGGAATAAAAAATACAGTAATGAATAAACAAAACATTACTATAAATGCATAGGCACAGATAAGGCTGCAAAATAAAACGTAAAAAGCTTAGAATAAGCCTGAAAACTAGCTGTAAAATGAAGATAAATTATATAGAGTGGAAAAAAAAAAAGCTTAGTGTTTGACAAGTTCGTCACCTCCAAGTTAATTCCACAGCACAACAGTCTTTTGACTACAAGGTAGCCACTGGTCATCAATCACTGAAAAAATTGTAGTTTGCATGGAGAAGGGGAATACAGAAGGCCTTGATGGTGACGACCTACTCATTATGGGTTGATTGTAATCAAGAAAATGTTAAAGATTCTTTAGAGTTGAAAGTAGATTTCTTTAGTAAAAGTCAATGTGGTGTTCAAAGTAAACAGCAGCGTTCCTTGAAGCTTTTCTTGTTCTTCTTATTCTTTCCTTTTCCATTTTTGTCTTTATTTTCTGACATCTTCTTGGCTCTCACTTCTCTCATGAGGTCAAAAAACACCTTTGAAAGTAAACGGTTTTATTGATTATATACTTATTAGACAGGGTATGAGTAAAATATAAGCAATAGGTAACGACTCAGACAAACCTTATCTACGTTGGCACGCGTTTTAGCAGAAGTCTCCACATACTGTACACCCCACTCCTCTGCTTTTGCTCTGGCATCATCCACAGACACCTGTCTGCGCTCCTCCAGATCAGACTTATTCCCCACTAGCAGCAATGGAATCTTATCCTCCTCGGCTTTCACACGTAGGATCTGTTCCCTTTACACACACAAAATGGAAACTAGTCTAAGGTCATTTGCACACTACAGTGAAACACATGTCCATATTCAGAATGGATTACAAACTCTTCAGTGGTGCGTTATCACAGCTTTTTCCTCACAGCCAAATTATAAAGGGGGATTAATTGCAATTTAACACACAACACCCACGTACTGCATTTTCCGGGCCAAAAGGTGCACCGGATTATAAGGCGGATTAAGCAAAACAAAAGTCAGATAAGTCAAATTTGATTCAACGCTCACAATAACTCTGCATTGTTCAGTTCTAACACAAAATATAAAGTAATACACTTCACAATAGCTCAACATTGTTCAGTTGCAACATTATAAAACAAACTAATTTTTTCAGTTCATTCCTTTTCCACAAATCCATCAAATTCATCATCTTCAGTGTCTGAGTGTTAAAACATTGCGTGAGTTGGACATAAAGCCTGGATCCCTCCATTATTTTTTTATTATTATATTATAATACTTTTTTATCTATTATTCCCTCGCACATGGAGTCAGATCAATAGAGATGATTAGAAGTCTTTCAGGTCATGATCTAAACTTCTCTCAGCCACGGCCCCTTAAAAAGACAGCACATTCACAGTAACAAACATGGCGATGCCCATTCACAGTGTGAGATTGTGTTCATTACAGAACGGAGATTATTACTCTTAAAAAGTTCTATCAGCATAACTTCAAATTCAAGAAGGTTAATCCCAGGTCTCATGAGGACACCTGCAGCAGTGCATTATCCCAGTGATGAACACGAGACTCTGATTAAACCAGCTGAACGTCCAGAGGGTAGAGACTGAGATTAAGTGGAAAAACCACTCACTTATTACTCAGTGTGTCGCCTGGATTATGATAGCAGTAATGGCGGTATTTAGACATAAAGCCAGGATCCCTCTAACTTACAACCTGTTGCCACCAATATCTAACAGTTGGAGCTCTTTGGTTAATCCACCGGAATGATGGGAAACTCTGAATTAGTTTGTTTCACTCGGGTTTTGACAGTGTCAGTGAGATGGAGTCACGTGGCTTCATCCACATAAGGCACACCATCAAATTTTTACAAGATTAAAGGCTTTTAAGTGCACCTTATGGTCCGAAAAATATGATACTGTACCATTCTAAAATATAAGGGGTCAGAAATTGGATGTACCACTGCAAAAGACCTGTTCCCAGGTTGAATTACAGGTTTGACCATGTGTACCATACTTGTGCAAATATACCTCAGCCAAGAAAAACATGAGTGTTTAACCAATGTAATATTTAAAGGGGGGAAGGGGGCAGAGAGAGAGAGAGAGAGAGAGAGAGAGAGAGAGAGAGCGAGAGAGAGAGAACTACACCATTCAAGTCACCAGGGCATGCTGCTGTCAACTAATACTGACCTAAACTCCACTGTAGCTGTGAAAGACTCCTGCTCAGTTATGGAGAACACAAGCAGGAAACCTTCTCCGCTTCGGAAATAGTTGTCTCGGATGGCCGCATAGTCTTCCTGTCCAGCGGTGTCCAAAATATCAATTTGTACCTCTTCCCCATCCAATACAACCTTTTTTCGGTAGCTGTCTGCTTTTGTGGGTTCATAGTCTTCAACAAACTAATGAGCAAAAGATAGAGACATTCATGTCAAGGATGAATCAGGAATATTAACTGTTTGCAGCATGTGTATTGAGTTTGTGGATGACAATCACACCCATATATTGTTCATTCGAAACTTCTGACACAATTTTCTTTCTTCTTCCCAGAGGAGTGGAGGGTATTATAACAGTAAAGAGAACTAAAATGTCAAATGGGAGGCCAACAAGGATACTGGGTGTGATGGTCAGGCCAGGTTTATTCCCATTAGTATAATAATCTAAAATTGTATATAATTCCAAACATTCAGTAAGACTTAGTGCTTCAATATGACTCCTCACCTCATCATACATAAACTGGAGTGTAAGGGCTGACTTGCCTACACCACCACTGCCCACCATGATGACCTTGTGCAATGCCAAGGAGCTCTGACTTTTGCCCTTGTTCGCTGCCATAGCTGAAGGCCTCCCTCAGCCACTCCACACACTTGATCTGAGCCTACCCATGAAAACACACAGACAGTTTTGAGAATTTTAAATTAAAATCTAAAATCTTGTCCCTCCTTTGTTTACTCAACAGCATTTTTTAAACAGCAATTTTATACTGTACTCTTCTATAAATTCAGGCTACTTTATACAATTAGCATATGTTTTAAGAAAAGTAAAATAAAAGGGCATAAAACAAACCTAGAAATTTGAACAAATGGAAATAAATTGATGCACTTGTGCCATAAGAAATGCTGCCAAATTAGCAGAATGTATCTGTCAGTGCATAGCTGTAAACCGTAAGCACATGCCTCAACTGACAGAACAATTTGTTTTATTAATTTATTTAGTATATTCCACATCTGCTTTTTGGCCTTTGAACTGATTATTCATTTTACGCTTCCAGCTGTCAAGGCACCTGAGTTTTTATGGAGTTTTGTGGCTGTCACGACTTGCAGTTAAGTTATACAGGTAATCAATAATCATATGCGAGTACAAAATAAAATCAGGATTTATGGGGGAAATAAGCAATCAAGCAAGTAGCCAAACATAAAACCTTCTGGAGAAACACTCATTAAATTGATTTCACAAAATTATCATTGTATTCGTTGTCAAAAAATAAAGATAATTAATGGGAATACTCTTGTGTGACCTAAATCATGTTTTAAACACACATACAGATCAAAGACAGTATAAGCTTGTCTCTATCTCAAACAATTTGTTTTTACCTGTTATTTTATATAAAATACAGTCGGCCCTCTACTTACGAAACCCTCTGGGTACAAAAACATTTTCCTAAGTTTTCGTCCTCTGTATACGAAACAACCTCCTCTTACAAAAAGCACCAAACGCGCCATTCAAAAATTCAAACGTGCCAATCAAAATTTCACACGATGCGCAAGTTGCTCTCTCATTGGCTGTCTCCCATTGGCCAGGAGGGAGCTGACCTGTACCCTTACTTCCTGTTTGTCACACGTGGAGGGTTGAACAGGACTGTTGGCTTGTTTTGAGATCATTGCAGCGTTATATTTCGTTATCGCCATAACCCCTCTACAATCGGGATGATAATGAAGCAAAGGAGACCTTAAAGCGGAAATACAGTGATGGAGGAGATTATTTCGTAACGATATTGAAGCAGATGAAGGCATGAAAGTGCTCTGTGGGACAAGACCTCCAATCTCGCAAGGAAGCAAGTAATATTGAATGAGGCCCTCTGATCTTTCAAACAGGTAATGTAATTCCGCTTTAAATATGACATCCCGTCCATTTAAACATTTAAATAGAATTGGTCCGTTGGCTGCGTGTTTCGTGTGGGCGGTGCCCGCATTCGGCAAAACACATCAGAGAGACAGAGTTTGAGTGTGTGTGTGTGTGTGTGTGTGTGTGTGTGTGAGAGAGAGAGAGAGAGAGAGAGTGAGACAGCTAGAGAGAGAGAGAGAGAGAGAGAGAGACTGCATACAGGGTCAGTCAGAGATGAAAGGAGGCATTCTTTACTCTCTTTCGAGAGAGCACATTGCAGCTTATTTTTTGTTTTTTAAGTTGCTTAATTCGGTAAATATATAATAAATGTGGCGCGCTCCCCAAATGTGAGCAAAACGCGGCTCATCCGCACCTCCGCTCTGTCAAGCAGGGAGTGCGCTTTGAATTCCCCATCTTAAAATGCTCCGGCGTCCTGCATGTGGGCAGAGCCCGCATTCAGCGGAGCCGCGCCACAAATGTGTGTGTGTGTGTGTGTGTGTGTGTGTGTGTGTGTGTGTGAGAGAGAGAGAGAGAGAGACAGAGATAGAGAGAGACCGTGTTGTGTGTGTGTGTGTGTTAATAAAAATGTTTAATAAATGGTTTAATTAATAAAATGTTAATAAAATGGTTTAATATGTTAATAAAATGTTTAAATGGTTTAATAAATAATTTTCTTTTACCTTTAACACATATTTCATACAAAATTGGTGTACTTTAATAATTTTTAAAGTGTTTATGGGGTAGTCTTGGGAGCCTTGGAACGAATCACGCATTTTACATGTAAAAATGCACCTCTACTAACGAAAACTCCAGGCTACGAAAAAGGCTCTGGAACGGATTAATTTCGTAAGTAGAGGACCGACTGTATGGGGCCGGTGGCATAGTGATGATAGGATGATGCGCTCATGATCGACAGGTTGTGTTCAAATCCCAGTTAGACCCCCACTGTGCTAAGACCCCTGGGCAAGGTCTTAACCACAAGTGTGCCTCTGTTCACCCAGCAGTATAAATGGGTACCAGTAAAAATATACTGGGAAGGTAACCCGTGATGGACGAGCGTCCCATCCAGGAGGAGTTGAACTCCTAGTCGCTTCACGCAATGGAAACCGGAGATAAGCACCAGCCTGATGAGCCACTATGCCCCCAGGTGCAAAAAGCCCAGAGAGGACATAAAATATCAGTGAATCATAATTAAATGTACGGCTTTGCTAATGGAACCACAAATTGGGACACAGAGTCTAAATTTTCTAGTTAAATAAAAAAAGACCTAAATCATGGCTTTAGAGGAGGGGTGTCAAACTCGTGCCAGAAAGGGCCATGTGGCTGCAGGTTTTTGTTTCAACCAAGCAGCAGCACACCTGACTTTGCTCATTTAATCAAATGAGTTGAGTGTTCAGGCAGTTGATTGGTCAGTCGCTGTACCGAGCACACAGATTGACCAATCAGCGGCCTGAAGACTCAGATGAGTTGATTAAATGAGCAAAGTCAGGTGTGCTGCTGCTTGGTTGAAACAAAAACCTGCAGCCACATGGCCCTTTCTGGCACGAGTTTGACACCCCTGCTTTAGAGAGTCAAAACTATTCCTCAAAATGATGCACATGTTTTATGGTCTAACTTTGTGTACATTAAAATTGTCAGGCTTTAGTCTGCTCAAAAATTTACGAGTTTAGGGGTGTCCTTCTGCACAAAGGTTTTTGGAAAACACAATTCTGGGACATATCAAAAGGGAATAGATTAAAATTTGTTCAGTTTATTAGAAGTATTCTGTAGTGTGTGCTAAATCCTAAATCCCACGTCCAAAAGCGATGTGTTTAGGGCAGTGCTTCTCAATTATTTTCTGTTACGCCCCCCCCCTAGCAAAAAGAAAACAATTCGCGCACCCCCACCACCCACTTTCCGCCGCAACTATAAATTATAACTTTTTTCTATAATACAGTTACAGGTATATCTCTTCATTATATCGTATCCTTGTTAACATAAATAAAACAAAAGAAAGAGATATAGTTCAACTTACAAGAATAACTTTTTAACATTTTTATTAGTCTGTAAAAGAAAGTGCATCAATTTGCCTTAAATATAAAAATAATAATATCCTTGTTACATTTTTGACAAACTTACCACACCATTTGCTGCTGAAAATAAAATCAATAAATAATTAATTCAAATTGACTTCAGAAACATTAACTCAGGAGCACAATATATAAACACTTTAACCTACAAAACAAGAACAAATAGAACAATTTGTGCTGATTTTTTTTTCTCAAAATGAGGAAGCCAAGATTAATGGCTACAATGAGCACGTTTTGCAGCGCACAGCTTCTCAAAGCGAGGTTTAAAGCATGACACTGCAACTCTCAGCTCCTGCTCAATGTTTAGCTGGGACCTGTACTTGCTGCGCACAATGGGCAATGAGGGCGCCACTGCCAACTACTGGAGTGGATGTGCAATTACACTTTCTTGTAGTACGGCGGAAAAAAAGCATGTTCTCCTGGGTCACACGCGCCCCCCTCAGCATCCCATCGCGCCCCCCCAGGGGGGCGCGCCCCACTATTTGAGAAGCACTGGTTTAGGGGATGTTTTTGTACAGACACCAAAACTCACAAAAACTAGTGTTCCATTAGTGACGTCGTAATCAAAGTACATTGATTAAAAAACAATCAAAGAGAAAAGATTATTTAACACTTCAAGACCCTTACTTCACCCATATACTCAGATGGGACACACACCCCCATACACACACACACACACACACACACACACACACTCCCTCCCATTACCTGGGCATACATACATGATTCTTTATTATAGTATTTGTTAACACTAACAGGCGCTCAGTGCTTGAAAAATTTTTACCTAGCACGAATCAACAAAACTGCATTGTGAAACCGACGTCTGTTTATCCTTCAAAACAGCATTTGTTGGTTTCAAGGATGTGCTTTACATTATCCACTGCTGCTCCTACTCAGGAAATAAGACCATGACACAATGCTTCCTCGTATTGTTCTTGGCAGCACTGAAGTCAAGGTGGACTTTACTAGGAAGCTGCCACAATATACTTTCAGAAACACTGCAACAGAATTTGCTGGCTATGGCATTTCTTGGTGCGTAGTTACTTTTGTTCGCACACCGTCAGCACTAATTTAACAGGAACAACATTTAAACGTAGAGTCATAAGCCAGTTCCATATGGTCAGCCACTAACAAAATACTTCAGTTACACTCAGCATCTGAATACTACATACATAAACGTCAGATACTAAAATGAGTACTGCTTATTTTTCTCTTTAATGGCGGTGACATAGAATAAGACACGACTCCAGAACAGTGTTTGTCAGAGAAGTCTGTAGTAAGGAATGAACAGAGGGCAACAGGGGCGAAGTTGTGACCTAATTGGGGCTTTTATCAGCCTCCCCTATGACTACATGCTGCTGAAATATAAATGCTGCTGCCCTTGCCCCAGATAAAAGAATTCATTAGGATTACCATGTGGGCCATGACATTCCTCTTTTTCCCCTGCTCTCCCTCTCACTCTCTCCATCACTCTCACCCACGGTGTCTCAGTGAGAAGTCTGATAGCATCAAAAAGCATTTATTCTTATTGTCCACTTTTTAAGCCTGACGCATACAGGTAATTTTAGGTGCACTGTGGATTTATTTTCCATTTTAATTTGTACTATTTTTGGGGTGGCCTTTATTTAGTCTTCCTTCTGCGGGAGGTATGTGGCCAAATAACCCGTTTAACCTCACACACTCCTTCAGCTAATGACAGCCATGATGCTGGATACAATCACATCACACATCAGGAGTTTAAGTAGACGTAAAGTAAGGTCACACAGCTGATCAGGTGGCTGGCTATAAAGTAAGAATATTTATATCTACCATATACTATAATTCAAGGTTGCAAGGAAAAATGTGAAGGTAGATGGAAAGTAATACTTAGAATTACAACTATCCCCTAGTGAAGTGTTTTTTTTTGTTGGTTGTTTGGCCATAAGCTGCCCAGGGTGTTCCCTGCCCTCACTCAAAGTTGGCTGAAATAGACACCTGCCTCTCCAAGACACTAAATTAGGATTTAGGTAGCTTAGAAAATGAATAAATTCATGGTTTTGTTTTTTACCATGTATTTTTCAAATTTTAAAGTGAACTTGGGCATAAGAAAAGCACCATACGATTTAAAATTATCATTAATATTACTACGAGAAGACTCTACTCCTTCACATTTAAGAAGTGGGAGAAAAACAATACAAAGCAAATATCACAGTTTTAGAATTAGTATATAACAGTTGTGTATAATATAGTTTAATCCTGTTTTGAAATCTTCTGTTAAAGGCTGTTTTCATAACTTATTTAAAATCGTTACAAGGCCTTCATCAGGTCATCTTAAAAAAATAAATAAATAAATGCAGCACCAGAACCTTAAGCTTCATTTCAACTAAAACTCGCTTTGTATGTTTTGTGTCAAAGAACCACAATCAAAATTTGCATTTCTGCAAACCATCAGCATGTTGGAGAGAAAAGTTACGGTACAGATGGAAACCTGATGCGTTGAAGCCGTGCCTGTGGCTTGTGGTCCAGGGACTTTTGTGCAGATTAAAAGCATCACAAATTCTGCCAATTACTTCAACCTTACTTCCTAAACTTGTTCAGCTCTAAGAGGTTATACTACAAATCTGAACAACCAAGTTTTTTGAGGGAGGAGTCGCCCAAAATCCCAACAGGTGTGCGCAAAACAAAAATCATTCACATAAATCTCTCTCTGTACAATATCACTGTACTTATTTTCATGAAAAGTGTGGCACAAGTGCAGAAATTCAGAAATATCTGATGGATCCTGATGGTTTTCTCTTCTTTTTAGCAGGCTTGTATTCAACATCCTGATCAAAATTATGGAGAAAACAGAAGAATAACTGGGTCAATGCACCTTAACATCCTCATTTTAATCTGCATCAAGGGGCAACATTTGATTTGTCTGAGGTTACACCCCTCTGGCCAGCAGCAAAGAATACACAGGGTGAAGATCACAGTCAAGTGGAGACCGATTTACTGACATTTTTATTCGAGTTAGTCATGTTAGTACAGACCTCATGCTAATATAATAAAACCCCGAAATACAGTGTGGAAAATAAGCCACTGCTGGCTTTACCCATTTACAAAGAAACGAACAGTCTATAATTTTATGATGTGCACTTTAACTCTTTAGCTTTTCCCCCATGGTGTTGGACAGGTTGGAATGGAAGAGACCGATTCTATGGTCCGGTGCACACAAGTTCAAATTAGGAGAAAGTGGCAGTACTAATCTGTGTACATCATGGGTACATAGCCAGTCTATGTGAACTAGAATTCTTGCTGGTTGTTAGGGGATCAAATACTTTTTTTGTTGTTGCAAATTTGTTTATAAATAAATTTACAAATTTTACATAGTGTATTTTCAGATTAAAATGCAGCCGTGAGGGGGGGGCACAAACCAGTGTCTCTCCCTCACGCCGGTCCCAAGCCCGGATAAATGCAGAGGGTTGCGTCAGGAAGGGCATCCGGCGTAAAACAAATGCCAAATAAACTATGCGAATCACAAGAAAGAATGACATACCGGATCGGTCGAGGCCCGGGTTAACAACGACCGCCATCAGTGCCGTCAACCAACAGGGTGCTGATGGAAATTGGACTACTGTTGGTCGAAGACGTCGAAGAAGGAGAGGCGGGAGGCGTGTCCGTTGCCAGAGAGAGAAGAGGAAAGGCATGAGCCTAGGACTGAAAGTAGGGACTTTGAATGTTGGAACTATGACAGGAAAAGGTAGAGAGCTGGCTGACATGATGCAGAGGAGGAAGGTGGACATACTGTGTGTTCAGGAGACCAGGTGGAAAGGTCGCAAGGCTAGAAGCATAGGAGCAGGGTTTAAGCTGTTTTATCACGGTGTGGATGGGAAGAGAAATGGAGTCGGAGTCATCTTGAAGGAGGAGTTTGCCAGGAATGTTCTAGAAGTGAAAAGAGTGTCAGACAGAGTGATGAGTCTCAAGTTAGAAATTAAAGGTGTGATGGTCAATGTTGTTAGTGCTTATGCCCCACAGACAGGATGTGAGCGAGAAGAGAAGGAGAGATTCTGGAGGGAGTTAGATGAAGTGATGCAGAGTACCCCAGAGGTGAAAGAGTGGTTATTGGGGCAGACTTCAATGGACATGTTGGTGCAGGAAACAGAGGGACGAGGAAGTGATGGGTAGGTTTGGTATCCAGGACAGGAACGCATGAAGGACAGATGTTGGTAGATTTTGCAAAAAGGATGGAAATGGCTGTGGTGAATACTTTCTTCCAGAAGAGAGAGGAGCATAGGGTGACTTATAAAAGTGGAGGTAGGAGCACACAGGTAGACTACATCTTGTGCAGGCGATGTAATTTAAAGGAAGTCAGTGACTGCAAAGTAGTAGCGGGTGAGAGTGTTGCCAAACAGCATAGGATGGTGGTGTGCAGGATGATGCTGATGGTGAGGAAGGTGAAGAAGGCAAAGGCAGAGCAGAAGACAAAGTGGTGGAAGTTGAAAAAGGAAGAGTGTCGGGTTGTCTTCAAGGAGGAGTTGAAACAGGCTTTGGGTGGTCAGGAAGTGCTTCCAGATGACTGGACAACTACAGCGAATGTGATCAGGGACACAGGTAGGAGAATACTTGGTGTGTCATCTGGAAGGAAAGTAGATAAGGAGACTTGGTGGTGGAATGAGGAAGTGCAGGAGTGTGTACAAAGGAAGAGATTAGCTAAGAAGAAGTGGGACATTGACAAAACCGAAGAGAGTAAACAGGAGTACAGGGAGACGCAGCGTAAGGCAAAGGTAGCAGTGTCAAAGGCCAAACAGAGCGCGTTTGATGACTTGTATGCTCGGTTGGAAAGTAAGGAGGGAGAAAATGATTTATACAGGTTGGCACAGCAGAGAAATAGAGATGGGAAGGACGTGCAGCAAGTTAGATTGATAAAGGACAGAGAGGGAAATGTATTGACTGATGACAGAAGTGTGCTGGGAAGATGGAAAGAGTACTTTGAAGAGCTGATGAATGAGGAAAATGAGAGAGAAAAAAAGAGTAGAAGAGGTGACTGTTGAGGACCAGGAAGTAGCAAAGATTAGTAAGGGTGAAGTGAGGAGGGCATTGAAGAGGATGAAGAATGGAAAGGCAGTTGGTCCTGATGACATACCGGTGGAGGTATGGAAGTGTCTAGGAGAGGTAGCAGTAGATTTTCTGACAAGAACATTTAACAAGGTCTTAGAGAGTGAGAGGATGCCAGAGGAATGGAGGAGAAGTGTGCTGGTGCCCATGTTTAAGAACAAGGGAGACGTGCAGAGTTGTGGCAACTACAGAGGGATAAAGTTGATGAGCCATACGATGAAGTTATGGGAGAGAATAGTGGAAGCTAGACTAAGGGCAGAAGTCAGCATTTGTGAACAACAGTTTGGTTTCATGCCCAGAAAGAGCACCACAGATGCAGTGTTTGCCTTGAGGATGTTAATAGAGAAGTACAGAGAAGGTCAGACGGAGCTGCATTGTGCCTTTGTGGATCTGGAGAAAGCATATGACAGGGTGCCGAGAGAAGAACTGTGGTATTGCATGAGGAAGTCTGGAGTGGCAGAGAAGTATGTTAGAGTGGTGCAGGACATGTATGAGAGATGTAAGACAGTGGTGAGGTGTGCTGTCGGTGTGACAGAAGAGTTCAAGGTGGAGGTGGGACTGCATCAAGGGTCAGCTCTCAGCCCCTTCTTGTTCGCTATGGTGATGGACAGGCTGACAGACGAGGTTAGACAAGATTCCCCATGGACTATGATGTTTGCAGATGACATTGTAATCTGTAGTGAGAGCAGAGAACAAGTGCAGGAAAATCTAGAGAGGTGGAGGTATGCCCTGGAAAGGAGGGGAATGAAGATTAGCCTCAGTAAGACAGAATACATGTGCATGAATGCCAAGGACCAAAGAGGAACGGTGAGATTACAGGGAGCAGAGATAAGAAAGGTGGAGGATTTTAAGTACTTAGGCTCAACAATCCAGAGCAATGGAGAGTGTGGAAAAGAGGTCAAGAAGCGTGTGCAGGCAGGTTGGAATGGTTGGAGAAAAAGTGTCCGGTGTGATGTGTGATAGGAGGGTATCGGCAAAAATGAAAGGAAAAGTGTACAAGACGGTGTTGAGGCCAACGATGCTGTATGGGTTAGAAACAGTGGCCCTGGGGAAAAGACAGGAGTCAGAGTTGGAGGTAGCAGAGATGAAAATGTTGAGGTTCTCTTTGGGAGTAACGAGGATGGATAGGATTAGGAATGAGCACATCAGAGGGACAGCACATGTAAGACGCGTTTTGGAGACAAAGTCAGAGAGGCTAGATTGAGATGGTTTGGACATGTACAGAGGAGGGATAGTGAGTATATTGGTAATAGGATGCTGAGGCTGGAACTACCAGGCAAAGGCCTAGAGGAAGACCAAAGAGACGATTGATGGATGTGGTGAAGGAAGACATGAAGGTCGTTGGTGTAAGAGAAGAAGATGCAAAGGATAGGGTGAGATGGAGGCAGATGATTCGCTGTGGCGACCCCTGAAGGGAAAAGCCGAAAGGAAAAGAAGAAGAAGAAAGTGTATTTTCAGATTAAAAAAAAAAAAAAAAAAAAAAAAAAAAAAAAAACACCACCTTTAAAAAGTTTGGAGTTACCCAAAAAAATTTGTCTCTTTGAAAACACAAATTTGTGTCCATCATATGAGAGGCAAAATGACTAATAATTTTGGCCTTGAAACTTGCCTTTTCTTTAAAAAAAAAAAAAAAAAACAACAACAACAAAAATACTCCATTTGCATTACAGCCTTACAAACCTGTCATTCTATTTGTCAATTTGTTTATTTAAAATTGCAGGGGGGGGGTGTGCTTCTCGTAGCATCTCCCATGAATTGACTGGTTTGATGTTCACTTTTTCCATACAGTAGTCAAGCTGCTCCCACATCGGAACATTTGGACTGAGAACCAATGACCGAGATGGAAACTTCATTACTCACAGAATACCAGCTGACTGCTTCTTCTTTTCCTTTCGGCTTTTTCCCTTTTTCAGGGTTCACCAAAGCAACTCATCTGATTCGCATGTTTGATGTGGCATAGGTTTTTACGTCAGATGCCCTTCCTGATACAACCCTTTAGCGAGGGGCAGAAACACGCTGACGGCTATGCAGCTACTCTTGTTGAAAGTCAGCAATGTTTTTTTTTTTGTTTTTTTTTAACATGAACTTCACACCATAGGCAGTCAGAGACATGGCTGGCCTTTGATAACCCAGTTAGCTGCACTGTGAACCCCCAACCTTAGGATCAGCGATCCAGCGCCCTTTACCACCAGGTCAGCACTACCCCAAGAATACCAGCTGACTGATTCCTCTTTAAATAGTTCCTCCATAGTTTAAGAGTGTTTTGGGCCATTATCCTGTTGTAGATAGAAAGTGACTTTATTTTGCAATGCCGTACCTTGTGGACAGAATTTAATTAGAGTTTTGGTCTTTCATAATCAAGATCCTTTGTACCCTGTACAACTCTTCTACTTCCATCTCATTTCCACTATCATGTCTGACAGATGGTGTCACTCCTCCAGCATGTTTTCCTTTATTCTACACCATACAAATGTTCTTTTTTTGATACAAAGATCTTTAACTTTATCTTCAGGACTTTCATCCCAATTCCCTGCTGTCCAATGTCTGTGTTCTGCTGTCCATCAATCCGTCAATCTTTTCCATTCAGTGAGTAGTGGGACTTTTTTCAGTGCAACTCCAGGCATTGCCTCTTCTGTCTTAAACTTAAGACTTTTGTATTGCTGTTACTATTTAATGAAGCTGCCAATTTAGGACCGGCCAGATATCGGTTTCCTAAACTAGAGACTCTGATGTACTGATATTCAGTTATGAACCAGGGCCTTAATTTCTCAGAACAAATATAGCCTGACCAGTTTCAGAAGAAATAGTTATTTTTCTGGCCATTTTAAATCTATAAATAAAACCCACAAATACTGATTGATGATTCAGATAATTCAACTAGCCTAAAAAAGGGCCCTTTTATCACTTCTTTAATCAGCACAAGTTTTTTTATCTGTGCTTTTATAATTGATTTTCCAAGTATGTTCTATAGAATGTGTTTATTATAAAATAATACCAAACTTTATCAAATGATTAATGCAGAAGCCCATTCCGCTTCACGAAGGGAGTGAAAATTCAATTCTATTGTAGCATTGTCTCAATGTATACAACAATAATTTATCTCAGTGCACATTGAAGCAACAGCCCCTTCCTCAAAGGATTTAACCTATGAATCTGAACATGTCTGCATATATTCTTACTTTACATTTGTTCATATATAGCTCATTAAAAGTAATTATAGGTGATGTCGTGTTTGGAGTGTTTAAGTATACTTGGGGATTTAATGTTAGGATAAATCAGAGTACAAATTTAAGACTATCCAAGTTATGAAAAAGTAAAAATTAACTACAATTACTAGGCTCTATAATCTCTTAGATTTTCCTAGCGGTAATCACATTGTTTAGACAGCAGTTACATACCAACATTATGATAAGGGTGTATATTAAACCCTGCCAAAGGAACCCTGACTAACTGCCATGAAAAAGAAAAATATATACCTGGGTGTTTTAACTTCTACCTTCTAAAATATACAAACTAAAAACCCCCTATTGAATACAGCTCAAACACAATTCATGTACATTGTATGCAATGAATCATCTGCCTCCATCTCACCCTATCCGCTGCATCTTTTTCTCTTATACCAACTGCCTTCATGTCCTCCTTCACCACATCCATGAATCGTCTCTTTGGTCTTCCTCTAGGCCTTCTGCCTGGTAGTTCCAATCTCAGCATCCTACTACCAATATACTCACTATCCCTCCTCTGTATATGTCCAAACCATCTCAATCCAGCCTCTCTGACTGTCTCCAAAACATCTTACATGTGCTGTCGCTCTGATGTGCTCATTCCTGATCCTATCCATCCTCGTTACTCCCAAAGAGAACTTCAACATTTTCATCTCTGCTACCTCCAGCTCTGCCTCCTGTCTTTTCCCCAGGGCCACTGTCTCTAAACCATACAACATCGCTGGCCTCAACACCGTCTTGTACACTTTTCCTTTCATTCTTGCAGATACCTTCCTATCACACATCACACCGGACACTTTTCTCCAACCATTCCAACCTGCCTGCACGTGCTTCTTCACCTCTTTTCCACACTCTCCATTGCTCTGGATTGTTCAGCCCAAGTACTTAAAATCCTCCACCTTCCTTATCTCTGCTCCTTGTAGCCTCACCGTTCCTGTTGGGTCCTTGGCATTCATACACTATAAAATGACAATCAAAATGTATAAAGGCTGGCCTGACAATGTTTTTTAGCAAGACTTATTCCTACCTACAGTCATGTGTGAGGAGGGAAGGGGTCACATCTCAAAAATTACTTTTATTTTTCTGACCCACTTGAACAAGCAAGCATTTAACCCTCTTTATTACAGTTTCTACTGGGAGAAGTGATACAACTCAAGGGAAAAAAGGGTTTTTGGTGTATTCATTTGTGGAGAAAATAGGTGCACCCTTGACCCAAAGAGAGGGTCTCGTTCCTTTATAAGGAATAATTCATTGTCGTCTGTGGTCATTGTCTGCTCCAAACAACTCAAGTTTACATTTGTCTATCCAGAGCACAGTATGTTAAAAACATGATCTTTGACTATGTTGATTCGCAAACGGTTAGTCTTGTGCAAAATGTTCTTTTTGGACAGCAAAGGCTTTTTCCTGACACACCCATCATAAAGTTCTGCGCCACATCACCATGCATTTTCCAACTTGAAAGCAGCTCTCTATCAATTAAGCAAGCAGCCAGTATCAGAATGCACAGTTAAAATTTGTAATTATTAAATCATCAGCTCACATGAGCAGTGAGAGCTTATACATGTACAACGTTTTTGGTAAGTTTGTTTTTTTTTTTAATATATATAAATATATATAAATAAAAGAGAGCGAGAAAGAGAGGCAAAAATAGAGAGAGGCACCAGTAGTCTGGTGGTAATGTCAGGTGGATCGCTGATCCTAGAGTTGGGGGTTCAAGCCCCACTCTCAACAAGTTGCTACTGTCTGCCCAGTGCAGCTAACTGGATTATCAAAGGCTGACCATGACTCTCACTGTCTATGGTGTGAGGTTTATGTAAAGGAACCATTGATGACATTTGTCACGAGTAGGCTGCACAGCCGTTACCGTGTTTCTAATCGGGAGTTGGAGTCCCCTGAGGCAGTTCGTTCACAGTACCGTTTGGGCAACTCTTGCAGCGGAACTGGAACCAACCGTATCAGCTTCTGCCCTTCCATTGGCACCAAGAGGGGGACTTGCTGCTTAGGTAACCGCCTGTCTTCCATACTTCCTACCCAGGCTCTGCGCACTAGAGAGTACCACCAGCCGGGATACCAGCCAGAGCGCAGCGCCACAGTCCTTCGAGACTGATGGAGGCCTACTTTATATTATATATATATATTATATATATATACACACACACACACACACACACACATCTTCACATACAGCCGGCCCCCAACTTACGAAGACCCCTGTGTACGAAATCCCCGTGTTACGAAAAACATTTTCTCAAGTTTCCCTTCCGCGAGTTGCGAAAGCAACCCCCTCTTACGAAAAGAAATTCAAAATTCAAACACACTCTCTCATTGGCTGTCTCTCAACATCCTGTCCCGCTGGCCTGCCAGATAGAGACAGAATGAAGCTTAACTCTTAGTTTTTAGTTTAGTTTTTAAGCTGTTTTAATTCGGTAAATGTGGGTGCATTTGAGCTCATCCGGAATTCCAATCTCTCAAGGAATCAAATTAAAGTCGAGTTTGTCAAACAGGGAATACGCTTTGAATTCACGTCTTGTAGGCGTGGCCCGCAGCGCGCACGCGAGAGAGAGAGAGAGAGAGAGAGAGAGAGAGAGAGAGAGAGAAGGAATAACACTTTAGTTTTTAGTATTTTAAGTTGTTTTAATTCAGTAAATGTTTAATAAATGTGGGTGCATTTGAGCTCATCTGGAATTCCAATCCCTCAAGGAATCAAATTAAAGTTGAGTTTGTCAAGCAGGGAATGCGCTTTGAATTACACGTCTTGTGGGCGTGGCCTGCAGCGCGCATGCGAGCGAGAGAGAGAGAGAGAGAGAGAGAGACAGGTGTGTGTGTGTGTGTGTGTGTGTGTGTGTGTGTGTTAATAAAAATGTTTAATGATGGTTTAATTAATAAATATGTTAATAAAATGGTTTAATGCAGCCATGAGGTGGGGGGCACTAACTAGTGTCTCTCCCCCCTCATGCCGGTCCCAAGCCCGGAGAAATGCAGAGGGTTGTGTCAGGAAGGGCATCCGACGTAAAACCAATGCCAAACATTTATGATGCAAATCAGAAGTATTACCCTCATACCGGATCGGTCGAGGCCCGGGTTAACAACGACCGCCATCAGTGCTGTCAATCAACAGGGTGCTGATGGAAATTGGACTACTGTTGGTCGAAGACGTCGAAGAAGGAGAGGTGGGAGGCGTGTCCGTAGGCAGAGAGAGAAGAGGAAAGGCATGAGTCTAGGACTGAGAGTGGGGACTTTGAATGTTGGAACTATGTAAAGAAAAGGTAGAGAGCTGGCTGACATGATGCAGAGGAGAAAGGTGGACATACTGTGTGTTCAGGAGACCAGGTGGAAAGGTAGCAAAGCTAAAAGCTTAGGAGCAGGGTTTAAGTTATTTTATCACGGTGTGGATGGGAAGAGAAATGGAGTAGGAGTCATCTTGAAGGAGGAGTTTGTCAGGAATGTTCTAAAAGTGAAAAGAGTGTCAGACAGAGTGACGAGTCTCAAGTTAGAAATTGAAGGTGTAGTGCTCAATGTTGTTAGTGCTTATGCCCCACAGGCAGGATGTGAGATAGAAGAGAAGGAAAGATTCTGGAGTGACTTAGATGAAGTGATGCAGAGTACCACCAGAGGTGAAAGAGTGGTCATTGGTGCAGACTTCAATGGACATGTTGGTGCAGGGGGACAAGGAAGTGATGGGCAGGTTTGGTATCCAGGACAGGAACGCAGAAGGACAGATGTTGATAGATTTTGCAAAAAGGATGGAAATGGCTGTGGTGAATACTTTCTTCCAGAAGAAACAGGAGCATAGGTGACTTATAAAAGCGGAGGTAAGAGCACACAGGTAGACTACATCTTGTGGAGGCGATGTAATTTGAAGGAAGTCAGTGACTGCAAAGTCATAGTGGGTGAGAGTGTTGCCAAACAGCATAGGATGGTGGTGTGCAGGATGACGCTGATGGTGAGGAAGGTGAAAAAGGCAAAGGGAGAGCAGAAGACAAAGTGGTGGAAGCTGAAAAAGGAAGAGTGTCGGGTTGTCTTCAAGGAGGAGTTGAAACAGGCTTTGGGTGGCCAGGAAGTGCTTCCAAATGACTGGACAACCACAGCAAATGTGATCAGGGACACAGATAGGAGAGTACCTGGTGTGTCCCCTGGAAGGAAAGTAGATAAGGAGACTTGATGGTGGAATGAGGAAGTGCAAGAGTGTGTACAAAGGAAGAGGTTAGCTAAGAAGAAGTGGGACATTGAGAGGACCGAAGATAGTAAACAGGAGTACAGGGAGACACAGCGTAAGGCGAAAGTAGCAGTGGCTAAGGCCAAACAGAGGGCGTATGATGACTTGTATGATAGGTTGGATAGTAAAGAGGGAGAAAATGATCTATACAGGTTGGCACAGCAGAGAAATAGAGATGGGAAGGACGTGCAGCAAGTTAGAATGATAAAGGACAGAGAGGGCAATGTATTGACTGATGACAGAAGTGTGCTGGGAAGATGGAAAGAGTACTTTGAAGAGCTGATGAATGAGGAAAATGAGAGAGAAAAAAAGAGTAGAAGAGGTGACCATTGAGGAGCAGGATGTAGCAAAGATCAGTAAGGGTGAAGTGAGAAGGGCATTGAAGAGGATGAAGAATGGAAAGGCAGTTGGTCCTGATGATATACCTGTTGAGGTATGGAAGTGTCTAGGAGAGGTAGCAGTAGATTTTCTGACAAGAACATTCAACAAGGTACTAGAGAGTGAGCAGATGCCGGAGGAGTGGAGGAGAAGTGTGCTGGTGCCCATTTTTAAGAACAAGGGAGACGTGCAGAGTTGCAGCAGCTACAGAGGGATAAAGTTGATGAGCCATACGATGAAGTTATGGGAAAGAATAGTGGAAGCTAGACTAAGGGCAGAGGTCAGCATTTGTGAACAACAGTTTGGTTTCATGCCAAGAAAGAGCACCACAGATGCAATTTTTGCTTTGAGGATGTTAATAGAGAAATACAGAGAAGGTCAGAGGGAGCTACATTGTGCCTTTGTGGATCTGGAAAAAGCATATGAGAGGGTGCCAAGAGAAGAACTGTGGTATTGCATGAGGAAGTCTGGAGTGGCAGAGAAGTATGTTAGAGTGGTGCAGGACATGTATGAGAGATGTAAGACAGTGGTGAGGTGTGCTGTCGGTGTGACCGACGAATTCAAGGTGGAGGTGGGACTGCATCAAGGGTCAGCTCTGAGCCCCTTCTTGTTTGCTATGGTGATGGACAGGCTGACAGACGAGGTAAGACAAGAATCTCCATGGACTATGATGTTTGATGTTTGCAGATGACATTGTGATCTGCAGTGAGAGCAGAGAACAAGTGCAGGAAAATCTAGAGAGGTGGAGGTATGCCCTGGAAAGGAGAGGGATGAAGGTTAGCCTCAGAAAATCAGAATACATGTGTGTGAATGAGAAGGACCCAGGAGGAACGGTGATGTTACAGGGAGCAGAGATAAAGAAGGTGGAGGATTTTAAGTACTTAGGCTCAACAATCCAGAGCAATGGAGAGTGTGGAAAAAGAGGTGAAGAAGCGTGTGCAGGCAGGCTGGAATGGTTGGAGAAAAGTGTCCGGTGTGATGTGCGATAGGAGAGTGTCAGCAAGAATGAAGGGAAAAGTGTACAAGATGGTGGTGAGGCCAGCGATGTTGTATGGCTTAGAAACAGTGGCGCTGAGGAAAAGGCAGGAGGCAGAGCTGGAGGTAGCGGAGATGAAAATGTTGAGGTTCTCTCTGGGAGTAACGAGGATGGATAGGATCAGAAATGAGTATATCAGAGAGACAGCCCACGTAAGATGTTTTGGAGACAAAGTCAGAGAGGCTAGATTGAGATGGTTTGGACATGTACAGAGGAGGGATAGTGAGTATATTGGCAGTAGGATGCTGAGGTTGGAACTACCAGGCAGAAGGCCTCGAGGAAGACCAAAGAAGGGATTTATGGATGTGGTGAAGGAAGACATGAAGGTCGTTGGAGTCAGAAAAGAAGATGCAGAGGACAGGGTGAGGTGGAGGCGGATGATTTGCTGTGGCGACCCCTGAAGGGAGCAGCCGAAAGTAAAAGAAGAAGTAGTTAATAAAATGGTTTAATTAATAAATGTGTTAAAATGTTCAAATTGTTCAATAAATAATTTTCTTTTACTTTTAACACATATTTTATACAAAATTGGTGTACTTTTATCATTTTTAAAGGGTTTATGGGGTTTATCCAGTCCAAAGACTGGAGCCTTGGAACGAATTAGGCGTTTAACATATAAAATGCGACCACTACTTACGAAATCCCTGCGATACGAAAAGGGTTCTGGAACAGATTAATTTGGTTGTATTAGATCCGTTCAGGCATCTTTTTCGTAACGCAGAGAGTAAAGTAAGTAGAGGCGCATTTTACATGTAAAATGCCTGATTCGTTCCAAGGCTCCCAAGACTACCCCATAAACCCTTTAAAAATGATAAAAGTACACCAGTTTTGTACGAAATATGCATGAAATATGTGTTAAAAGAAAATTATGTATTAAACCATTTAAACATTTTATTAACATTTTAAACCATTTTATTAACATATTTATTAATTAAACCATTATTAAACATTTTTATTAACGCACATACAAACACACAACACTGCCTTTCTCTCGCTCTCTCTCTCTCTCTCTCACACACACACACACACACACACACACAAAATACACATGGCGCACTCCGCTGAATGCGGGCACCACCCACCCGCAGGACGTTGGAGCATTTTAAGACAGGGAATTCAAAGCGCATTCCCTGCTTGACAGATCGGAGGTTCAAACTTAACTTTAACTTGATTCCTTGAGGGTTCGGAGGTCCAGATGAGCCGCGCTGTGCTCACATTCGGCAGAGCACGCCACATTTGTTAAACATTTACTAAATTAAACAACTTGAAGCTGCAATGTGCTCTCTCGAAAGAGAGTTAAGCCTCCTTTCATCTCTGACAGACTCTGTAGGCAGTCTCTCTCTCTCTCTCACACACACACACACACAAAACTCTTTGTCTCTACAGTGTGTTTTGCCGAATGCGGGTTCTGCCTACACGCAATGCGTAGCTGACGGAACAATTCTATTTAAATGTTTAAATGGACGGGATGTTGTAAAAGCAGAATTACAGTACCTGTTTGAAAGATCAGAGATCCTGATTCAATATTAACTTGCTTCCTTGCGAGATCGGAGGTCTTGTTCCACGAAGCACTTTGCTCATGCTCCTTCTGCTTAAATATCGTGCCGAAATAATCACCTCCGTCACTGTATTTCCACTTTAAGATCTCCTTCTGCTTCAATATTGTCCCGATTGTAGAGGGGTTTCGGCAATAACAAAATATAACGCTGCAATGGTCTCAAAACAAGCCATCAGTCCTGTTCAATTCTCCTTCACGCGTGTGACAAACAGGAAGTATGGATACAGGAAGTATGGGTACAGTTCAGCTGCCATCTGGCCAATGGGAGGCCAGCGGGGCAGGATGTTGGGAGACAGCAAATGAGAGGGCAACTCGCACATTGTGTGAAATTTTGATTGGCGAATTTGAATTTTTGAATGGTGTTTGGCGCTTTTCGTAAGAGGAGGTTGTTTTCGTATACAGAGGATGAAAACTTAGGAAAATGTTTTTCATAACCTGGAGTTTTCATACCCAGAGGGTTTCGTAATATATATATATATATATATATATATATATATATATATATCATACATATACATACTAAATATATATATGTACACAGACGTTCTCCAGCTTACGAACGAGTTAGGTTCCAATCAGCTGTTCGTTAGATGAATTTGTTCGTAAGTTTTTACAGTGCATTCTTTAGAGGGGAACGTAGGTTTAAACCTTGCATAAGTAACCTGCATGAATTTGTACTGTATAAAATCTCTCTCTCAGAGTTATTACATAACTGACCGCGTGGTGTAATGATGCCCTTGAGCTCAGTCTAATTGAAAGCATATTCTCTCTCTCTCTCTCTCTCTCTCTCTCACACACACACACACAGGCAACAGTATAACTGGAGAATTGAACTGATCAGCTTCTGTGTTTAAACTTACATCAAGATTTTTTTTTCCAGGAAAAGGCATGATTTTTCAGTTATTTTCTGCTCATAACTGGCACTCACTTTGTATTTGTTACAACACGATTTTGGTTTAAAATGGGATCTCATGCATACGCAAAGAAAGGCATGGTGGCGAGACCTCATTAAGGGAACAGCTTGTAATTGAATGAGTTTTGCGAATGATGTTGGCACTTGGCACTACATTCGAACTTGGAGAAATAAACTGGTACATCACATTAATCAAATATAAATTGTGAAAAAATCTCCCATTAATGCAATACAGGAAGCCAGTTGATCTGATTCAGCACACAAATCACAAGATGTTGGGCAAGAGAAGCATCAGTGGCTTGTTTTTACATTTTCTTTAAGATTGTGTTATTTTGTTCAGCGTTGCTCAACGATCGCTTGTACATTGATGTCCAATGCTCGAGTATATAGAAACGGCCGATTTATATACCTATTAGATATTATTCCCATTTACAGACCTATATTTTTGCTTTAATTTAGAATGTGTAAGCTGGATGGTCTATTTGGCTTCCTCCTTCCATTTATTGAGCCGGACTTTAAGTGTACCAAAAACCTTGTACAATGACAAAGAATGCAATCTGATCTATTCTTTGTGGTCTCTGAAGATACTCTGATTGGTAGCCTTCCTGATGTGGATTACCGCTCCTTTCAGTACACTGAGAAGCAGACTAGAAAGGCTAGCTAGTCCAGCAAGCCATGACACACGAATGAGCCAAAAAAAGTGTGCAGACAACTCGGACAGCCCAGAGGAAAAACTTGCATTAACCTTGGTAATACCCCCATTTCACTGAAGCGCAGCAAACTTGTGGAAACAAAACTGTAGTCATCCTACAATGTTCCTCAGTCATTCCTTCATCTTCCATGTCCTTCCGTACGATTCCAAAGATATTCCTCCTCTTCCGTCAGGCCAAATTTTCACAGAACGTTCACAGAAAAATTTTCCGACAGTGTTCCCTCACGTTCCGCAGTCCTTCCGCAAACGTTCCATCCTTTCCGCAAACGTTCTGTGATCGTTCCTTTTATTCCGCAAGTCTTCCGTGAACGTTCCATGAACATTCCTCCTTCTTCCGGGTGGTCAAAAGCAGCCACAGAATCCCCACGGAATACTCACGAAATGTTTGTGGAATGGTTGCAGATAACATGGAAGACTTGCGGAACACTTAAGGAAGTCACTTCCACTATAAATATTAAATTACTCCAGTTCATTTTTTTGTTTTCCTGTTCATGTTATAAAGTTTTAAAGTTACAATCACTGTGGTTTGGACTCGTGTGCATGGTTTTTAGTCTGTAATGATTTATTGAGGTGCAAATAAGAGGAACATATTGACATTAAACATTAACATATGTTACATTTTAAATTAATTGTAAATTATAAACATATTGCACATTAGACGCGTACAGTCGGCCCCCAACTGACGAACCCCCTGGGTAAGAAAACTTTGAGTTACGAAAAAACATTTTCCTCATTTTTTGTCCTCTGTATATGAAAACAAACCCCTCTTACGAAAAGTGCCAAACGCGCCATTCAAATTTCAAACGCGCCAATCAAAATTTTACACGATGAGCGAGTTGTTCTCTCATTGGCTGTCTCCCAACATCCCGCCCCGCTGGCTTCCCATTGGCCAGGAAGCAGCTGAACGGTACCCATACTTCCTGGTTGTCACACGCGTGAAGGAGAGTTGACTGTTGGCTTGTTTTGAGTTCATTGCAGCGTTATATTTCGTTATCGCTGAAACCCCTCTGCAATTGGAACGATATTGAAGCAGAAGGAGACCTCAAAGCGGAAATACAGTGACGGAGGCGATTATTTCAACACGATATTGAAGCAGAAGGAGCATGGAAACAGAGTGCTCCATGGAACAAGACCTCAGATCTTGCAAGGAAGCTAGTTAATATTGAATCAGGACCTCTGAACTTTCAAACAGGTACTGCAATTCTGCTTTAAATACAACATCTCTTCCATTTAAACATTTAAATAGAATTGTTCCGTGAGCTGCAGTGTTGTGTGTTTGCATGTGCGTTAATAAAAATGTTTAATAATGGTTTAATTAATAAATATGTAAATAAAATGGTTTAATATGTTAATAAATTGTTTAAATGGTATAATAAATAATTTTAACACGTATTTCATACATATTTCATACAAAATTGGTGTACTTTTATAACTTTTAAATGGTTTATGGGGTAGTCTTGGGCGCCTTGGAACGCATCAGGCGTTTTACATGTAAAAATGCACCTCTACTTACGAAACCTCTGCGTTACGAAAAAAGGCGCTGGAACGGATTATTTTGTAAGTAGGGGGCCGACTGTATGGTAAATTACAAACATATGTTAAATTTTAAATTTGAATGAGAGAATGAGCTTCCTTGGTCATTCCACGAATTTATAGGTGGAATCAGGAGCAAATCTTTTGATCTTTGCCGATTTTTCCTTGTTGAAACGTGGTTACGCCAGGTATTCCTCAGTCATTCCATGTTGAATGTCAATGTTCCGCCTTCATTCCACCTGTTTCAAGATCATTCTGTGGGTCTTCCTTCTAAAAAGGAGTAGAACGGTGGTTGTTCCGCAAACGTTCCGTCCTTTCCGTGAATATTCCGTGAATTATCCGAAGGTCTTCCTTTGCTGTCCGCACTGGTTCCGAAGGTGATCTGAGCGCTTTTAAGCATGTATTCCGACATTGTACCGCGGTCTTTCCATGTCCTTTCCGAACACTCCGTGATCGTTCCGAAGGCGCAATTTTCTGTAGGTTTTTGACCCATTTTCCATGTAAAAATGCCGAGGCTCCTCCGTAGAGTGCGTTCCGCGCCTTTCCGCCATGATCTTTGCATTCCGGGCCTTTCCGCCATGATCTTTGCATTCCACGCTCCAGTGAAATCATCGAATACAACTATTCAACTTCTAACATTTATGGGTCAAAGAAAAGTAGACAGGCATCATATCTTCCCTTTAAAGGGTACCTATGGTAAGTGTTCCTTGCTACTTAAAAAAATAATAAATAAATAAAAAAACATCAGTCCAGGTCCGATTTAGAGGTTTTATCACTCTAGGTATGCTCAGATATGTAGATTTTCTGATTAGCTATTCCTTGTAGTGATCAAAAAGACAAATCTATCACTAGACAATAATATATCTGCTCTAGAAATTATATCAATTATTGAACTGAATAGAGGTATAAAAATCAGAAATCATGCAATTTATTCATACTGTTATAAGATGGCATACCTAAGCAGCCCACATATTAACCTGGACAATTACACATTAAACCTGAAGTGCTGTCATTATTCTTCTCCATAGCCTGGCATGATAACTTTGTCAAAAAGATGTCTGACACCAATGGACTTTTAATCATGTAATTTAGTGTGATTTCCCCCAATATAATAAAGCCTAATACACCTTGCCACTTAGATACACACTTTGCACTTGCACACATTCAGAAGGTCAAACTTCTAGCTTGATTATCTTGTCCAGACTACAGATGCAGAGTCATTCTTGCAGAATCAACCTTGCTAAAAACAGCAAGGGAACAGATCTTTACAGAACTGATTTTTGTCTTTAACTAATTTTAAGCCTCAATTATTTATTATTTCAGATGACAGATAAAATAATAAAAACTATGAGTGTAAGAGCCAGAGCATGTGTGTCTTTTGAAAGATAGAAAACAGTTTGCATGCCGGGACATGTAACAAAATACCTTTAAAGGGAAGGAACAAATGATAAGAGCCTGACTGTTATAATTGAAGAGACTACTGGTTGTACTTCTCCCATACTTCTATTCCGAGTCAGTCTTAAGCCTAAACCGCAGTAAACTAGATCTAGAAAAAAAAAATTTTGCTGTCCCAAAATAAAATACATTTACTCAAAAAAAAGTGAGGGAAATAATCTTCCTAAAATGGAGGTTACTGCTGGTCAACTTGTGCCATGCTTCAACATGTGTATAAAATGCACTCTGACAAAGATCTTTTGTGAAAGTTATGAATTGTGAAAAATGTAGGGCCGTGGCAATTTTATACAACACATGTTCACACATTATGGTTTATTGAGGCAGAGGAAAAACAGCATAGCTTATACTACTGGTCACAGCAAGCGTGTTAAACAACTCAGCAGGTGACTAATGAGGAGTAAGACATTGCATTCAAGCTTATTGTGCTACATTTCAGAAAATCTACCCAACCTATCTAACCCCCAATTTATTCATCCTGGGCAGTAAAAGAAAGCTATATATCCTGAGCAGTAAACCATACCAATGAAAAGATCAGGCTACAAAGTACATATGTAGCACAGCTAGAGTTTAATGGTCAGAAAATGGCTTTGGGACAGAAAGGTTACTGGTTCGATTCCCAAAACAGCAGGAAAAATGTGTGTCAATGGGGGAGTGAGTAGCACCTTCCCTTCTTCCACATAAATGGCTGTGGCGCCCTTGCCAAGGCACCTAATTTACTCCTAACTGCTCTCCAGGCACCTCCAATGTGCATAGCAGCCCACTGCTCCATGTGTCTTTCATGTTGAATGGGTTAAATGCAGAAAAAATATATTTCTCTTATGGGATTAATACAGTATTGCAAAATAAAAAGTAAACTACACAAACAAGGGTTCTAAGAAAACATTAAATGTAATAATATTAAAAAGCCCCCCACCCCCACCCAGTACAGCCAACTGGATCATCAAGGCAGGGATGAAAACAGGCCTTTATGGAAAAGGAGGACAAATTGGCAGGGTTCAAGGGGGTGCCCCTTGCTGGGGGTTCAGGGGGGCAAAGCCCCCCCAAAAGGTTTGGGGTGATACTTACAAAAAGGAGCTTAATTGATGTCTCCTGGAAGGAATATTTTTAAAGAAAACCTTATGAAAAATAATATGATAAAATATTTTACTTCACCTTTTTCTTGTTGATTAGTCAAGTGACCAAAGAGTGTAACCCATGTTTCAGCTGCATCTATCCCTCAACTAATACATTTGTACAGTAGGAGTCTCCCAATTGTGTTTCATGTATGATCAGCAAGTTAGAAATGGTTCTGTATTCAATAAAAGTAAATTCCATGTAATCTATAAGCCAAAGTGTTCTCCTTCGTTGAGCTGGTTGAACTTATTTACACTTGTATGCATCATCTGTTTCTAGTTTTTTTTTTTCCAATTTCTTTTATCTTTAGCTCTCGTTCCTCAAGCTTTCTTTTTCTGTTAATTTTTCCTCTCGTGTGCTGCTTTGGCTAGCTTTTCTGCCTGTTCCTTAATAGCTTTTGCTGCATATTTAGTTTGACTGTTTTTGGAATTAGGAGCCATTTTCCTTTTCTTTTCTTCAACTATCTGTCTGTCTCCTTCCATTTCTTGTACTCATTTGCAGATCTGGCCATGTTAAAGCACACATTCTTTTTCACAGGGTCATGAACTACATCCTTCCTGTGGAAGTACTGCCTTGCTGTCATTCCTTTGGCTTTCAGTGCATATTTCACACACTGAAAGGAGCTGTACGCTTCAACATTCATCCGACCTGATTTAGGATCAATTATATCCCCCATGGTGTTGAATGAACCTTCCACAGCTGGCCCATGGAAAATTAACAGAACTGCCTTCATCAATTTACTTAATTCTGGGTATCTCCCACTAGTGATCACTGCTGCCATAGAAGATTGTCGTCATAGTATGTGCACAAAACTTTCCCGGTCACGTCTACTTTCCTGATGAAGTCCACGAGTTGACCCAGCACCGGTTGAGCTAATTTTTACTGTTTTCTCCAGCCATGCCCATCTAAATTTATTCTTTTGACAGACAGACAGACGTTTACTCAGTACTAAGGCCATAGGCCCATTATACACTCATAATGGCATGAAAATAACTAACAGTGAATTTCTCCATTGTGAGATTAATAAAGCTGTATCTTATCTTAAAATACTGTGCGCTTTTCATTACATAAACTCCTGTATGGGAGAAGGGGGGAAAAAAAAAGGTAATTGTACATATACATATTTTTGTCAATTATTTGTTGTACTTTATACAAGTATGTGCATATCCTTTATAACATGCTATAATTCTGAACTGATATCAAATTTACAAATGTAAATTCATAATTATAGATATACCCAAAAGCTTAAACCACAATTGATTATACCGTTCACAAAACAGTAATACATGTTCTTCATTCTCAATATAACTTTTCCCGTTTTCAAAACAATATGTACATAACTTATTCTCATATAATGTACTGTTGTTTCTTCCTTTATTAACAGCAATTCTAAAATTACTGCATCTAAATATACAGTGGTATGAAAAGTATCTGAACCTTTTGGAATTTCTCACATTTCTGCAAAAAATCACCATCAAATGTGATCTGATCTTTGTCAAAATCACACAGATGAAAAAACTGTCTGCTTTAACTAAAACCACCCAAACATTTATAGGTTTTCATATTTTAATATGGATAGCATGCAAACAATGACAGAAGGGGGAGGGATAAGTAACTGAACCCTCTGCCTAAGGAGACTTAAAGAGAAATTGAAACCAATTTTTACCAAACAATTTAAGTCAGGTGTGTGCCCAGTCACTGATGAGTGGCTTAAAGCTGCCCTGCCCACTATAAAACACACACCTAGTAAGAATTGTCTTGATGAGAACCATTGTCTGATGTGCACCATGGCTCACTCAAAAGAGCTGTCTGAAGACCTGCGATCAAGAATTGTTGATTTGTATAAAGCTGGGAAAGGATACAAAACCATCTCTAAAGGTCTGGATGTTCATCAATCGACAGTCAGAGAAGTTGTCTACAAATGGAGAGAGTTTGGCACCGTTGCTTCTCTCCCAAGGAGTGGCCGTCCACCAAAGATGGCGCCAAGAGTTCAGTGCAGAATACTCAGAGAGGTAAAAATAAAACCCTAGAGTGTCTGCTAAAGACTTACAGAAATCACTGGCATCAACGAAATGTAAAACAATGGCCAAGAATGGTGTTCATGGGATGACTCCAAGGAGGAAGCCACTGCTGTCAAAAAAAAACATTGTTGCTCGTTTAATGTTTGCAAAAAGGCACTTGCACACTCCACAGAAGTTTTGGCAAAATATTTTGTGGACTGATGAAACCAAAGTTGAACTGTTTGGGAGGAACACACAACGTCATGTGTGGAGGAAAAATGGAACAGCTCACCAACATCAACACCTCATCCCCACCGTGAAGCATGGTGGAGGGTGCATCGTGGTTTGGGGCTGTTTTGCTGCCTCGGGGCCTGGACAACTTGCAATCATTAATGGCAAAAATGAATTCAAAAGTTTATCAGGATGTTTTGCAGGAAAACCTGAGGCCGTCTGTCAGACAGTTGAAGCTAAAAAGAGGATGGATGCTGCAACAAGACAATGATCCAAGACACAGAAGTAAATCAACTTCAGAATGGTTTCCGAAGAACAAAATACACGTTTTGGAGTGGCCAAGTCAAAGTCCAGACTTGAACCCCATTGAGATGCTGTGGCATAACCTCAAGACAGCGATTCATGCCAGACATCCCAGGAATCTGACTGAACTACAGCAGTTTTGTAAAGAAGAATTGGCCAAGATTAATCCTGATCGATGTGCCAGACTGATTTGCATCTACAGGAAGCGTCTGGTTGAAGTTATTGCTGCCAAAGGGGGGGGGGGGGCACAAAATATTAAATGTGATGGTTCAGTTACTTATTCCTCCCACTTCTGTCATTGTTAGCATGCTATCCTCATTAAAATGTGAAAACCTATAAATGTTTGGGTGGTTTTAGTTAAAGCAGACACTGCTTTTTCATCTGTGTGATTTTGACAAAGATCAGATCACATTTGATGGTGATTTTATACAGAAATGTGAGAAATTCCAAAAGGTTCAGATACTTTTTCATACCACTGTAGCTAATACTATCTTAAAATGTACTGGTAAAGGTGATATAATATATGTTTCTACATGTAAAATTGATTTAAACTGCTTGTATGAGAATGAGTCTGGCAGACTCTCCAGTTGTAAACGCCATTCCTGTTTAAGGTTATCTATCAATCTATGCCTAAAAGAGCGAAAAAACATTTCCACATCACCCACTTCCTGAGATACCCATACAAAACCAAATCCATATTTGAAAAGAATATTCTTAATGTGACTAGCCCAAGTTATTCTACCTATCTCATCTAATGATAGAAGCATCTTATAACACTGAAAAGGCAAGTGAAATTCGTCCGTACATAATAATTTACACCAATATCTTACCGCTCTTATCATATAGTATAATTGAAGAGGTACCCTACCACATTCACCTAGAACCATTACATTACAAGTATTTCATTTAACCTTTAATATTCTTTTGCACATCTTAATTTGTACATTTTCAATTATTTTGCAGAAAGAAGTGCCCCATATTTCTGTACCATAACACAAGATTGGATTAACAATAGTATCAAATACTTTAAATAAATCATTACATGGTAAGAAACCAAATTTATTCTGAAATCTATTAATAACCATCATAGCTTCAGTGCCTTGAGCTGCTAAACAACTTTGAGCTTGAGACCAACTTAATTTAGGTGAGAACACAATACCTAGGTATCTGTAAATAGATACAACTTCTATATTTTAACCATTAAAATTCCACTTCTCATAACTCCTCAGCAGACCACCATTTCTGAAGACCATTACCTTCGTCTTATTCAAATGTACTTTCATACCAGTTAAATCAGAGAACACCTCTAATGCATTAATTTTCCTTTGTAATTGTAAAACAGTATCAGCAACTAACGAAACGTCATCAGCAAACATAATAGTAAATATATTTTTAAAATCAATGGATACAAAGACACCTTTACCACCAATATCTTCCATAAGATGAACAAGCTTATTAATAAAAATAATAAACAATTGTGGACCAAGTACAGACGCTCCTCGACTTATGTTTATAATTGGTTCCGGACGGCCGAACGCAAGTTGAAAGTGAACGCAAGTTGTTACAGTGACGTGTAACGCTCATACTGTACTATACATCCATAAATACCATTACCGTATCTCATAAAAAACCCCTAAATCAATTGTTATAAACATAACATTGTAAAAGAATATCAAATAATATCAACATTAATTTCAAATCAGTCACTTATTTATACCAAGGCACTTTACATGAAGCTTAAAACAGCCAATCAACATTTACAATATGTGAAGCGCTCAATACCGAAAGTAGTGTACTTGCAAAAGTAGTGTACCTGCTGTGGGTTATACAGACTTCCGGTCTTTCAAGTGCACAAGGGTGCCGTTGAACTCGTTTAGAACACAGCCTGCACTGATGTGAATCCCAGCAAAGTGGAGCATTCTTTCTTTTGTGTTAGTAAGTAAGTAAACTTTATTCAAGAGATGCATACAAAGAACAACTACAAATCCTAATGAATATTAATATAAAAATAATTAGGATTCTGCTAAAAGATAATATCTGTAATTGTCTGTAATTTGTGTTTTCATTCATGTTACAACTCTCTTTGCTTAACGGAGTATGCATGGTAGATTGTGCCGATCTGAGCAGATAGTTAATTCATTTCTGTGTATGAGACTTGCACCCATGCTAGTAGGCTACACTTCTGACCAACCATATTTGCTTAGGGTTACAAAAATCCGCAAAACAGTGTAAACACAAAGATCACAGTGGCGACATCTTAACACAGGGGTAACACGCTATATAGCTGAGCTCTATATATATATATATTGATGATTTTTAAGAAGGGGGACCGGAGGGTGTATTCCAATTATCGGGGAATTACACTCCTAAGCCTACCTGGGAAAGTCTATGCAGGGGTACTAGAGAGGAGGATCCGACCGATAGTCGAACCTCGGATTCAGGAGGAACAATGTGGTTTTCGTCCTGGCCGCAGCACTCTTGACCAACTCTATACGCTCCACAGGATTCTGGAGGGGGCATGGGAGTTTGCCCAATCTGTCCACATGTGCTTTGTGGATTTGGAGAAGGCTTTCGACCGTGTCCCTCGAAAGATCTTGTGGGGCGTGCTCCGAGAATACGGCGTTCCGGAACGGTTGCTACGAGCGATTGGGTCGCCGTATCACCGGAGGCAGAGTTTGGTCCGTATTGGTAACAGCAGGTCGGATTCGTTTCCAGTGGGAGTTGGAGTCCACCAAGGCTGTCCTTTGTCACCGATTCTGTTCATAATTTTTATGGACAGAATTTCTAGGCGCAGTCGAGGCGATGAGGGGTTCTGGTTTGGTGGCCATCGGATATCGTCTCTGCTTTTTGCGGATGATGTTGTCCTTTGGCTTCATCAAATCGGGCCCTCCAGCTCTCATTGGAGCGATTCGCAGCTGAGTGCGAAGCAGCCGGGATGAAGATCAGTACCTCCAAGTCCGAGGCCATGGTTCTCAGTCGGACAATGGTGGAATGCACCCTCCGGGTCGGGAATGAGGTCCTGCCCCAAGTGGAGGAGTTTAAGTATCTTGGGGTCTTGTTTACGAGTGAGGGAAGGATGGAGCGAGAGATCGACAGACGGATCGCTGCAGCCTCTGCTATTAAGCGGTGCCTGTACCGGTCCGTTGTGGTGAAAAAGGAGCTGAGCCGCAAGGCGAAGCTCTCAATTTACCAGTCGATCTACGTTCCAACCCTCACCTATGGTCACGAGCTTTGGGTAATGACCGAAAGAACAAGATCACGGATACAAGCGGCTGAAATGAGCTTTCTTCGCTGGGTGGCGGGTTCTCCCTTAGAGATAGGGTGAGAAGCTCCGCCATCCGGGAGAGCTCGGAGTAGATCCGCTGCTCCTCCGCATTGAGAGGGGCCAGTTGAGGTGGCTCGGGCATCTGGTCAGAATGCCCCCCGGACGCCTCCCTGGTGTGGTGTTTCGGGCATGTCCAACCGGGAAGAGACCCCGGGGTCGACCTAGAACACGCTGGAGGGACTATGTCTCTCGGCTTGTCTGGGACCGCCTTGGTGTCCCCCCGGGAGAGTTGGAGGAAGTAGCTCGGGAGAGGGATGTCTGGACCTTTTTGCTAAGGTTGCTGCCCCCGCGACCCGACCCTGGACTAAGCGGAAGAAGACGATGATGATGATGATGAAAATGATATACATATAACTGAACTGGGAAGGAGGGACACGTTTAGTCTGTAGTTTGTAAAGAATGGATGCAGCGTCATTGCGTCATTACGTCAGTGTACTACGTAGGTACGTCTAAACTCAAAATTTTACTTTTTTTTTGGAAAAAAACAAACGTAAAATCGAAAAAACGTAAAACAGATGAAAGTAAGTCGGGGAGCATCTGTATACATCCCTGACGGGTACCGGTATTACAAGCAAAGTACTGAGTCAACCCATTTTCGCCCCGGACACATGAAAATATATTTGAATACATGGAACTGAGTATGTTAAGAAATTTACCTCTTATCCCAATATCCCGGAGACTACTTAGTAGTAAATCATGTCTCACTGTATCAAATGCCTTGGAAAAGTCAACAAATAAACAATAAAACCTACCCCTCCTTTTACAAGCATATTTCTGGACTAAAGACTGCAAAATAAACATATCAACAGTTGAATATTTTGACTTGAAGCCAGCCTGAGATTCATCAATAATACAATTTTTCACAATAGTCTTTCAATCTTGTATTGAGAATGGATGTGAACACTTTACATAGAGAGTCAATTAAGGAAACACCTCTATAGTTATTAACATCTTCCTTGTTCCCAGATTTGAACAGCGGACAAATAATACTTTTACCCCATGACACTGGAAAAGTCCCACTATCCATTACATTATTAAATACATAAGCTAAAACCATTGTTATACTACTTTTTGTGTGTTTCAAGAACTCTGTAGCCAAACCATTAGGTCCAGGTGATTTATTACTACCAAGTCTGTTTATGTGAGACACAACTTCTTGAGATATGGGGATATTCAAAATGTCACAAGAGCCACTCTCACCATCATATTGATATTCCCCAGTACATACAGGGGGCACATTGGGAACCGTTAAAAGTGAGGGAAAATGTTCAGTCTATTCCTTAGTTGTGCTTGATGATGATACTCTATTAAAAGTTTTGGCCAGTCTCACAGTTTTCCAAAATATTTTTAGATCATTTCTATTATCAAGTAAACACTGTCTTTGTTTTCCATGATATATCTTTCTTTTCAATTTATACATACATTTAAACTGCTTACGCAATATTCTAAACAAATTAATATCTTCCCCATGATCTCTATGTGCACGCAGTGCCATGTATTTTGCATGCTTCAGATCCTCTAGTTCATTATCCCACCACTCAGGTTGAGTCCTAAATTTTCTTGAACCTTTAGAGCCATACACTCTTATTTCTAGATGCAACTTCCTGATAAAGCCTCACATATACTAAATAATAAATTTATTCTTAATGCTCTGGTCTATTTCCTTGACGAGATATTCATCCTTGCACTCAATAACTTTAAACACTGGCATTTTCATAAACAAACACAAACTTGACTAAATCTAAGACATACTGCGGTCAGAAACACATTTTTGTGGTAGGTGCTGATGAAGACGTACACTTCCAAAATCACGTGCGGAAAAACTTTGTTAGAGGAGAATTCCCATATAAACATGCTCGTGGTTGGACAGTATGTTTGACGTCGTTTCTGAACACCCAATCGCCGCTTTTCTTGCTTCTTCAACGTTAAAATTCACCAGATGCTGCTCGATCACTTCTGTTGATGATCTGATAATTGCTCTCTGTGCCACGGGCCCACGGCAAGATGACCAGAATGGCATATCATATTACGATGCCGGACACGTGCAATAAACCAGAACCAGCTGTGTTTCACTCCACTAGGCGATATCAACAACCACTGATAAACAAAACGAGGGTAGCACCTTGCGTATTTGGATTTGGACATAATATGACCAGATGACCAGTGCTGACGGCACCCCCTCACCAAGATTTTAACACCGGATTTGCATTGATCTCAAAAATGACCCATTTGACTTACAAAAAGGCGGAAAATTCCCATCCCTGTCAAAGGCCGGCCATGTCTCTCACTGTTTAAGGCAAGAGCCATGTAAACGTTACATTGCTGACTTTCGGCAAGAGCAGGCTGCATAGCAGTCAGCGTATTTGTGCCCTGCTACGTCCTGGTGAGCTGTCCAAGGTGTACTCTGCCCTCGCCTGGAGTTGGCTGAGGTGGGCACCAGCCTGGCCTTGACACTAATTAGGATTAAGAGGTTCAGAAAATTAATGAATGAAGACATGATACACTGGTTATTACATTTTTAAGTATAAATGATGATTTACAACATAGTAAGCATGAAAACTATCCAATACTTTTAACAACCTTAAAACAATTGAGAGTTCTTGCATGGCCATGTCTTCAGGATACACCCATGCAGCCAGGAAAAGACCATGTATCAAGATGAATAATCCAGACGACAATACAGTTTTCATAAGAATATAGTTTCAGTACACTTTGTACACTAACTTAGTTAAACGTTTTTATTTTAGGACTTTCACATTATCGAATAAGAATAAAATAATTTAGGTTTCCAAATACAGTGATACCTCAGCTAATGAATTTAATCTGTTCCCAGGGCAAGCTCGTAAGCTAAAAACTTCGTTAGATGAAACAATTATTCCCAGAAGAAATAACAGAACCCCAATTAATCCGTTCCAACCGCCTCCCAAACTTATCTTGCCACAAACATATATATTTGACCTAATATATTAAAGATAAACATGTAAAAACAATATATATTTCATAATAATACATGTACATTAACATTAATAATAAATAATAATAAAACAAGAATAAACAATAAGTTCACTCAACCTTCCAATCATCGACTGCGGTGAAGATGTCATGTGGGCAGGCAGGAGGTAACACGTAACAGAGGAGGAGAATTTTGTGAGTGTGCACGCTACAAATGCCAGCTTGGAAAGGCTCGTGGTGAGCTCCCATAAGGCCAGTGCCTCTCAAATAGTGGGGCACGCGGTGTGATGCCGAGGAGGCACGCATGACCCTGGGGAACATGCTTTTTTGGCCATACTGTACTAGAATTAAGTGTAATTGCATATCCACTACAGTAGTTGGCAATGGCGCTCTCATTGTCATGCTATGGTATAGAGAAAAAAAAAGCACCAAGCAAATGATATGAAGTGCAGTAAACACTATTTATAGTCACATGCGAGGCGTGAAATGTTTTATTTTTCTTCCTAGACGGGGCTTCACAGAAAATAATTGAGAAACACTGCACAAACATTCTTGGAGCGTGGAGGAATACATGTGGAAGAATACGAGGCTAATCTGCCTGGGAAAAGCCATTTCGAGGAGAGCTCAAAAAAAATGAATTTTTGCTCGTTGGATGGAGCAGATTTTTGGTGGGTTCGAAGCTCGTATCATGGAAAAATCATTATTAGCAACACTCATTAGACGAGGTACCACCGTATTAGTTTTCCAGCACAAGACTAAAATGATACATTAAAAAAAAAAAAATTGTTTGTATGTCAATTGACAAATCAGCAGATTCTAAAACTGACCACTGTTCAGACCACCCCCCCCCCCAAAAAAAAGGCTGGGTCTGGGTTTCTGATATGCAAATAAGAAGAAATTTTAAGAGTCAATGTCTCCCCAAAGGAACTGCAGCTTTTCTGCGGGGTTTCAAGTATAATTTAGCAGCTAATTTCCATTTGAATATTTACATATACATACCTTGTTCCATTTAATACAGTTTAGTGTTTTACACAGAAACTGGACATCAGTACTCAAAATTCCAGAATAAATATTTGCTGGTTGGAGATGGAAATCTTGATGCTTGGCCATAATATCCCATTTGATGACAGTAGCATTCAACAGGTTTTGAGATGGTCTGGAAGACTTCTTCAATGTTTGCCAATTCGACCTCTATGAAAAGCTGACAATTCGTGAACTCCTGTATTGTGAGGCACACTTGAATAACTTTAGCACACCTTTGTGCACCTTTATACAGCAGTCTGACTCGTGTTGATAAGGATTTTCAAAGAGGTTGAATTGCACGTCAGTCATCATCAGCCATCGACAAATCGCAAACAATTTGAATATCAGAATTAGTATACTGTACTACAGTGATCATGGAGGTGTGTATTCCTCTGTCAATGGTTAAAAGTTCAGCAGTGAAGGTAGAACCACCACAGATCCATGACCAAGTCAAGCTGGACTATCAGAAAGATGCCCTCAAAGAAGAGAGCAGAGGAGAAAAAAAAAAATCCCAATTTCAAAGCCACAGACATTTCAGAAGACATCCAAACCAGCTTAAAACTGCTATATGATATCTTTATCAAATAGGCTATTATAACCGGGCAACAAAAGGCAAACCTCTTCTTCAACCAGTAAATATTCCTTCCGAAATGTTGGATGTCTATTTACTCATGCCTGGTTTCTGTGTGTGTGTGTGTGTGTGTGTACACACATTTACATACACCTGAAACATAAAATAATAGAAAATAGTAATCTCAGCTACATGTGCTATAAGCTAGTTTAAATGACTTATGCAGTGTTGTTCTTGTTTCTTATTTGTGAATGCAAAACCTGGTAGCTTTTGTGTCTCTTAATTTTGTCTCTTATGTAATAGTGGTATAGGGCGCTGGATTGCTGATCCTAGGGTTGGGGGTTCGAGTCCCACTCTCCACAAGGTTGTCATTATCCCCCCCTACTGCAGCTAACTGGGTTATCAAAGGCCGGCCATGTCTCTCACTGTCTATGGTGAGAGGCATGTAAAAGAACCATTGCTGAATTTCGTAAAGAGTAGCTGCAAAGCGGTCAGCGTGTTTCTGTCCCTTGCTAAAGGGTTGTGTCAGAAAGGGCATCCGACGTAAAAACCTATGCCAAATCAAATGTGCGAATCAGATGATTCACTGTGGCGACCCCTGAAAAAAGGGAAAAAGCCAAAAGGAAAAGAAGAAGATGTAATACCAATAGACAACATTCTTTACTGAGATACAAACATTTTTCTATAAGACTGAATTGTGAACTGGAAACAATTTTTGGAAACAATGCTTCTGTACAGACTTAATGTAGCTTATGGCTTTTGCAAAGTACTGTATGCTGTTGCTGTGATGAATCACAATTTCTAAGAATTCTTACAAGCAAGAGTGACACAATAACTTACTTTTCATTTATGCGGTTTCATGTGATATTTGTCTTTCAGCTGATAACTTTATATTGAGATGGGCTTCAAATATTTCAAGTGCAGTGTAGACTAAATTCTCTTAATGGCATTAACAAAAATTTATTGCATAAATAAAGCAGCCACACAATTTGTTGTTTCTCGAAGAAATCCCATCATTTATCTTCAGCTTGAAAATGTTATCTAATGTGTGCATGGGTCGCATCTGTAGTTTATGCACACACTGCTGTACAAAAACAGTGTCAATATGTAGTAATTTAGGTGTTTTCCAAGCTACACTGATGGCTTTATATAGAAACACACACACACACACACACTGGAAATGCATTTTGCAAATATTTATGAAATTTATGTATGAAGAACACAAATCAATATTAAAATATGAGTCAGAATGCAATATTATTGATCAGAAGAACGTTCGAAGACTTGACAAGATTCATATTCCGTGACGCCCTAAACTTGACAAACATTTCTTGAACTACCCAAGACAAATAATGAAGAATATACACAAAAGAACTAAATCAATAGTCTTATCAGGACACATTTATCTGAAAGGGGTAATGATTATGTGAACAGTTTCTCTGGAGACCAGAGGATCCTATTACTCATTATTTTCTGAGGCAGATAAATTAATGAAAATACAGAATAACATACAATGTGCAAAATGGTTATGTTTATAAAAATGTAATAAAATAAGCCTGCAGTATTTTTGGATTGTATGTATTGTATGTATGGATGTGCAGTACGTTTTTACCTTAATCGACGTGATAAGCGCCCAGGGCACTTAAAAAATTGGAGTGGGTGGGCGCTTATTAAAATGTTACCAGCGGAGTGGAACAGTAAGTGCTTATTACCATCGAGGAGGAAAACATGAATAATAACAGAAAAATAAAGTTTTACTGGTATTTCCGTTATTCATTCTGCGGTATAAACCAAATGACTTATATGAAAGCTGAAAATAAACAGAAAACAGCATAATTAAAAAAAAAAAAAAAAAAAGACCCTTTAATTTTCCCTTCTGGTGCTGTTCCTTTAAATATTTTCCAGAGTCAATCAACATGAATGTCAACTTTAGTACATGGGAACCAATCAACACAAAGGTCAACTTTAGCACATGGCACCTTGAAAAGCACATGGCCATGAACTTGCTTAAATTTATCAAGTTAGTGAGCAGGAGAATCCAGTGAAAAATACTCGCCATCACTTTTTGATAAGTCCATATCTGGCTCATCACTCCATTCATTCAGAGCATCCACTTCAAGTCACATGTTTTGAGTCAGCTGGTCATGCGCATCAGCTTCGCCTGGTGTGGGTTCTTCAAACCCTTCAAAGGGATCACTGTCATCGTCAGACTGCTCGAACAATAAATGATCTTCACTGCTATCTAAATTATATTATATTAATTATATTACCTATCGCGGAAAGAGAATAGTTTTGACGTTTTCTCATTCTGATAACACATCGCAGAAATGACATCTTTTTTTCACCTAAAACTTCCTCGCTTTTCTGTGCCACATGAGTTGCTCTTCGAAAAGTAATTTTATTTCGTTTCATGAATGACCTAAGCCAGCCACAACTTACTTTGAATGATTGGTTGCCTTCCTCCTTATGCAATCGTAGTGCTTCCCATTTAAGAGCCTTGCCGGTCACTCTTGTCCCTTGTGTCCTGAGCGCTTCGAGCCATGAAATAAGTTCTTGTTCAATACGCATATAAACAACCTTTCTTCCTCTACCAGCCTTTTGTTTCGTTTTGTGTTGTCTACCATTTCACATAAATGTTGTTCTTCTTTTCGCCATTCACGAACACGTTTCCGATCAACAGTAAATTGTTTTGATGCTGAAGAATTTGTTGAATTCTTGGCGAATTGTATCACTTTCAGCTTGAATGAGAGATCATATGCTTTTACACGTTTCTCCTTGTGCGATGATGTTGCATCCATCATAACATTTGATCTTCGTTTTGGATTTAAAAAAAAAAAAAAAAAAAAAAGCAGTAACATCTGGAAAGATTCCACATTTAGTAGTTACGTCATGTACATATGGGTTGCCTCTGGGCCAAAACGGCACTTCCTTGAAGCATAGCATCAACTTTAACATGTGATAGTTCTATTCGAGGATTACATCATGATATTTGGCAACCCTTCCTTCACACACAGTTAATAACATACCATTGGCTGTATAAAGCTTAGGATAGTTTGGATGTGGCAGTTTCTAATGGTTCATAAGTTGTTGGACATTTACCAAGAGAACGCAGCAAAATATGTTCCTGTTTTTTTAAAGCATAGCAGAACAATCAAATGTGTTGTTACTGATGAACATTATAGACATTCCCCAGTGGCAGGGGGTGTGATGTCAGGAACTTTCAGCCGGACCCAAAAATGCAGGAGACATAGTATGAACACGGATGAGCTTTATTGTTCACACGGAGGGCAGAGCACGGAGAAAAAGTAGTCACTGCCGGTGATGGGAGAAACATGAAAATCATAATCTAAGGGGCTTGGCCAGCACGGAGCTGAGAACCAGGAGCCAGAGAGATCACGAGAAATGGGGTCGCAAAGAGGGACAATCTTCTAGCGCCGGGAGAAGCGCAGTGCTCATCTTTATAGAATGATAGATTGGCAAGTTGAATCAGGTGTGTGCATCGTGATCAGCCTGCATGTGACAGCCATGCCCCTCTGCCAGAGCCTGCAGTGCTTAGAATACCATGTAACTCACTTTTACAGGCAGTGAACGCCTCATTTTACGGTTACAGAGACTGGTCAATTAAAGTTGGTAAGTATGAGCTACAATTTTGCTCCCAGTAAACATGGGCAGTTATTAGACTTAAGATAAAAAACTCTGGGGGTGGGGGGGCTTATTGGAGCGGGGCACATAGTACGTCGCATACGGTATATAGAATAGCTTGGTCAACCTAGGCATTAGAATCCTACACATCTGAACCTTAGACATCTACATTAAACTGGTAAATGTTTGTATTCACATGTTTAGGGGGCAGTGTTATAGTTGTTTGAAGAAACTAATCTTCTTCTTTTACTTTCGGCTGCTCCCTTCAGGGGTCGCCACAGCAAATCATCCGCCTCCACCTCACCCTGTCCTCCGCATCTTCTTTTCTGACTCCAACGAACTTCATGTCTTCCTTCACCACATCCATAAATCTCTTCTTTGGTCTTCCTCAAGGCCTTCTGCCTGGTAGTTCCAACCTCAGCATCCTACTGCCAATATACTCACTATCCCTCCTCTGTACATGTCCAAACTAATCTAAACATCATTAATGTTGTTGTACTGTATTGATCCTGCAAGAGAAATTATTGCCTCTGCATTTAACCAATCCAAAATGAGCGCACACACTCAGAGCAGTGAACCCACACAGAGAGCAGTTGGAGGTTAGGTGCCTTGCTCAAGGGCACTTCAGCTACGAGTATGAAGGAAGGGAAGGTCCAGCCCACTACCCCACACATTTACTGGTTTGGGAATCAAACCAGCAACCTTTTTGGTCCCAAAGCCCCTTCTCTAACCTTTACGCTACTGCTGCCCCAAAAGAATGCTGCTATCAAACAAAATAATAATTCATACAGATTTGGTTTGGATATTAGACATAAATTAGGCTTACGCCTTAAGTTGTTAAGGGTTTACAGCTTGATCTCGATCTACGAAAAGTTTCCAGCCCAACAGGATTCCAAAAAGTTGTGATCCATTTCCACCAGCTTCATACTGGGTTCAAATAATCAGGACACTTTATAATTCGCAATCTGAAAAACTGTTTAACAAATACAGTACATGGAGATATTTCAAAGAGAACTGACTTTTTGACAACTATGTGAGTAATGATAACACAGCATTTCTAAAAAGAAACCTTCACAAGATCTCATGGCCAAACAGATGCAAGATAAAGGTGCATGTGGGCCAACCTGTTCACACTTTCATTGCAACATTAACCAGAGGACAAAAAGGTTTCAAACCACTTACATTCAGTGAAATCAGAAAGTTTAGAGAAGTGGGGACAGAGGAATGAAAGGTTACTGAACTGCACACTCATTTCCTTAATATGCAAAGACAGCATTGGGTTGGCCACGTCTGAAGACTTTCTAAATCCTTTTACTTAGCACACAACAACAAATACATCAATGCTGCAGCATATACTGTACTGTACTGTACTGTACATCTGACAGAAGGAACGTGCTGGCAGACAATAACATTCTCATGCCTCACAGTTATCAGGTGCAACACCATGTATCAGGGTCAGGATTATCAGTCAATAAATAAGGTACGTTACTGTGTACATTATTAATTTAAGACTCTAAATGAGGTTATCTAAGTAGAGATCATGTCAACAGCACAATAACAACAAACATTCACCTCAAATTGGCTTCCAATAATATAATACCATATTGACATGTAAACATTACTATATACAGTACATGGTTTCCATGGTTTCGCCTGCAGTACCTCAGGAAAGTAGAGTTATAACAGTTGCGTTTAAAAAAAATCTAAATTTATGAATGAATCATAACTGAAACGTTTTCTTGTTTGTTTGTTTGTTTGTTTGTACACAACACAGCTTACCACACTCTGTCTTGGTCCTCTGCACTGTCGTGGTGTTATCTTTTCACGTGCATTAAACCGTCCGTTCAATAACACTCAACTCGAGTCGTTTAATTACAGAAAGCTAGCTGCTTTCCCTGATAAGTCCGACCCCACCCTCCAGTTAAAGGAAAAAAAAGCGGAAACCAAACTGGATGTGACGTCAAATTACTCGCCCTGGCCGCATACGACCACAGGTGGCGTACTATTACTCTCAAGGCATGCTCTGCTAATGTTCTCACTCTGTTTTGCATTCTCGCGCTGAAATGTAAGATTATACAGTAGAGTCCTTATTTTCGACTCTATAAAAAAAAAACCTTAATGCACCTCTCCCACAAGATCGCACTTCACTGAGTACCCAGAATTCCGTGGTGTCGTGACGTATAGAACAGCAAACCAATGTGGGAGCAGAACTTTTTTTTTTTTTTAATAGTGGCGCAGAAGAGCGACGAGCACAAAGGGATTTAAAAGTGAAAATCTTATTGATCAGAAGTTTATATTGATATGCCAAATATGAACTGCCCCCATTGTTTTCAGTATTTATTTATTTATTTCTGCAATGTATTTAAATCAAGTATACACTATAATGCTTACAAAAAAATATAAGATAAAAAAAACATGGAAACTGGGGATACAGAAAATGAATTGTATGGACAATTCATCGAAGTGTCAGAAAAAATTACATCTTAAAAAATGTGTGTCATAATGGGTTTTATTGTTTGTTCAGTTCATTTGTGCTCATCACAGCTAACTCCAGGCAAGGGCAGAGTACACCCTGGACAGCTCACCAGGCCATCTCAGGGCAGAAACACGCTGACAGTTTTGCAGCTACTCTTGTTGAAAGTCAGCAATGGTTCTTTTACAGCCTCACACCATAGACAATAAGAGACATGGCCAGCCTTTGATAAGCCGGTTAGCTGCAGTGGGGGGACAGTGACAACCTTGTGGAGAGTGGGGCTCGAACCCCCAATCTTAGGATCAGCAATCCAGCACCCAATACCACTAGGCCATCACTGACCATTTGCTTGTTTGTGGATTCTGAAATTGTAAAAGAAACCATGTTGTTCGGTGTAGGTGGAGAACTCATTTGGATTCTTCAGGAAAATTTGGATTTATGAAAATAAAATGTGGACATGGGCAGCATGGTGGCACAGTGTTAGCATGTCCTGGACTTGGGCATTTTGTGTGGACTTTGCATTTTCTCCATGTGCTTGGATGGGATTCCTCCATTTACTGGAGTCCAAAGACAGGCAAGTTAGGATGCAGAGACTATAATCAAAAGTCTACACACCCCTGTTCAGATGGCAGGTTTTTGTGATGTAAAAAAATTAGACCACGATAAATAATTTAAAAACTTTTCCCACCATTAATGTGACCTCTAACCTGTACAGCTCAATTAAAAACAAACTAAATTATACATTCATGAATTCATTCATCCATTCATTTTCTGAGCTGCTTAACCGTATTTAGGGTCATGGGGAGGTTGCTGCCCCTCTTCGACGACTCTGCGTGAGGATGCAGTACACCCTGGACAGTTTGCCAAGCCATCACGGGGCAGGAACACACTGACGGTTATGCAGTCTATTTTTCAAAACGAAATATTTTAAGGAAATATTAATTATATTGAAAAACTTACAATAACTTGGTTGCATAATATGCATACCCTTAAACTAATACGTTATTGCAGCAAGTTTGGCACTCAGTCTTTTTGGGTGGGAGTCTATCAGGGTGGAACGTCTTGATGTGGCAATATTTACATGCTCTTTGCAAAAATGTTCCAAATCTATCAGATTGCGAGGAAATCTCTTGTCCATAGCCTTCTTCAGATCACCCACAGATGATCAACTGGATTTAGGTCTGGGCTTCGAGTGGGCCATTCCAAATTCTTATTTTTCTTCCAGTAAAGTCATTCATTTGTTGATTTTGATGTGTGCTTTGGGTCAATTTTGTGCTGAAAGATGAACTTCATCTTCACTTTTCTAGTAGAGGTCTAAAGTTTTGTGCCAAAACTGACTGGTATTTGGAACTGTTCGTAATTCTCTTGAAAGGCCTCAGTTCCAGCTGAAGGAAAATGACCCTAAAATAGCCCCACCTTGCTCGACTGTAGGTATGGTGTTCTATTCATAATTATGCCAAACATAGCTGTTGGAATTATGGCCAAAAAGTTCAACCTTGGTTTCATCAATCCAGTACACATTTTCCCTCAAGCATTTGGGAGATTTCAAATGTGTTTTTGCAAAATGTAGCCAGACATGTATTTTTGCCATCATACCACAAACCTCAGATACATCAAGAAGTCAGGTGACTGTTGTCACATGTACTAAACAGCCAATACTCTTCAGAAATTTCTGCAGCTCCTTCAATGTTGCTTTCAGCCTCTAGAAAGCTCTCTTGACCAGTTTTCTTCTTGTCTTTTCACCAATGTTATAAGGAAGTCTTGTTCCTGGTAAACACACTGTTGTGCCATATTTTCTCCACTGGATGAAAACCTCACTCATCTTTTATACAATTATACACTTTTTTTGTAATCTGTTTAAACTGTAAAGTGGAATTTGACAATTAAATGCAAATGAAAACATAGTGTCCCCTGCTGGAGACTGTAGAATATCAAAGAAAATTACATTAGTCTATGAAGACACTAGGCCTGACTATATTTAAATTTATGGCATTTGGCAGGCATCCTTTCCGGAGGGACTTACATAATTGTTTTAAAGTCCCTGTCAGTTAACTGCTGGCTCACAAGGACCCAGGCTAAGAATATTATTGGTCTAAAAACTCTGTTGGAAGGTAAGAACCTAACATATATCTTGTAATTTTGTGGTTAATTTATATTCATGACACTTAGTTTTAACTAACTTTTAGACTTTTGTAAACCTGAGCTTTATTGCTTGTGTACTTTCAAAAACATTTATATATGCTCTTATATTTTATACTGTATATCATTTACCCGTCTGTATATGTATGAATACATATGTATAGGACTGTAAATGTGTGACTATATATATATATATATATATATATATATATATATATATATATATATGTATTATATATGTATTACATATATATATATATGTGTGTGTGTGTATGTGTACTATATACATAAATATATATATCTATATATACATACATTTATATATATATATATATCTATATATATATATATATATATGTATGTATGTATGTATTTATATGTGTCTATATGTGTACATATAAATATAAGCACATGTATAGTTTAGTATATTTCCTTAGTTGTCTTTTTTGCATTTCCGGCTAAACAAAGAGCTACTAAACTGATTTTTACTGATCATGCAGCTGTTGACAATAAAGATCTCTATCTTATATGTGTGTGTGTGTGTGTGTGTGTGTGTGTGTGTGTGTGTGTGTGTGTGTGTGTGTGTGTGTGCATTATCTTTAATTCTTTAATTAAGTTTTTTTAATTTAAATGCTTTATTAATTGGAATGTGCCTGAATTTATAAAGCATATTCTTAGAAAAGAGGACTTCAATTTAATTAGACATACAAGAGGTCATCGGGGCGTTCAGGGCTAAAACAGAATTAATGTAGCTGGTTGACCTAATGTTAAGGTCTTTAGAATGTGGGAGGAAACATACAAGCACATGAAGAGCGTGGAGACTCCACACAAGGAAAGCCCTTAGTCACTATCTGAACCTTGAACCTTCCCTTTCCCTTCCAGGAATGCTGGTATAACCACTAAGATTAGTGTCAATTTACAGTCAATACTCTTTCCTCCAAAATTATGTTCTGTGTAAATATTTGGTAAAATGAATCCTTTGTTCTGTGGTTTTGTTGTTGTTGTCATTATTATTATTATTATTATTATTATTATTATTATTATTATTATTGGGCAGTGATGGTCTCGTTGATAGGGTGCAGGATCACTGACCCTATGGTTGGGGGTTTGAGTCCCCATAGAGTTGTCACTGTCCTCCCAGTGCAGCTAACTGGGTTATCAAAGGCGGGCCATGTATCTCACTGTCTATGGTGAGAGGCATGTAAAAGAACCATTGCTGACTTTCGTAAAGAGTAGGCTGCAAAGCCGTCAGCGTGTTTCTGTCCCTTGTTAAAGGGTTGTGACAGGAAGGGCATCCTACGTAAAAACCCATGCCAAATCAAATGTGCGAATCAGATGATTCGCTGAGGCGACTCTCGAGAACGAGAAAAATCCGAAAAGGATAAAATAAATAAAGATGATGATGATTATTATTATTATTATTATTATTATTATTATTATCAGGGTGGCACGGTCGTAATGTTTGCCTCACAGTGGCATGTCTGCCTCACAGCAAGAAGGTCCTGGGTTCAATTCCCAGCGCGAGTGTTTCTGTGTGGTGTTTGCATTTTCTCCCTGTGCTTGTGTGGGTTTCATCCAGGTACTCCAGTTTCCTCCCACAGTCCAAAAACATGCATGGTAGGGTCATTGGTTGTTCCAAATCATCCCTAGGTGTGACTGTGAGTATGAATGGTTGCGTGTTGGCCCTGTGATGGCCAGATGAGCTGTCCAGGATGTACCCCACCCTCATGGGGAGTCAGCTGAGATGGGTGCCAGCCTCCTCATGACCATGATTAGGATTAAGAGGTTTAGAAAATGAATGAAAATGGACTATTATTATTATAATTATTTTACTAATCTCAATTGTGTGGTAGAGGTGTGTAAGTAAAAAATTATTGTTGTCAAAATGATTAGAAAGAATAAATTCAGTTGCTTTGTGTGTGTGTGTGTGTGTGTGTGTTTAAGGTTTTTATTTTGTTTGTTTGTTTGTTTTTGTTTTTTTTTAGCAGAAAGTACTGTACTTAAATATTCTGCAATGTCAAGTCGAATCAGCTTCACCACAGAGCCACACCCTGCCATTCAAAGTGCAATCAAAAATATGGCACAGCAGCTGGTTATGGAAAAGTTTGTGTTGTCAGTCAGATCATTAACTTATTACACCAATAAGGAGCAACGACCAAACTTCTGACATTCTTTTCTCGAAGAAGCACAACGTTGGTGTTACTTTGGTTCTTCTTCGCCGTCTAACACGTAGTTGGTTGGGATTCAAATTAAAAAACAGCTGCTCAGTAAAACGTTAAAATTCAATTTCCCATCCAGGACTAACGGCTTCGCGCTAAATCTTCCACAGAAGCAACGGTGACGTATTACGCGATTCATATTTACGAGTCGGCTCAGCTGAAGGAGTCGGCTCAATGAGTTGATTTCCTCGCGCACGACCCTTCACGAAGACCTCAGGCGGTAAGCGAAGTAGAACAAAGTTTGAACTTGATATGCTGAAAACTGATAGAGTGAACTTTCGGAAACGGGTTAGCATTAGTACGGTATAAAACTGGAGACTGAACGCTATGCTTCCTGTCACATGGTCTCTGTCTACAACCCATTAGTGCGATAAGTACTGTGTGTTCTCCGTGTTGATATCAGGCACGAGCCGTTTTTGAAAGTCGGCTAACGGTCACACCCTGGTTGTTTATACTACCGATGCATGTGTTTCGGTTGGTTACCGTTTAGTGTACAACATTGCGCTCTGCTCAGATCTATAGGAGTTTACACTGGACTGCAGAGGGGTTTACATACGATTATTGGTTTGTTTTGCTCAGCTCTCAATACCAGGACTGATGATGGCACCGAGAAAAACACATATTGTATGTCGCCTCCAATTCAACTTATTCAGTGTCCAGTTCAACCACAGGGCTTGTGTAGTTTTTAGAATTTTTGGTTGAAAATCGTCTCTCTTTTTACTGGAGACGATTAAAAATGCAGTGTAAACTAGAAGAGACATTTAATTGATAAATATAACTACAAGTATAAGAACTTTGGTTGACTCAGAGTGACGTGCATGGATTTTATTGACCGCCAAACATCACGTGATTGTCGAGATTACTGTACAAGGAATGCATGAGACGTTTTATTAGGCCTATTAACCTTTCGTGGTTATATATAGGTTATATATATATTCCTTTATTACCATACATCTTACTTTTAAAGCCTAAATGATAGGACAGAAATTATGAAAAGAAATCAAAGGACAAAATATTGATATGCAACACACGTCAACATGTGTTGAGCAGGGTGTTCTGGAAAAAGATTTTTTGAGGTCGACCTTTCCTTAATTCCACCAACTCCACCAGGCTTAGGACCAGAGTTCACCTATGTTGTCATCGCTGTATGTCAGGGCAGGACCATCTACATAGCCTAATGGGCATGTCTTTGGACGACAAGGTGAACGTGCAAACTCCACACAGAAATTCCATGAAGATGAGGCTTGAACTTAGAATCCTGCTGTCACTGTAACCGATCAACTTTGGAGCTATTGAAACAGAAAACTAGATGGTTCATGAGTGTTTGCATTTTGAGCAATCTCATGCAGAGACATTGCACACTATCCATGACAATAATCATATGAGATGAGAGAGATTTCCTTTCAGGTTTGATTTGGCATAGGTTGATGCCCTTCCTGACAGAACCCTTTTAGCAAGGGACAGAAACATGCTGACTGCTTTGCAGCTACTCTTTACGAAAGTCAGCAATGGTTCTTTTACATGCCTCTCACCATAGACAGTGAGAGACATGGCCCGCCTTTGATAACCCAGTTAGCTGCACTGGGGGGGACAGTGACAACCTTGTAGAGAGTGGGACTCGAACCCCCAACCTTAGGATCAGCGATCCAGCGCCCTATACCACCAGGCCACCACTGCCCACTGATATATGTCTGTCTGTCTTCCTTTCGGCTTTTTCCCTTTTACTCGGGAGTCGCCACAGCGAATCATCTGATTCGCACGTTTGATTTGGCAGAGGTTTTTACGTCGGCTGCCCTTCCTGTCGCAACCCTTTTTAGCAAGGGACAGAAACACGCTGATAACCCCAATAATCATATATAGTGGCTTAATCTGTAGTTAACGGCTGCTTGAAATAATTTGCAGAGCCCATAAGAATGCCTTTTCGTCATGCAGTAAGTGCTTCATAAATAGAAAACTCAAATTACATATTTAAATCTTGTTCATGAGATCCTACACAGACGTATGACATCCTTTACATAACATTTGGTATATAATTAACCAATATCACTCCACAGTGTTAAGACACAGCAAAGGTTTCACTTTATCACATATTCTGTCATCCTAGTTTGTGCATTTTTATTATAATAAAGGAAATTGAAATAAATAACAAACTGATTTTTGTGGGGTTGTAACTCATTTGTGTTATTACTGGATGAAAACATTCAAATGCTGAAGGATATTTGTAAAGTTGGGTATACTGGGATGTCTCTTAAGTGTAGCCGGCTGTGATTATTTTTGACACTTTTGATGGTGGGAAACAAACTATTATCAAAACTATTCTTTTTTTTGATTGTTATTAGCCAGTTTGTCTAGTCACTTAAATGTGGAATCCAATTACAATAACACACAAGCAAGTACAGTCGGCCCTCTACTTACAAAACCCTCTGGGTACAAAAACTGTTCAACTGGGTACAAAAATTGTCATCCTCTTTTTACGAAAACATTCTGTTTTTACGAAAAGCACCAAACGCGCCATTCAAAATTCAAACCATGCGCGAGTTGCTCTCTCATTGGCTGTCTCCCAACATCCCTCCCATTGGCCAGGAGGCAGCTGAACTGTACCCATACTTCCTGTACCCATACTTCCTGTTGGCTTGTGAGTTCTTTTTGAGAGATCATTGCAGTGTTATATTTCGTTATCCATCATGGACCCCGAAAATACAGAAAAGCGGAAATACAGTGAGAGGGGCGATTATTTTGGCACGATATTGAAGCAGAAGGAGCATGGAAACTGCTCCGTGGGACAAGATCTCGCAAGGAAGCAAGTTAATATTGAATCAGGACCTCTGATCTTTCAAAGAAGTACTGTAATTCCGCTTTAAATATAACATCCCGTCCATTTAAACATTTAAATACAATTTCTCTGTCAGCTCCGGGCCGAGCCCGCATTCGGCAACACACACCAGGGAAAGTTTTTTTTTGCCGATCTGAGCAGATAGTTAATTCATCTCTGTGTATGAGACTTGCACCCATGCTAATAGGCTTATACTTCTGACCAACAATATTTACTTAGGGTTACAAAAGTCCACAAAACAGTAAACACAAAGATCACAGAGACGACGTCTTAACACGCTATCTAACTGATATATATATACACTCAGTCTGTAGTTTGTAAACCATGAATGCAGCGTCATTACGTCAGCATACTACGTAGGTACGTCTAAACTCAAAATTTGACTTTTTTGGGGGGGGGTAAAGAAAAACCCGTAAAATCGAAAAAATGTAATACGGATGAACGTAAGTCGGGGAGCGTCTGTGTGTGTCTGTGTGTGTGTATATATATATATATATATATATATATATATATATATATATATATATATATATATATATATATATGTGTGTATGTATATATAACTGAACTGGGAAGAAGGAGGGGCACGTTTAGTCTCGTTTGTAAACAATGGACGCAGCGTCATTGCGTCATTACTTAGCGTACTACGTAGGTACGTCTAAACTCAAAATTTGACTTAAAAAAACAAAACGTAAAACGGATGAACGTAAGTTGGGGAGTGTCTGTATTTAATTAACTCATCTGTAATAATTAATACACTTATTTTGATAACGTCCTGGTACTGACTTTCATTTTTTTATCTATACATGTTTTGTATTGTATAAAGTCTCGCTGTTTCTTTTGTAACATGTAAAGACACATTTTGGGAAAATTTAAGTGTATAAATCAACTTTAGTGGACTGAACTTCAGAAGTGCTCAGTTGACAGCTGTTGACAGTTGTAGCCCTGGTTTAATAAAATCCTGGTCTAATTTAATATGCCTCTTATTTAAGTATAATTAAAAGTATTCAAAATGTTTTTTCAGGTATTAACTAAATCATATGACTGTACTGTGATAAAACACATCAGTGAAAGTTTTAATATTTAAAATTATTAGGTTTTTTGTTTGTTTTTGTTTTGTTTGTTTATTTTAAGGAAATATCTGCATTTAAGAAAAGTAGGCTGCAAAGCCATCAGTGTGTTTCTGTCCCTTGCTAAAGGGTTGTGACAGGAAGGGCATCCGATGTAAAAACCTATGCCAAATCAAATGTGCGAATCAGATGATTCGCTGTGGCGACTCCCGAGAAAGGGAAAAATCCGTTATATTTAGTGTCCACTGTTTGGTACATCTTTTACAATCTTATTGCCATCTTACCAGATGTGGTTTGACCCCACCTGTAAAACCCCACCCTTAAGTGGGAGTCCTTGAAACGTGTCTCTTTTTAAAATATATGCTGATAAGATCTATTCCTCTTTCATTAAGAGTATGCTACATAGCTGTTAGTGTGTTTCTGCCCTGCGATGGCCTGGCGAACTGTCCAAGGGGTAATCTGTCCTTGCCCCGTGCCGACTGAGCTGAGCACCAGCCTCCTCATGCCCCTAATTAGAATTATTCGTTTAAGAAAATGAACAAAAGTATGTTCATTCACCTTCCTGCCCCATTCAGCCTCTCCCCACACACTTCCAGACCAATGTCTAATTCTTTTAGATTTTTTAAGAATGATGCAGTGGGAGTTATGCATACAGCTGTGGTTAAAGGTCAACTTTTATGTCTTTACTTCCGGTATGCTGTTTTGGTTACAGAATTTTCTATTATTTATTTATTTTTACATTTTTTAAAAGCAGTTGAAACATTATTAAGAGAAAACACTTGTATTTAAATGTTTATTGTTACACAGCTATTAAAGAGCTGTTCTTGGTTCAATTAAATGTGTTTGGAATGGGTGTAGGCCTGTTTAATAATTTCTACGTCAGGGGTGTGTCATTGTTATCCGATCACTTGACTGTGTATCACCTGCCATCGTAACTGATTATATTACCTGTAATGAAGATTTCTCTGTATTGCTTTTGTGTCCATGCTTATAAGATATTTTGGATGTGAGCTGTAATTCTGTTTTTGTAAAATTGAGCAAATCTGAGCACATTTTGTCTCTCAAACAAAAGTGCTTTTGTTTCCAGGAGTGATGACACCCTCACAGGCATAGTATGAGTGAGAAGGCTGGTTCTTGTTTGTGGACTTCTGTGCCTCAATTTTCTCCTGCACCATGTGACCGCTATAAACATGCTATTTGTGCTTATAATGGAAATGTATATTTGCTCGGAGGTAGAGGGAAGCACTCATTAAAAGATTTCTGGAAATATAATGTGGGTATGTCACTACTATTCTTTTCAAACATATATATATATATATATTAGTTTTAATAACAATTAGTTTTATAAAATGCTTGGTGAGAGTTTGGATATTTTGTAATTGTAATTTTTTTTTTAATTGTAATTTTAGTATGTAACAAGTGGATCAAGTTGGACTCTGATGATGACAATGCACCTGGCGAACTGGAGGAACACAGTATGGTGTCTTATCAGGTGATTTAAAATATTAATCATGTGTTTATTTTTCTATGCTTTAAATATTTTATCAAAATGCAAGTGATTGGTGACTGTGTATGTAATGTAGGACCCTGACAATTAAGCAGTATAGGTATTGGCTTGAAGAGGATGAACAATGTTTTGCCTATTCTTGGTAATGTGTGGTGAGGTTGACAGCTGGTGAGGCACTGACTTTTATCGAGTCAGATTTAGAAATGCAAATGAACTCAAGGGTCTATTATTCATCATTTGATTGACAACAGACATCACATCAATACCAAAGAGAGAAGCAATGATATGACTATTCACACATTTAGCATGGTGTTTGATGTGTGGTGTCATGTAATCCCATATTGTATTTTCTTCTATTTTAGTACCTTTAGTACCCTTTTTTAAATAAATAAAATTACTTTGAGATAATGCATTCTAGGGCAATGGTGGCCTGGTGGTAAAGGTGCTGGATCACTGATGCTAAGGTTGGGGGTTCAAGCCGCACTCTCATCGGGTTGTCACTGTCCCCCTAGTGCAGCTAAGTGAGTTATCAAAGGCCGGCATCAAAGGCATGACTGTCGCTGTCTGTGGTGTGAGGCATGTAAAAGAACCATCGCTGACTTTCGACAAGAGTAGCTACATAGCCGTCAGCGTGTTTCCGTCCTGCGATTGCCTGGCGAACTGTCCAGGTGTATTCTGCCTTCACCTAGAGTCGGCTGAGATGGGCGCCAGCCTCCCCACGACCCTAATTAGGATTAAGCGGTTGGAGAAAATGGATGAATGAATGGATAATGCATTGTTTTATGCCTCATATCATCATTACACAAACATGTGACATTTCATTTGACGTTAAAATTTATTCCAACTGTGTGAGTCTTCCTTTAAGCCTAACTCAAATGTAAGCTATCATGGCCGAATGTACATTTCACTTCAAGGGTAATTGAGTATATTTTTGGAGGTAGTCGGTTGAATTTGAGGTAAATTGTCCATATTCGTGGTCTTCGAAAAAGCTTTGGTCCTGCTCAGAATCTGGTGCGAAATCAGAGTGGCTCCACTATGAGAGAGCAGCTTAGGAAGCAGTTCAGGATTTGTTACACTTTTTCTTATAGCTCAAGCTGCACATGTCATGCAAATTCAGTCCCGTTTTTACGAAGGAAAAACCCATAAAATTGTGACACGTCACACGAATCTATCCTTTATAAACGGAGCCGGCTGGGAGTCCAGTGTGCCTACACTTTCATTTCAGAAAAAATAAAAACATCTGCATATTTCCTACTTACAATGTGCCTCTTGCCGTTTCACACACGTATTATAAAAATATAATATTTCTAAATTATAAATGGTTTTCTGGGGTCGCTGTAGTTACTGTTGAAGCTGCGTTTCACAATGCACACAGGAACGCGCATCTCAGGACTGACCCATTTGTGCTCTGATCTGATTTTTTTGGGCTATATTACAGGGAACATATACACTGTGTGTGTGTGTATTTTATATATATATATATATATATATATATATATATATATATATATATATATATATATATATATATATATATATATATATATATATATATATATATACACACAAATACTCCCCGACTTACGTTCATCCGTTTTACATTTTTTCGATTTCACGTTTTTTAAAGATTGTCAAATTTTGACTTTAGACGTACCTACGTAGTACACTGATGTAATGACGTAATGATGCTGCATCCATTGTTGACAAACGACAGACTCAACATGCCCCTCCTTCATCCCATTTCAGTTATATATATACATCCTTTATATATATATATATATATATATATATATATATATATATATATAATATACAGTAGGCCCTCGACATTCGCAGGGGTTCGGTTCCGAGCCCTCCTGCGAAACAAGATAATCCGCGAGTTCTGTACCCGGAAGTAAAACCCCATGTATCACGTCACATGCGTAAATGAGCAGCCGGAAGTAAAATACTATGTATTTATTACATGCATTAAAATATGCTTCTTAAACACATTCTATAGACAGTCTTACTCATATTACAGTATTATTGTAGTAAAATACAGTAATGATTAAGAAAAACTTCAATTTTTACTCTTATTTTTATTGATGATAAAATATAAACATTATACAGTATATATGATTCGCTGTGGCGACTCCCAAGTAAAAATGGAAAAAGCCGAAAGGAAGACAGACTGTTGTAAAGCACTCGTTTTAAAGTCTCTTTCAATTATTATTCCAGTACAGTATCTAAGTTCATGTTTATGTGTGAGATTTTATGTTCTGTTTAACAAATGATACCAAAAGGATAAACTTTATTACACTTCATATCCTTTTACATTGAACCTGGAGTGACATCTTGGAGTGACGTCTCCAAGATGGCGCTGCCTAGGGGGCAACGTCGCGGAGTTCTCAGAGTCAAATTGTTTCTTTGTTCGTTTTAATTTGTTTGTTCATGTTTTGCACTATGATCAGTCGACCCTACTACAGCTATGATCAGCTTCGGGCAACTAAGCACGCAACAACTTCTATTGTGAGCTGCTATGCTATGAGAGCTTAATGCTAACCGCCCAGGCGGAGTTCTCAGAGGCTTGGTTAGCACTTCCGGCTATACTGCTTTAAAATGTTCAGTCCCTGCGAAACAAGATAGACGAGCTTCATGTTTAGATTGCTGTGTTTCTGTGAAACATGGCTCGAGGAGAGTACACCTGATAAGGCGATTATACCCGCCGGCTACAAGGCCTTCATCCCCTGCAATCCCAAGCGCTGGAGTCGTCCTTCGGCCCCTTCCCGCCTGGGCTTATTTCTAGGTGGGGTGCGGCTCGCATTGAGCTGCCTACCATAGCATATTTGCTCTGCTTAGTTATACACGCCCGAAGATACTCCGATCTTATAGCTGTAGTAGAGTTGACCGGTCGTGGACGAGCATAGTGCAAAACATGAACAAACAAATAAAACAAATTAAAACAAACAAAGAAACAATTTGACTCTGAGAACTCCGTGACGTCACCCTCTGGGCAACGCCATCTTGGAGACGTCACTCCAACTTCAATGTAAAAGGACATGAAGAGGACTGTAATAAAGTTTATCCTTTTGGTATCGTTTGTTCAACATTTTCTTTGCTCGAAATTAAATGTCTAACAATCTTATTTGTGCCCACACAACCCCCCAACACCAATGTGAAATAATCACACCGAGCTGCGAATGAAACCCCGTACTGTATTAAGATTGTTTTGCCATAAAAAACGCATGGGAATGACTTGGGCTATGTTACCAAATACATCTACATAACGCTCGTGTTCAATGTAGGACCTAACGAGCGTTATATAGATCTATTTGTTAACGTAGCCCAAGTCAAGTACATGCTGAATCCATTAAGAATAAGATTAGGCTAGTTTAGTTGGGGCAGTGGTGGTCTAGTGGTATAGGGCGCTGGATTGCTGATCCAAAGGTTGGGGGTTCGAGTCCCACTCTCCACAAGGTTGTCACTGCCCCCCCCCAGTGCGGCTTACTGGGTTATCAAAGGCGGGCCATGTCTCTCACTGTCTATGGTGTGAGGCATGTAAAAGAACCATTGCTGACTTTCGACAAGAGTAGGCTGCAAAGCCGTCAGCGTGTTTCTGTCCCTTGCTAAAAAAGGGTTGTGACAGGAAGGGCATCCGACGTAAAAACCACTGCCAAAGCAAACATGCGAATCAGATGATTCGCTGTGGCGACTCCCAAGTTAAAAGGGGAAAAAGCCGAAAGGAAGACTGACAGTTGGGGACTAGTTTTCACTATTATTGTTCAGTGCAATGAAGTAATAATTTGTGTTTGAACATGACCTAAAACTTTTTTACCTATTTCATGAGATACAGATGTTTCGGAAATAGTAGAATCATCGGTCTTGAATCGCTTCCACAATTTATTTAATGTTGGTTGTTTAGGTCTATTTCGCTTAGGTCCATGCTTGTCGGTACAACTCACATCAGTTTGGACTATATTTTACCCGGGTTTGTACGACCCGTCACAATCTAAATCTACATGGGAGCACAGGCAAATGGCGGCATGTATATAAAAAGCGCCGCGCTTTTGAATGAGGTAGCATAGTGCTCAATGAATGAGGGAGCATAGTGCATCATGGGATATCAGAAGTGAACCGATTGAGAAATTATCAAAACAAGTGATTGTGTTGTCAAGTACATAGCTTAACAAAGCCGTGAAAATGTTGTTATTAAAGATTATTATATTATTAAATATTACTATTTACTATTATAAAATATAACTGGCGCTAGGCTAATAATAGCCGGTGCTTCCGCCGGCCATCGGCACTTAATGAAAAGTGTGTTTATATATATATATATATATATATATATATATATATATATATATATATATATATAGAGAGAGAGAGAGAGAGAGAGAGAGAGAGAATTTTTTTGAGTAGATTCTTCTGTAAGAGAGTGCTCAATACTTTTTTGTAGAGCAAATATAAGTAAAAATAAAAGGACAGAACAGACTTTCTATTGAAACTTCATTTTCACTACAGATCTGTTTCGAGGGGTGGTGAAACCATCCTCTCTCTTCAGGTGATTACAGAAGAAGATGGTTTCACCACCCCTCGAAACAGATCTGTAGTGAAAATGAAGTTTCAATAGAAAGTCTTTGTTCTGTCCTTTTATTTTTATATAATGTGTGTGTATGTATGTATGCATGTATATATATGTGTGTGTGTGTGTGTGTGTGTGTGTATATCTATATATATAAAAATAGATTATTGCATGGCCTCTCTCTTATATTACTGTATTTTTTTTCCCTCAATTCAACTTGGAATTCACACATAGTCTGTTGTCTGATATAAAATGGGTTATCAAAGGCGGGCCATGTCTCTCACTGTCTATGGTGAGAGGCATGTAAAAGAACCATTGCTGACTTTCGTAAAGAGTAGGCTGCAAAATCGTCAGCGTGTTTCTGTCCCTTGCTAAAAAGGGTTGTGACAGGAAGGGCATCCGACATAAAAAAAAAACCCTCTGCCAAATCAAATGTGCGAATCAGATGATTTGCTGTGGCGACTCCCGAGTTAAAAAAAAAAAAGGGAAAAAGCTGAAAGGAAGACAGACATTTTATCAGTGAGAGACATAAAGCTGATCTAATCTGTTATGCACATCCAAAATAAATGGTAAATCCCCAGATTTAATAATAAAAAAAAAACCCATATCTAACAGGTAATTATGCTCTGATCTGACCTGGGATGGACGAATCACTGATCTCACACGTACACATCCAAATAGTGTAGGCTGAAATAGTGTCTGTTCCATAAAACCAAAACTGAGTAGCTTATACTGAAATACATAACTAATTCAACCGGACCCATTGGACTCAGGATGATCAAATGGAGGCTACAAGTAAAATATACAGAGAAAAATTCATTAAAGAAACAAGCCAAGTGTTTGAAAAATATTCAAACTCATCACACTTTTTTTTGGCCAGCCGAACCTGAAACCAATGAAAAAAGTTGCATCATTCCGCCCTATTTTGCAGATATATCGCTGACATGTGATTTAGCCTTTTCGTTATTTCCTCTCGTTTTGATTGAACGTTCAGATTTGTGAATTTTCTCAGCTTGAAATTGCAGTCCATTTTTTTGAGGCAAATTGTAAAGGAAATGCAGTGGTACCTCACCTTACGATAGTCCCAGCAATCGAAAAATCCAGGTTATGAAAAAGATTTTCCAAAATTTTTTGTCTATGTATACAAAACAAGTTCTCCTTACGAAACGCACCATTTAAACAATGCACGAGCTGCTCTACCATCAATCACGTTCAAACATCTCCCATTGGCTAGGAGGGATGACGTAGCTCCCTCCCATTTCCTATTATGGAGCTGAATCTCCCATAATGCTTTTCCTGTAAAGGACAGAGTTACTGTTGTTTCATGCTTTATTTATTGACTCAGGCTTTTAACTTACCATAAACATTTGTAAGATTATAACTCTGCTAAGAAGACATGGTCAACACATGTGCGTACACACGCGTGCACAAACACACACACACACACGCGCGTGTGCTTTCCGGTGCGAGTGAAAAGAAGAAAAGTGCTCGTGGAATGCGGTTGAGTAATATTGCAAAGAAATATGGCCAAACCCGTCTACCATCGGTACGGTATTGAAGCAGAAGGAGGTCTTAAAAGGTATGCTTTTATAATTTTTAAAGGGTTTAGGGGGTAGTTTTGGGGCCTTGGAACAAATCACACGTTTTGCATGTAAAATGCGGTTCAATTTACGAAAAATCCAGGTTAAGAAAAAGGCTCTGGAATGGATTAATTTTGTAAGGTGAGATACCACTGTATAACAACAAACAAAGAAGATTGTATGTTGTGCAAGAATCTGTAAGCATCCACTGAGTGGCACAGGAAAGCGCAGCCTCACCGCGCATCTCTTCCCTGTATTTGACCAGGACATATGGAAATTGTAATTTTTTTTATTTTTTTATTTTAATATTGGATTTGGAAGGTAAGATTTTGAAATGCATACCAGCTGATAAATATAATATTTATATTTTATAATTAACTTATTTTCATCCTCCTCTTAATGCACAACACTGCCTATACTCCTTATACTATATCATATTATATAAGAGCTCCCATGCAGTGCTTGTATACGTCTACACATGGGAACCCAGTGGTGATCTTTCTCATGCCTGTATATAACTGTTGTAATGGGAATTAATGTCTGAGTGATGGTAACTACAGTAGAACCTCACTTTACGAAATTAATCTGTTCCAGAGGCGGTTTCGTAACCTGGATTTTTCGTAAGTAGAACCGCATTTTATCGTTAAAACGCGTGATTCGTTCCAAGGCCCCCAATAATACCCTTTAAAAATTATAAAAGCATACCTTTTCAAGGTACTTTGTGTTGACCATGTCTTCTGAGCGGAGTTATAATCTTACAAATGTTTATGCAAGGTTAAAAGCCTGAGCCAAAAAATAAAGTTGCAATGAGCACACTTGAAAAACTCATGCAACAAGCTCAAGGGAGCTGCGTCATCCCTCCTAGCCACTGGGAGGTCAGCGGGGTGGGATGTTGGGAGATAGCCAATGGGAGGGAGTGCATCATCCCTCCTAGCCAATGGGAGACCAGCAGGGCGGGATGTTGGGAGGCTCTGTCTTTCTCTTTTTCTCTCTCACACACATACACAACCATGAATTAGCGTGTAAGCCAAAGTAGAGCACTCCAGACCAATGTGTGATGATAATGCGATAACATAGTCTGCAATTGGTGCAACAAACGTGAGCGGACTGGCATCTTGCTACCCTGTAGTGATAGAGGAGCTCACATTTTATGGATACTTTCTCACATTACATAATCAAATGTTCTTTTGGATGTTTTGGAGCTAATTGTCATTTGATTATGTCAGGAAATTATACATTTTATAGATTAAGCAATTAAAAAATAAACAATTACTGATATTCTTGTGTTATAGAAAGATCTCTAAAATCTGCGGTTTCTAAATAGTTTACTTAACATGTTGAGACTAACATTGCATATTTGGTTACCTTACTTTTATTCCCTTCTATGAACAATGTATTATAAAATGAATTACGTAGGATACATGTATGGGATTTGAGAATTCACATAGAAAACTTGTCAAATTAAAAAAAAATCATGAAGGAACCCATTTTTAAGCAGTGCCTAAATCTCTACACATTTGTTCCAGGGTGTCCTCTACGTTTTTGGAGGTTTGAGGGATTCAGCATATTCTGGCTCAAAAACGCCTCTTTGGTGTTTTGACACAGGTGATAAAACATGAATAAAACATATGTATGGTTTATCTAAACAGATTTTAACTAACCGTAGAAATCTGTAATAGTTCATCATTAACACATATTTCTGTTCGTGATATTGTGAAAAGCTTGTTTTACTATCATATACTAGTCCTTCTCAAAAAATTAGCATATTGTGATAAAGTTCATTATTTTCTGTAATGTACTGGTAAAAAATAAACTTTCATATATTTTACATTCATCGCACAACAACTGTTCTCAACTGTTTCATCTCAAACACCTCTTCTGGATGTGCAGCGTTTTCTGCCACACTTTTTCCTTCCCACAGACGTCCCACTGAGGTGCCTTGATACAGCACTCTGGGAACAGCCTATTCGCTCAGAGATTTCTTTCTGTGTCTTACCCTCTTGGTTGAGGGTGTCAATGATGTTCTGGACAGCAGTCAGGTCGGCAGTCTTACCCATGATTGCAGTTTTGAGTGATGAACCAGGCTGGGAGTTTTTAAAAGCCTCAGGAATCTTTTGCAGGTGTTTAGAGTTAATTGGTTGATTCAGATGATTAGGTTAATAGCTCGTTTAGAGGACCTTTTCATGATATGCTAATTTTTTGAGATAGGAATTTTGGGTTTTCAGGAGCTGTATGCCAAAATCATCAGTATTAAAACAATAAAAAACCTGAAATATTTCAGTTGGGGTGCAATGAATCTAAAATATTTGAAAGTTTAATTTTTATCAGTACATTACAGAATTTAATGAACGTTATCACAATATGCTAGTTTTTGAGAAGGACTAGTACTTGTCTTAAATCACTGTCTCAAAGATTTTAATACAATCCCCTGCAGCTAAAGAGCACTGGTTCTACATACAAGATCAAACTCCACATTCTCAGGTAAGAGAATCACAGCGATAATAAGCAACATTTCATTGAAGCAGTTAAATGTGTGGTGGCATATGGACACTCTTCATACAGTTAAATAGTGGCATTTCTGCTATATGAGGTGTGTAAATTACAACCTGTCCTCAAATAAAATATTTTCCTCTTTTGTATGTCTCGCAATTACAAGTAAAGGTTTACTAGTGCTGAAAATTCTGGTTAGCTTTAAAAACAATAAAGGAAGAAAGTGTATGTAAAGAAGAAAGCCAAAGAAAGATTAGATTAGAATATAATTAAAGATTAGAATTTAAATAAATATTTCCATGACATTTGGGTGATGTATACACTGATCAGCCAAACCAATAAAAATTATGAAAACTGACAGGCTAACATTGTTTATCTTGTTACTGTGGCACCTGCCAAGGAGATGGGTTGTAAGATATAGAAAGTGAAAGGTTTGATCTTGAAGTGTGAAGCAGAAAAAATGAGTAAGCGTAAGGTAGAGATTTTAAAGAGTACCGGTATTGGTCATCCTTACAGTATAGTTTATGGGTAATGTAATATGTTTGTGATACAGAGCTTATTTTAACATAATTACAATATAAACATTATACTGGACAATTTTATTAAGTGGCTTACTACTGGGGTCTAAACCAATGTAGGAACCCCCCGAAAGAGTCATTAACTTATTGGACCATCTTGTCCAGTGCAAGTAAACAAGCAGCGAGCGACATTTTACATGATGAAATTCCTTCTGGAAGAACTGGCATTGCCTGATGAATCACTGTCATACGGGACCGTTTTAAAAAGCTTATAATGCTAATTTATCTCATGTGTGTGTGTGTGTGTGTGTATGTATATATATATATATATAATATGTGAGCCACTCCACCGAAAGTAGGCTCTTGGGTCGAAAAATGAGCTTTTTACACAGTCAAATAGAGGAGCCTCAAAGTTGCAAAATGCAGCAAAAAGTTTGTCAACACCTGGAAAACTGATTGAGCTGTGCCATTTCTTGTGTCAGCATTCAACTAAAAATTTCAAAAAACGTTTTAGAGAAAAATTAGCACAAAGACTGCCCTTCTTCCAAGATCATTAGTCCTTAGCAATTAAACAGTTTTATGCACTTCAGCCATATAAACATTTAGAAAACATGTCTAGGATAGTTTTAGGAAGAGATAAGAGAGATCCTCCTCATTTTTAATCTGACAGGCCCTTTTTAACCCATCTGTCACTGTGGTAACCCCCAAAAAATGAACAAAAAACTAATTTTTTAATTTATTTCTGTTTATTCCAATAAGATCAGTCTGCATCTTTTCGACCATTATATAAGGGGTCTAATGCCTTCAAATGATACGAATTAAAAAAAACCACTGTCAGGTACAAAGAATCACACTGAAATTAAAACTACATATATGAAAATTATATAACAAACCTCTCTGATCTTTTTATACAGGTGAGCTTCATCATTATTATCTCAATCTATATCCTGCTCAGCAGAAAGGATCACATCATCTTCACAGACACCACTCATGCACACTTTTATTAACAGCTGCCTCTTCTTCATCAACATAAAAATCTTCCTCAACACAGCTGCTGTATTTTTCAGGTCTTGACCAATTTTCATAAAAAACTAAACAACCCACGATTCAGTATGTCCAGTCCAGACCAGATTACACACAAATCAAATAATCAAAAAAAATTCATAATCGAATTTTTCATGCAGAGAAAAATACTCACCGGCGAAATTTTCGAGAACACCAAACATTCCGGCATCTTCAAAGCCCAGTTCTTGCATCGAATTTAACATCTATACTAATGCTGCTAGACATCACAGATGACATTTCACTCCTCTTTTGCAGAAATTGTGTAGTCACAATCTTATAAATAAACTTAAGGACTGTTATTGAAGAGAAAGTTGGAGATAAATTCCGCATGCAGTAAACTAGAGGCAGGAAGTAAACCGGAAATTAACGTGTGACGGGCACTGTGTGTGTGCATGCCCGAGCTGACCAATCAGTGTGCTCATTTCAGATCCTCCTTAGCAACTAGCCTGCATTGTTTACGAGCATATCGTCTTCATAACCTTTATTTTATTCGCTGAAACGGCATTTTAATATCAAAACAGTATCCAAAATGGAGAGACGACTTCACGGCTGTTTTTCTGGTGTATAGATTATAGTGTCTTGTACCGAACTCGGTGACTAATTGCAACGAAAACCAGTAAGTTTGCTACTGTTTTTATCTAGTTTTATGAGGGTACTCACCAGAAAAATGGAAACAAAAGACATTTTTAGTGAGTTTTAGTCGATTTCACATGAGCAAGTGATAGTTGAACACATGTTTTCATAGTTTATGCAAAAATCCGAATTTCGATAAAAATGGACCATTTTTATGTTTCTGGCCTTTATCTCCAAAGTGGTCTGTGTGACAAGCACCTACTTTCGGCGGAGTGCCTCACACACACACACACACACACACACACACACACACACACACACACACACACACACACACACACCCACACACACCTATGCAGACGCTCCCCGACTTGCGTTTTAGTTAGGTTCCTGACGGCCGAACGTAAGGTGAAAAAAAATGTAAGTTGTTACTGTATGTTCCAGTGACATGTGACGTTCATACTGTACAGACGCTCCATAAATACCATTATCTTATCTCATAAAACACCCCTAAATCAATTATTATAGACATAACATTGTAAAATAATATCAAATAATATCAACTTTAATTTCAAATAAATTAAATTCGAGCTAAATAATTTCAAATTGATAAATTTTAATCATTCACTCATCAAATATAGTATAAAATATAACCTTTAACATTCTCTATGATGCGATCTTTCTGCTTGTAAATGGTTCCGATGGTCGACGGATGGTCACTTTACAGGAAGCTGAGCCGACTCATTTTACATGAAGCTTAAAACAGTCAATCAACGCTTACAATATGTGAGGCGCTCAAAACCGAAAGTAGTTTACTTGCTGTGGGTTATATGGACTTCTGTTCTTTTAAGTGAGCAAGGGCACTGTTGAACTCGTTTAGAACGCAGCCTGCACTGATGTGAATCACCAGCAGAGCGGAGAGTTCTCTTTCTTTTCTGGATTCGGGTTTTCATTCATTTTACAACTCTCTTTGCTTAACTGAGTATGCATGGTAGATTGCGCCGATCCGAGCAGATAGTTAATTCATCTCTGTGTATGAGACTTGCACCCATGCTCGTAGGTTACGCTTCAGACCAACCATATTTGCTTGGGTTACAAAAGTCCGCAAAGATCAGAGATGACGTCTTGACACAAGGGTAACACGCTATATAACGGATATATACAGTCGCCCCCCCGCCCCCCCACACTTACAAAATTAATCCGTTCCAGCGCCTTTTTCGTAACTCGGGAGTTTCGTCAGTAGGGGTCGCATTTTACATGTTAAATGCCTGATTTGTTCCAAGGCTTCTAAAAGTACCCCATAAACAATTTAAAAATAATAAAAGTACACCAATTTTGTATGAAGTATGTGTTTAAAGTAAAAAAATATTTATTAATGAATAAATTGACATAATTAAATATTTATTAATTAAACCATTATTCAACTTTTTTATGAACACATGCGCGCGGACACACACACACACACACACACACACACACCTCTCTCTCGCTCTCTCTCTCTCACATACACACACACACACACACACACACACACACAGACACACAATACAGTATGCATTAAATGTGTATTGTATACACATTTAATGTTTATTGTGGTGCTGCGGGCCATGCCCACAAGCAGGATTTCAAAGCACATTTCCTGCTTGACAGATCGGAGGTTCAAACTCAACTTTAACTTGATTCCTTGAGGGATGGGAGGTCCAAATGCGCCACATATATTAAATATTTACTGAATTAAACAACTTGAAAGAGTAAACTAAAGAATTAAGCCTCCTTCTGTCTCTCTCTCTCTCTCTCTCTCTCTCTCTCTCACACACACACACACACACACACACACACACACGTGTGCACGCGCACTCTCTGTCTCTGTCTCTCTCTCTTTATTTCACACACACACGATGCACAGCTGACGGAACAATTCTATTTAAATGTTTAAATGGACGGGATGTTTTATTTAAAGCGGAATTACAGTACCTGTTTTGAAAGATCAGAGGTCTTGATTCAATATTAACTTGCTTCCTTGCGAGATCGGAGGTCTTCTTCTACAGAGCACTTTGTTTTAATATCGTGCCAAAATAATCGCCTCCGTCACTGTACAGTGGGGCCAATAAGTATTGGGCAATGTAAAAATGTGCAAGTTCACCCATTTAAAAAGATAAGAGAGGTTTGTAATTTTCATCATAGGTACACATCAAGCTTGAGAGACAGAATGTTAAAAAATCCAGAAAATCACATTGTATGAGTTTTAAACAATTTATTTGTGAAAATGGGAGGCCAATAAGTATTGGGCAGCTAGTAAACAAACATTATTTCGGCCCCCACTCGTTAACAGTATGAATGACACCTGTTTGAACTAATTAGATGCATAAGAGACACCTGCACACACCTTCAAACTGTCAGACTGCAGTCTTCACCATGATCAAGACCAGAGAGCTTCCCAATGACACCAGAGATAAAATTGTACAACTGCACAAAGCTGGGATGAGTCAATCTGCAATTGGTAAACAACTTTGTGAGAAAAGATCAACAGTTGGAAACATTATTAGAAAATGGAAGAAGTATAACATCACTGACAACCTCCCTAGGAGTGGCGCTCCATGCAAGATCTCACCTCGTGGGGTTCAAAGGATCATGAGAACAGTGAGTAATCAGCCCAGAACGACACTGCTGGTCGATGATTTGAAGACTGCAGGAACCACCATCACAAAGATGACAATAACTAACACACTATATCGTCATGACATGAAATCCTGCATTGCCCGAAAGGTTCCCCTACTAAACAACAAACATGTAAAGGCCCGTCTGAAATATGCTAAAGACCATCTGGATGATCCAGAGGAGGATTGGGAGAATGTGATGTGGTCAGATGAGACCAAAATTGAACTTTTTGGTTAAAACAGCACTCGCTGTGTTTGGAGGAAGAAGAATGCCGAGTTGCATCCCAAGAACACCATAACTACTGTGAAGCATGGACACATCATGCTTTGGGGATGTTTTTCTGCAAAAGGGACAGGAAGACTGCACCGTATCAATGGCAACATGAATGGGGCCCTGGATTGTGACATTATAGGTAAAAACCTCCTTTCCTCAGTCAGAGCATTAAAGATGAAACATGGCTGGGTCTTCCAGCATGATAACGATCCAAAGCACACAGCCAAGAAAACCAAGTAGTGGTTCTGTAAAAAGTATATCAAGGTTCTGGAGTGGCCTTGCCAGTCTCCAGACCTCAACCCAATCGAAAACCTGTGGAGGGAGTTAAAACGTGGAGTTGCCAAGCGACAGCCCTCAAACATCACAGCTCTAGAGAAGATCCGTGCAGAGGAGTGGGCCAAAATACCAACTAAAGTGTGTGTAGACCTGGTCAAGAACTACAGGAACCGTTTGACCTCTGTCATTACCAACCAAGGCTACATTACAAAGTATTAAAAGTAACTTTTGCTGGCTGCCCAATACTTATTGGCCTCCCATTTTCACAAATAAATTGTTTAAAAATCATACAATGTGATTTCTTGGATTTTTTTTTTACATTCTGTCTCTCAAGCTTGATGTGTACCAATGATGAAAATTACAAACCTCTCTTATCTTTTTAAATGGGTGAACTTGCACATTTTTACATTGCCCAATACTTATTGGCCCCACTGTATTTCCGCTTTAAGGTCTCCTTCTGGTTCAATATCATCCCGATTGTAGAGGGGTTTCGGCGATAACGAAATATAACGTTTCATGATCAATCTCAAAACAAGCTAACAGTCAACTCTCCTCCACGCGTGTGACAAACAGGAAGTTTGTGTAACGTTCAGCTGCGCCATCCCTCCTAGCCAATGGGAGGCCAGCGGGGCGGGATGTTGAGAGACAGCCAATGAGAGAGCATCTCGCACATCATGTGAAATTTTGATTGACTCATATGGCGCTTTTCGTAAGAGGAGGTTGTTTTCGTATCCCGGGGACAAAAACTTAGGAAAATGTTTTTCGTTACCAGGAATTTTCGTACCCAGGGGGGTTTTGTAAGTAGGGGCTGACTGTATGTACATGTGTGTGTATATGTGTAGATATATAAAACTGAACTGGGAAGAAGGAGGGGCACGTTCAGTCTGTCGTTTGTAAACAATGAACGCATCATCATTAGGTCAGCGTACTATGTAGGTACATCTAGTGTAGAATAACACATTATGAGCCGGTGCTAAGCTGTACAAACAAGAGCACAAATCGAGGAAAAACGCTTTTTTTTTAACACAACTGACAGCAGGACAACTGTTATCTGCATAAGCCATTTTGTGTTTACCGTCTCTGACAACATTTTTATCTTCAGAGTCACCAGAATGTAAGTTTCACTGTCTCCACAAGAGACGTCAATTGCCGGCCAACACGATGACATCACTTCTGGGGGGGGAAAACAACTACTATGCTGCCAATCCTGGTATTTCAGCACCCTGCTAGTAATAACGCCTACAGTAGGCCCTTGACATTTGTGGGGGTTCGGTTCCGGGCCCTCCCGCGAATTGAGATAATCCGCGAGTTCTGTACCCGGAAGTAAAACCCCATGTATGACGTCACATACGCGAATGAGCAGCTGTAAGTAAAATACGATGTATCTATTACATGCACTAAAATATGCTTCTTAAACATATTCTATAGACAGTCTTACTCATTAATACAGTATTAATGTAGTAAAATATAGTAATGATTAAGAAAAACTTTTCAATTTTTACTGTTATATTTATTGATGCTAAAAATGCAGCCATGAGGCGGGGTGGGGCAATAACCAGTGTCTCTCCCCCTCATGCCAGTCCCAAGCCCGGAGAAAGGTAGAGAGTTTTGTCAGGAAGGGCATCCGACGTAAAACCAATGCCAAACTTTTATGATGTAAATCAGAAGTATGACTCCATACCGGATCGGTCAAGGCCCGGATTAACAATGACCGCCATCAGTGCAGTCAATCAACAGGGTGCTGATGGAAATCGGACTACTGTTGGTCGAAGAAGGAGAGGCGGGAGGCGTGTCCGTAGGCAGAGAGAGAAGAGGAAAGGCATGAGTATAGGACTGAGAGTAGCGACTTTGAATGTTGGAACTATGCAAAGAAAAGGTAGAGAGCTGGCTGACATGATGCAGAGGAGGAAAGTGGACATATTGTGTGTTCAGGAGACCAGGTGGAAAGGTAGCAAAGCTAAAAGCTTAGGAGCAGGGTTTAAGCTGTTTTATCATGGTGTGGATGGGAAGAGAAATGAAGTAGGAGTCATCTTGAAGAAGGGGTTTGTCAGGAATGTTCTAGAAGTGAAAAGAGTGTCAGACAGAGTGATGAGTCTCAAGTTAGAAGTTGAAGGTGTGATGCTCAATGTTTTCAGTGCTTATGCCCCACAGGCAAGATGTGAGCTAAAAGAGAAGGAGAGATTCTGGAGTGACTTAGATGAAGTGATGCAGAATACCCCCAGAGGTGAAAGAGTGGTCATTGGTGCAGACTTCAATGGACATGTTGGTGCAGGCAACAGAGGGGACGAGGAAGTGATGGGCAGGTTTGGTATCCAGGACAAGAACACAGAAGGACACATGTTGATCGATTTTGCAAAAAGGATGGAAATGGCTGTGGTGAATACTTTCTTCCAGAAGAAACAGGAGCATAGGATGACTTATGAAAGCGGAGGTGGGAGCACACAGGTAGACTACATCTTGTGTAGGCGATGTAATTTGAAGGAAGTCAGTGACTGCAAAGTAGTAGTGGGTGAGAGTGTTTCCAAACAGCATAGGATGGTGGTCTGCAGGATGACGCTGATGGTGAGGAAGGTGAAGAAGGCAAAGGCAGAGCAGAAGACCAAGTGGTGGAAGTTGAACAAGGAAGAGTGTCATGTTGTCTTCAAGGAGGAGCTGAAACAGGCTTTGGGTGGCCAGGAAGTGCTTCCAGATGACTGGAAATGTGATCGGGGACACAGGTAGGAGAGTACTTGGTCTGTCCTCTGGAAGGAAAGTCGATAAGGAGACTTGGTGGTGGAATGAGGAAGTGCAGGAGTATGTACAAAGGAAGAGGTTAGCTAAGAAGAAGTGGGACATTGAGAGGACCGAACACAGTAAACAGGCGTACAGGGAGACATGGCGAAAGTAGCAGTGGCTAAGGCCAAACAGAGGGCGTTTGATGACTTGTATGATGGGTTGGACAGTAAGGAGGGATAAAATGATCTATACAGGTTGGCACAGCAGAGAGATAGAGATGGGAAGGACGTGCAGTAAGTTAGATTGATAAAGGACAGAGAGAGAGATGTATTGACTGATGACAGAAGTGTGCTGGGAAGATGGAAAGAGTACTTTGAAGAGCTGATGAATGAAGAAAATGAAGGGGGAAAAAAAGTACAAGAGGTGACCATTGAGGAACAGGATGTAGCAAAGATTAGTAAAGGAGAAGTGAGGAGGCAGAGAAGTATGTTAGAGTGGTGCAGGACATGTATGAGAGATGTAAGACAGTGGTGAGGTGTGCTGTCGGCATGACCGACACATTCAAGGTGGAGGTGGGACTGCATCAAGGGTCAGCTCTCAGCCCCTTCTTGTTTGCTATGGTGATGGACAGGCTGACAGACGAGGTTAGGCAAGAATCTCCGTGGACTATGATGTTTGCAGATGACATTGTGATCTATAGTGAGAGCAGAGAACAAGTGGAGGAAAATCTAGAGAGGTAGAGGTATGGAAAGGAGAGGAATGAAGGTTAGCCTCAGAAAATCAGAATACATGTGTGTGAATGAGAAGGACCCAGGAGGAACGGTGATGTTACAGGGAGCAGAGATAACGAAGGTGGAGGATTTTAAGTACTTGGGATCAACAATCCAGAGCAATGGAGAGTGTGGAAAAGAGGTGAAGACGCATGTGCAGGCAGGCTGGAATGGTTGGAGAAAAGTGTCCGGTGTGATGTGTGATGGGAGAGTGCCAGCAAGAATGAAAGGAAAAGTGTACAAAACGGTGGTGAGGCCAGCGATGTTGTATGGCTTAGAAACAGTGGCGCTGAGGAAAAGGCAGGAGGCAGAGCTGGACGTAGCAGAGATGAAAAATGCTGAGGTTCTCTCTGGGAGTAACGAGGATGGATAGGATCAGAAATGAGTACATCAGACGGACAGCCCATGTAAGATGTTTTGGAGACAAAGTCAGAGAGGCTAGATTGAGATGGTTTGGACATGTACAGAGGAGGGATAGTGAGTTTATTGGCAGTAGGATGCTGAGGTTGGAACTACCAGGCAGAAGGCCGAGAGGAAGACCAAAGAAGAGATTTATAGATAAGGTGAAGGAAGACATGAAGGTCGTTGGAGTCAGAGAAGAAGATGCAGAGGACAGGGTGAGATGGAGGCGGATGATTTGCTGTGGCGACCCCTGAAGGGAACAGCCGAAAGGAAAAGAAGAGATTTATTGATGCTAAAATGTAAACATTGTTCAGCATACGCATAAAACACATTTCAGTGCATTCTCTTTATAAACATACAGCACTGTAGTTTTCAAAAATGCCCACTAGAGGAACGTACTGCATTGCATTGGGCATGACACGACTGAATTCAGCTGCATTAAGTTCGAGCAGCTCAGTCACGCCCCCCCAGCCAGAGCCGAAGTACAAAACAGAGTTTTAGAGTGATAGAGTAAGAGGCGTTACAAATGCAGCCGTGAGGGGGGGGCACAAACCAGTGTCTCTCCCTCACGCCAGTCCCAAGCCCGGATAAATGCAGAGGGTTGCGTCAGGAAGGGCATCCGGCGTAAAACAAATGCCAAATAAACTATGCGAATCACAAGAAAGAACCACATACCGGATCGGTCGAGGCCCGGGTTAACAACGACCGTCATCAGTGCCGTCAACCAACAGGGTGCTGATGGAAATTGGACTACTGTTGGTCGAAGACGTCGAAGAAGGAGAGGCCGGAGGCGTGTCCGTTGAAGAGGAGAAGAAGATGCAAAGGATAGGGTGAGATGGAGGCAGATGATTCGCTGTGGCGACCCCTGAAGGGAAAAGCCGAAAGGAAAAGAAGAAGAGTAAGAGGCGTTACAAATCAAAGAAGAGGTGATGCTGATGTAAGTTAATCCTCTGGCGCAGAGCTGAGCGTGCTTTTGTTTATTGGGAGTAAATGAGAATAGTGAATTCAGGTGTGTGTGCTCCAGCAGCTCAGCCACACCCCTCAGGAAGTAAATAGTTAGTGAGAGGCACAGTGCCAAAATCAAAGTCTTCAAAACACAGACCATAACAAAAAGGACATAAAAGAACAAGAAATGTAATAAATTGGATAAACAAAACACAATAAACACAATGAGAAGCATGCTACACCACAGTAAATAAAATATAACACACAAACATTTTAAACATTACCTTCAGTCATGTACTGGAATAATAATTAAAAAAGACTTTAATAGTGGCGTGTTTTACAACAGTTCAAACGATTACTTCAGCAATGACGTGATTTCAGAGGAAACTGTCGTTTCTTCCGGAGAAAGTCTTATTTCTTCAGAAGAGACATCCAACCTCATTACCTTTTTCTGGTGCTTAAGCAGGTGTTTGAGTGACATCATAGAACTTAACTGGTAATTAAAACACTAAAAAAAGGCTCATTGCCAACTTGTGCATGAATGAGGAAAAAAGGGGCGTTTATTGGTCGAATTTGAATCACGTGCGAGCTGCTCGGCAGTCCGTGAATACTCAAACCGCGACTGCAAAACCGCGAATATTCAAGGGCCTACTGTATATTGCTTAAATGTATTGCATATTCACAATTTATGTTGTAAGGATGACCAATACCGGTACACTTTGGGTTGATTTTTGGGGGTTCCAATTCATTTAATAGTTGATTTTTAATATTAAGATGTTTTCAATGCTGGTGGTAGGAACTAAATTGGCATTAAACACACCCAAAACCAAGGATATGATAATGGACTTCAGGAGATCAAAATAAACTTAACACTCTGTCCTCTACATTGATGGAGAGGAGGTAGAGAGGGTGGAATGGTTCAGGTTTCTTGTAGTCCACATCTCTGCTGACTTCACCTGGACCACAAACATCTACCACCAGTTGGAGAAAGCACAACAAAGGATGTATTTGATCAGAGAGCTCTGACAAGCCCACCTCCCCCAACCACTATTGACGCGCTTTTACCATAGAGAGCCTCATGATCTATTGCTGTACAGTGTGGTTCAGTAGCTGTTTGCAGAGGACAGAAAGGCCTTGCAGTGGGTGGTGAGGAAGGCAGAGCGGGTAATTGGAACTACACTACCCTCTTTCAGTGAGCTTCACCTGGAGAGCCAGTCAATTTATCAGGAACCCCACACACCCTGGACAACCCCTGTCTTCTCTCTCTCACCTCTAGAAAACGGTACAGGACACTAAAACCAGAGCTAATAGACTCAGGAAGAGCTTTTACCCACAAGCTGTTAAACGTTTAACCCCACCACCATCATACACACTGACTGAATAAATAAACATCATTCAGACCATCTTCCTGTACAGTGCAATGCTCATGTTTAGAGCAGGCCTCAAACATCATAACATTTTAGGACCGTGCACCTTATAATCAAAAAGTTCTACCTCTTACCCGGTGTATAGCATACACCTGTCTGTACATGTGTGAATAGGTAAATATACGTATAAATCTGTAAATATGTGGCTGGCTATGTATATGTGTGCTGTATGTAGGTACAGTTGTGTTCAAAATAATATCAGTCAAACATTACCAACCTGATCTGTTATTGGTAGAAATTATATTTTTGTATGGCAAATATTTTACTGGCATTTGTAGTAGAGTAATAGAATCCAACAGGCCCAAAATTCATGATATGCATGCAGCATCGAATCACTAATTGAAAGGGGCGTATTCAAAATAATACTGTGGAGTTGAATTAGTGATGTCATTCATTTTTTTAAAAAATGGGTGCTAATTATTGCCCTTATTTAAGGAAGGAAAGAAGCAAATGCTGTACATGCTGTTTATAGAGATTTTCTCCCTGAAACTCTGAGGAAAAAGGGCCGTTCCAGACATTGCTTATAAGAACAGTGTACCGTGATTAAAAAATTGGTTGGCGATTGGAAAACATATAAGGAAATACAGAAAATGAGAGGCTGCTCAGATATGACAACTGCTTTAAACAAAATGCTTTAACATAGCAACCAAAACCTGAAAGATGTGAGAGAGAGCAAAAAACTATAATTTGACTTGATTGAAGAAGAGCCAAAATGGCAAGGACTCAGTCAACAATCAGTACCAGGAAGATCAAAGAAGGTCTAAGGTTTCCTGTGAGTCCTGTTACAATTAGAAGATGCAAATGTGAAGCCAAGCTATCAGCTAAAAGCCCCCTGCAAAGTCCCATAGTTGAAAAAAGACATGTGCTGAAAATGTTAGTTTGCCAAAGAACACATTGATTGGCATATAGAGAAACGGTGCAACATTTTGTGGACTGATGAAAGTAGGATTCTTCTTTTTGGGTCTAGTGGCCTTCTACACGTTCCACAGACAGTGAATTCAAGCCACAGTACACTGTGAAGACAGTGAAATATAGTGGTGCAAGCATCGTGATATGGAGATGTGGTTCATACTACTGTATTGGGCCTATTTACCGCAGACCAGGGATCACTAATTATTTCGAATACATTGGAATACTTAGACGTCATGCTGCCTTATGCTGAAGAGGAAATACTCTTGAAATGGGTGTTCCAAAAAGACATCGACCCCAAACACACTAGTAAATGGGCAACATCTTGGTTTCAGACCAAAAAGATTGATTTTATAGAGCAGTGGCCCGATCCTTGGACCTTAATCCAATAGAAAACTTGTGGGGTGACATAAAAAATGCCATTTCTGAGTCAAAACTAAGAAATACAGAAGAACTGTGGAAAGTCGTTCAATAATCCTGGGCTAGAACTCCTGTTCACAGGTGCCAGAAGTTGGTTAACTCCATGCAACACAGATGTACAGCAGTTCCCAGAAACAGTGGTTTTACAACTAATTATTAGTTCAGTGATTCAAATGAAACAAAATCTTACAACATTTTTCAGTTTATACAGTGAATGTTTGAGTTTGTAAAGAAGAAATATAGACACTGCTATTTTTTTTTAACAGTCTAATATTTACTTTTCATCGATTTCTTTAAAGGAATAACAATTTTGATGTATTTTTATTCCTGTTTTGATTTGGAATAGAATGTGGGGTGTTCCAATGCATTTGTGTGAATGGAAATAAGTTACTATAAGGATTTCGAGCTTTGTTCACTTTTTAAACACACTACTATTTTTTTGAACACCACTGTATATGCACATATATAGCTTGGTGTAATTCCTTAGATATCTTTTGTACACTTTCTTATAATTGTTGCTAAAGAAAGAGCCTGTAAACTGATTTTCATTTTTCATGAAACAGTTGACAATAAAGATTTCTTTATCTTTCTCTTTAATAGTAAACATTACAGGTGACACAAATCTTTCCTGTAAGATTGAAATCTGTTTTTTTTTTTGTTTGTTTGTTTGTTTCAAATTTGTTTAATTGGGCTTACATTTCCTTAAGGCGGAAGGAGCACTGGGAAGAACTCAATTCTAAAACAATTTAAGAATGGAGTTTACTGTTTATTTGTGTTGGTGTAATTAACATGAAACTTCTTTAAATACGCACATGATGTACAGTCGGCCCCCAACTTACGACGACCCTGTGTACGAAATCCCCGGGTTACGAAAAACATTTTCCTGAGTTTCCGTCCCTAAGATACGACACAACCCCCTGTTACGAAAAGAAATTCAAAATTCAAACACGCCAATCAAAATTTCACAGGACGCGCAAGTTGCTCTCTCATTGGCTGTCTCTCAACATCTCGCCCCACTGGCCTCCCAGATAGAGACAGAAGCTTCACTCTTTACGAAAGGGGGTCTGGAACAGATTAATTTCGTAAGTTGGGGGCCGACTGTATTTTAAATATGTGTAATAGTGGTCAGCATATGTGCCTCGCAGTTAGGTCTTGTGTTTTGAGCCCTGTGCCCAGCGAGGGTGTTTCTGTGCTTCGGTGGGTTTCTACCAGGTAGTCCGATTTCCTCCCACAGACCGAAGACATGCACATTAGGCTAATAGGATAGTCTCGATTGCTTTTAGGTCTGTGTGTGTGTGTGTGTGTGTGTGTGTGTGTGTGTGTGTGTGTGTGTGTGTGTGTGTGTGTGTGTGTGTTCCCTGTTATGGTATGGGGAGTTGTTCAGGGTCTACCTTGCTTTTGCCCAGAGTCGGGCTCCAGCATCCTTGTGAACCCAATAAAGGATAAAGTAGTTTGGAAATGGAAATGAGCAGAGTGAATTTGACAATGAGCACACTGTGATGACATGTCTTAGGGGAGCTCCTGGTACACAGTGATAAGTGCCTACCAAAGGTGGTCCAAAGAAGGACAACTATTAATTGGCAAGACTTCTAAATGTCCAGGGCTCACTGATGGATCTGTGAAGTGTACAAAAAAAGCTAAGTGTACAAAAAAAGCTACTATGGAAATGGATAATGCTGTCTCAGTTATAAAGTTGCATCTTGTTGCATAGGGAGCTGCCGCGGCACAGACTAGTCAGGTGGTGTTATTGTTAAGGCTGATTGGTGTATTGTATAGAATAACAAAAAATTTTGCCAAAATACGATTTTTCTTTTGATGTGAGATATTTGCTACAAACTTGCATACAACAGCATTCAGTGGGTTTTTCCAGACCACAGTACAAATGTTTTAATATTAAGGGTTTTGAGTGCGTTATCAAAATGAAATTGTTATAGATGAATCTTACCCATTTGCATTTATTTTCTAGAATGCGGCTCCCGCCAACAAGAAAGGACATAGTGCTATTGTGCTAAGATCCTCTATGCTTATTTATGGTGGATACGTTGACCTGCGTGGGAGCTCTCAGGAATTTTGGAGATTTGACTTTGGTCAGTAATATTATGTTATAATAAGAAATATGAACACGACTGCTGATAATTGTACATGACTTCTCTGTGAGAAAGGATTTGTCGGATGTTGTTTTTAAGCCAAGTTTTTCCACACCGAAGTGAGTAATTATTCTTGTTTGCAGGCTTGCCCAAACAGGTCTAATATTATGTGATAATGTTGATGCTTATGAGAAAAACATGTAAAGTGTGAACTCTTTACACCTTTTATATTTTGGCATAACTATAACCCAGTACGTCATGTGATTTTTTTTTTTCACAATTACTAACAGTAGATAAAGAACTCAATTTAAAAAAAAACAAGAGAGAGAGAGAGAGAGACAAAATATTATACTCCATTTGTTTAATTGGGAAAATGATCTAATATTACATTCAGCACATGGACTAACGTTTATGCACACTTGATGATAATACTAAGGTGAGGACATTTGGGGCAGTTGACATTCTAGTTCATCCTAAACATGTTCAGTGGGGTTGAGGTCAGTGCTTTGTGCAATCAACTCACATTTTCCCTCTTCAACCTCGGCAGGGCATGGAGTTCACTGTGTGCACAGGTGGACTGTCATGCTAGAACAGGTTTGAGCCTTTTAGTTCAAGCGAATGGAATTTGTTAGCTAGCAGTAGATGAAGACATTCTGCTCAGTTGTTTACCTTCAAATTTGTGGCACCAGCTTATAATGTATCTGTGCATAACAAAGTATATAGATTCCTATGCTTAGCAGGTAATTTGACTGCAAATAGAATCAAGGGTTTTCAATCAACTAAGTGATAATGAGATGATAAGTAGTGGGTGTTCTGTTTTACTTAAGTCCTCTGTCACACTGGCATTTCGAGTGTTTAACATGTCATGGCATATGAACTAAAAATAATGTCTTAGCAACAGCAGATTAATACTAAGCTAATACTCTTGAATGTGTAACATGAGCTTTTTATATGCCAGGGTACAGCATTTTTAAAATTTAAATATTCATAACACATCTGTAGTAGCTTTGATACGTTATACATATGTCAGGTGTGTGCTATAAAAACGGAAGCTATGTAGCGGTCCCATGGTGGGAACTTTGATTGAACAGCTGTTCCGCCATACAAACACTTTAGTTGACAAGCTAACATCTGATACAAAAATAGTGTTACCAGGGGAGGGAGCATCACCTTCCTGCAATGTGTGGCAGCCCACTGCTCCAAGTGTGTTTGCTCACTGTTTACACGTGTGCGTCCTTACTTTGGTTGTGTTAAATGTAAAAGTTAAGTTTCCCGTGTGTGTGTGTGTTAGGCTGCAGTTCATTGTCCATAAAACGTTAAGGCTATTAAACTTTACATATGTGTGTCCTTGACAGTTAGGTATGTAAAGTGATACCAAGATACTTCATTTTTAAGTCCACTTATCATCATCATCATCATCCGCTAAGTCCAGGGTTGGGTCGCGGGGGCAGCAACCTAAGCGAAGAAGTCCAGACGTCCCTCTCCCCAGCCACTTGTTCCAACTCTTCCGGGGGGGGGGGGGGGGGGGGGCACCGAGGCGGTCCCTGACAAGCCGAGAGACATAGTAAACACCACACCAGGGAGGCGTCCGGAGGGCATTCTAACCAGATGCCCGAGCCACCTCAACTCTTCTTCTTTTCCTTTCGGCTGTTCCCTTCAGGGGTCGCCACAGCAAATGATCTGCCTCCATCTCTCCCTATCCTCTGCATCTTCTACTCTTACTCCAACGACCTTCATGTCCGCCTTCACCGCATCCATAAATCTTCTCTTTGGTCTTCCTCTGGGCCTTTTGCCTGGTAGTTCCAACCTCAGCATCCTACGACCAATATACTCACTATCCCTCCTCTGTACATGTCCAAACCATCTCAATCTAGCCTCTCTGACTTTGTCTCCAAAACATCTAACATGTGCTGTCCCTCTGATGTACTCATTTCTGATCCTATCCATCCTCGTTACTCCCAAAGAGAACCTCAACATTTTCATCTCTGCTACCTCCAACTCTGACTCCTGTCTTTTCCCCAGGGCCACTGTTTCTAAACCATACAACATTGCTGGCCTCATCACCGTCTTGTACACTTTTCCCTTCATTCTTGCCGATACTCTCCTATCACACATCACACCGGACACTTTTCTCCATCTATTCCAACCTGCCTGCACGCGCTTCTTCACCTCTTTTCCACACTCTCCATTGCTCTGGATTGTTGAGCCTAAGTACTTAAAATCCTCCACCTTCTTTATTTCTGCCCCCTGTAACCTCAAAGTTCCTCTTGGGTCCTTGTCGTTCACACACATGTATTCTGTCTTACTAAGACTAACCTTCAATCCCCTCCTTTCCAGGGCATACCTCCACCTTTCTAGATTTTCCTGCACTTGGTCTCTGCTCTCACTACAGATCACGATGTCATCTGCAAACATCATAGTCCATGGAGATTCTTGTCTAACCTCGTCTGTTAGCCTGTCCATCACCATAGCAAACAAGAAGGGGCTGAGAGCTGACCCTTGATGCAGTCCCACCTCCACCTTGAACTCTTCTGTCACACCGACAGCACACCTCACCACTGTCTTACATCTCTCATACATGTCCTGCACCACTCTAACATACTTCTCTGTCACTCCAGACTTCCTCATACAATACCACAGTTCTTCTCTCGGCACCCTGTCATATGCTTTCTCCAGATCCACAAAGGCACAATGCAGCTCCTTCTTACCTTCTCTGTACTTCTCTATTAACATCCTCAAAGCAAACACTGCATCTGTGGTGCTCTTTCTTGGCAAGAAACCAAACTGTTGTTCACAAATGCTGACCTCTGCCCTTAGTCTTGCTTCCACTATTCTTTCCCATAGCTTCATTGTATGGCTCATCAACTTTATCCCTCTGTAGTTGACACAACTCTGTACATCTCCCTTGTTCTTAAAAATGGGCACAAGCACACTTCTCCTCCATTCCTCTGGCATCTGCTCACTTTCTAAGACCTTGTTGAATATTCTTGTCAGAAAATCTACTGCTACCTCCCTAGACACTTCCATACCTCAACTGGTATGTCATCAGGGCCAACTGCCTTTCCACTCTTCATCCTCTTCAATGCCCTCCTCACTTCTCCCTTACTAATCTTTGCTACTTCCTGCTCCTCAACGGTCACCCCTTCTACTCTTTTCTCTCTCTCATTTTCCTCATTCATCAGCTCTTCAAAGTACTCTTTCCATCTTCCCAGCACACTTCTGTCATCAGTCAATACATTTCCCTCTCTGTCCTTTATCACTCTAACTTGCTGCACGTCTTTCCCATCTCTATTTCTCTGCTGTGCTAACCTGTATAGATAATTTTCTCCCTCCTTACTGTTCAACCTATCATACAAGTCATCATACGCCCTCTGTTTGGCCTTTGACACTGCTACCTTCACCTTACGCTGTCTCCCTGTACTCCTGTTTACTCTCTTCGGTCCTCTCAATGTCCCACTTCTTCTTGGCCAACCTCTTCTTTTGTACACACTCCTGCACTTCCTCATTCCACCACCAAGTTTCCTTATCTACTTTCCTTCCAGAGGACACACCAAGTACTCTCCTACCGGTCTCTCTGATCACATTGGCTGTGGTTGTCCAGTCCTCTGGAAGCACTTCCTGACTACCCAAAGCCTGTTTCAACTCCTCCTTGAAGACAACATGACACTCTTCCTTTTTCAGCTTCCACCACTTTGTCTTCTGCTCTGCCTTTGCCTTTTTCACCTTTCTCACCATCAGTGTCATCCTGCACACCACCATCCTATGCTGTTTGGCAACACTCTCACCAACTACTACTTTGCAGTCACTGACTTCCTTCAAATTACATCGCCTGCACAAGATGTAGTCTACCTGTGTGCTCTTACCTCCGCTTTCATAAGTCACCCTATGCTTCTGTTTCTTCTTGAAGAAAGTATTCACCACAGCCATTTCCATCCTTTTTGCAAAATCGATCAACATCTGTCCTTCTGTGTTCCTGTCCTGGATACCAAACCTGTCCATCACTTCCTCGTCCCCTCTGTTGCCTGCACCAACATGTCCATTGAAGTCTGCTCCAATGACCACTCTTTCACCTCTGGGGGTACTCTGCATCACTTCATCTAAATCACTCCAGAATCTCTCCTTCTCTTCTAGCTCACATCTTGCCTGAGGGGCATAAGCACTAACAACATTGAGCATCACACCTTCAATTTCTATCTTGAGACTCATCACTCTGTCTGACACTCTTTTCACGTCTAGAACATTCCTGACAAACCCCTCCTTCAAGATGACTCCTACTCCATTTCTCTTCCCATCCACACCATTATAAAACAGTTTAAACCTTGCTCCTAAGCTTCTAGCCTTTCTACCTTTACACCTTGTCTCCTGAACACACAGTATGTCCACCTTCCTCCTCTGCATCATGTCAGCCAGCTCCCTATCTTTTCCTTGCATAGTTCCAACATTCAAAGTCCCTACTCTCAGTCCTCGGCTCACGCATTTCCTCTTCTCTCTCTGCCTACGGACACGCCTCCCGCCACTCCTTCTTCGACGTCTTCGACCCGAGCCACCTCAACTGGCCCCTCTCAATGCAGAGGAGCAGATCTACTCCGAGCTCCTCCTGGATGGTAGAGCTTCTCACCTTATCTCTAAGGGAGAACCCCAGCACCCGGCGAAGAAAGCTCATTTCAGCGGCTTGTATCCGCGATCTTGTTCTTTCGGTCACTACCCAAAACTCATTACCATAGGTTAGGGTTGGAACGTAGATCAACAGGTAAATTGAGAGCTTCGCCTTGCCACTCAGCTCCTTCTTCACTACGACGGACCGGTACAGGCTCCTTTTAACAGCAGAGGTTGCAGCAATCCTTCTGTCGATCACCTGCTCCATCCCTCCCTCACTCGTGAACAAGACCCCAGGATACTTAAACTCCTCCACTTGGGGCAGGACCTCATTCCCGACCCGGAGGGTGCATTCCACCCTTGTCCGACTGAGAACCATGGCCTCGGACTTGGAGGTACCGATCTTCATCCCGGCTGTTTCACACTCGACTGCGAACCACTCCAATGAGAGCTGCAGGTCCCGACTTGATGAAGCCATAAAGACAATATCGTCTGCAAAAAGCAGAGACGAGATCCGATGGCCACCAAACCAGAACCCCTCAAAGACTTGGCTGCGCCTAGAAATTCTGTCCATAAAAATTATGAACAGAATCGGTGACCAAGGACAGCCTTGGCGGACTCCAACTCCTACCGGAAACGAATTCGACCTGTTGTTACCAATACGGACCAAACTCTCGCTCCGATGATACAGCGATTGAATGGCCCGTAACAACAGGTCCGGAACGCCATACTCCCGGAGAACGCCCCAAAAGATTGTTCGAGGGACACTGTCGAAAGCCTTCTCTGAATCCACAAAACACGTGTGGACAGATTGGGCAAACTCCCATGCCCCTTCCAAAATCCTGTGGAGCCTATAGAGTTGGTCAAGAGTGCTCCGGCCAGGACGAAAACCACATTGTTCCCCCTGAATCCGAGGTTCGACTATCAGTCGGATCCTCCTCTCCAGTACCCCTGCATAGACTTTCCCGGGTAGGCTGAGGAGTGTGATTCCCCAATAATTGGAACACACCCTCCAGTCCCCCTTCTTAAAAATCGGGACCACCACCCCGGTTTGCCAATCCAGAGGTACAGCCCCCAATGACCACGCGATGTTGCAGAGACGTGTCAACCAAGACAGCCCTACAGCATCCAGAGCTCTGAGATATTCAGGACGGAGCTCATCCAACCCCGGACCTCGACCACCAAGGACCTTCTTGACAACCTCAGTGACCCATTCCAGTGATGGGCGGACCCCCATCCAAACCCCCAGGGTCTTCCTCCTCCACGGAGGGTGTGCTGGTGGGATTGAGGAGATCCTGAAAGTATTCCCTCCACCTCTCGACAACATCCCCAGTCGAGGTAAGCAGCTCCCCACCCCCACTGTAAACAGTGTTTGTGAAGCACTGCTTCCTCCTGCTTCCTGAGGCGTTGGATGGTGGTCCAGAACCTTTTTGAGGCCAACTGATAATCACTCTCCAGGTTCTCACTTAACTCCTCCCACGCCCGAGATTTTGCATCTGCGACAGCCTCGACTGCAGCACGTTTGGCCTGCCGGTACCGGTCCGCTGCCTCGGGAGTCCCACAGGCTTATAAATCCTGATGGGCCTCCTTTTTCAGCTGGACGGCCCCCTTCACCACAGGTGTCCACCACCGGGTTCGGGAGTTACCGCCACGACAAGCATCAACGACCTTCTGGCCACAGCTATGGGCTGCCGCCTCAGCAATGGAGGCATGAAAAATGGCCCATTCAGATTCTGTCACCCGCCTCCTCCAGGACGTGGTTGTAGCTCTGCCGGAGGTGGGAGTTACAGGCCTCTTAGACAGGAGACTCCGCCAAACGTTCCCAGCAGACCCTGATCGCACGCTTGGGCCTGCCAGGTCTGGAAGGCAGCCTTCCCCACCACCGAAGCCAACTTACCACCAGGTGGTGATTGGTAGACAGCTCAGCTCCTCTCTTCACCCGAGTGTCCAGAACATTGTACAGAGTACAGAGCAAGTCTGATGACACGACTACAAAGTCAATCATTGAACTGCGACCTAGGGTGTCTTGGTGCCAAGTGCACTTATGGGCACACTTATGTTCGAACATGGTGTTCACACAGAAGTCCAACAACGAAACACCATTCGGGTTCAGACTGGAGAGGCCATACCTACTGATCACACCCTTCCAGGTCACACTGTTGTTGCCCACATGGGCATTGATAACGAGTGAGTCTCCCGAGGGAGCGTTCTCTAACACACCCCCTAAAGACTCCAAGAAGGATGGGTACTCTGAACTGTCATTTGGTGCATAAGCACAAATAAGTCAGGACCCGTCTCCCCACCCGAAGACGGAGGGAAGCTACCCTTTCGTCAACCGGGGAGAACCACAACATTTGGGCCCCGAGACGGGGGGGGGCAACAAGAATGCCCACACCAACTTGCCGCCTCTTCCCCTGAGCAACTCCAAAATGGAATAAGGTTCAGCCTCTCTTGAGATGGGTGGTTCCAGAGCCAAGCTATGCGTTGAGGTGAGCCCGACTATATCTAGTCGGTATCTCTCCACCTCACGCACCAGATCATGCTCCGTCCCTGCCAGAGAGGTGACATTCCATGTCCCAAGGGTCAGAGTCAGTAGCTGAGGATCGGTCCGACAGAACCCATGCCTTCGGCTGCCACCCAACTCACATTGCACCCGATCCCTAAAACTCCTTCCACGGGTGGTGGGTCCATGGGAGGGCAGACCCATGTCTCCTTTTCGGGCTAGGCCCGGCCAGGCTCCATGGGCAGAAGCCCGACCACCAGGCGCTCACCTTCGAGCCCCTCCCCCAGGCCTGGCTCCGGGGGGAACCCCAGTGGTGACCCGCGTCCAGGCAAGAGAGATCGTCCGTTTGTGTGTCATAAGGGTCTTCTGAGGTCCACTTAGCTTCTCTTAATTTACTTTTTTTGTTTTTTAGCTGGCTACTGTGGGGCTTGCCCCATTGAACCCTAATGCAGGGGTTTCCCTTAACCTAAATGGAAGCATATGCAACCCTCAAACCCCTGGCCTATTTATAGTTGTTTTAAGCTCCAGCCTTTTCCTTTAAGTTTTTACCAAATTCCAATTTTCATTGCTGCAGATAAATATTATTGGATTATTTCCGTCAATAAATAAATTATCAATATTTTTGTCTCATTTATTTAATTGGGTTCTGTATTAATTTGTAATACTTGTTTGAAAATACAATGATGTTTAGGTCATTTATTGTATGAACTCAAGTTAAAAACCTTTAACTTGAAGAAAAAATCAAGCTACACCTTTTAGTCTTAATTTCTACAACTATAGAAATTTCCTGTTGTGAAAATCCTGCCTCAAGTTACATGATTTTTAAATTGTACGGGCAGAGATTGTTACAGACTCCTATCAATGCATTTATTTTGGATATTCATAAATATGTAGCATTCAGTCTATAATTTTGGTAATTAAAAAAAAAAAAAAAAAAACTTAGTGTTTTTAAACATTTTGCAGTATTCTTGGTTTCATAACACAGGGATAATTTAGAACACACAGACACTGAGCCAGACATTATTTCTCAAAGATTTAGTCATTCGTAACTGTGAAATGTGAGTCAACTGTTCCTGTTGCACCTTTAGCTGTAATAACGGCAATTTCACACCCAAGAAATGAGATAAACAACCAGTGGACACGACAATCTTAGAATTATGATCTAAAGTATTGTAAAACTGAACTTTCAACCATTTGCACCGGTTTCAATTAAAATAGTGATAATATTAAAATTAGTAATTCAAACTGCCCAGAGCAGTCATATCAACCCAATTCAAGTGGTGAAATTCACTACTTTAGAGTTGTTTAAATTTTATATCTCTTTTTGTAAAGTAATAAAAAGTCAGAAAAGGTATATTACATGTACATAAACTTTTACAATTATGTAGTCTCAAAATCACAGCTGTACATGTGTGTATCTTTTAGCTTTTGCAACTAATCATTGTTATGTGTCTCCATGTTAGAATCTAGGTTATGGTCACTTTTGAGTAATGCACAAGTGAGTCCTGGACCTCGGCACAGCCACTCTGCCATAACACACCAAGAATATATGTACCTGTACGGTGGTCTGCAAGGTCTGAAGGAGCAGAGGGATCTGTGGAGATGGAATGGCCTAAGCCATACGTGGACCTTCATCAAAACTTCGTAAGAAAATCATGATTTTTTCCACTCACTGCCAGAATTGTCTTCTGACCTGTCCACTGTTTATACATTTCTCTATGCTTTAATAAATAGCATTTTGTTTGCTTTTAAAGTAATTTTTAAAAATTAAATTTAATTCCAAAACACGAACTTCTATTTTTATATTAACATTGAATAGTGGTATGTAACCTGTTTTTGTTAGGTATTCACAGCATGTTTGTACTCCTACTTCCAAGAACCTTTAAATAGGCTTTTAAAAGGCATTGACATGTTTGAGGCAGCCATAGCCTAATGGTAAGAAAAGTGGCTTTGGGACCAAGAGGTTGCTGGTTCGATTCTTAAACCAGCATGAAAAATGTGCCAATCTCCATCTGTTCTGCAAATGCCTGTGAATGTGTGATAGCCGAGTGTGTGTGCTCACTTTTGATGGGTTGAAGTCAGTAGCAATTATTTCCCTTGCGGGATTAATACAGTATAGCAAAAATCAAAATTGTACTTTACGAACAAAACACATCCTCTCCCCCACCCCTCACCCCATTTATGTGAGTGCATCAAAGACTTCCATTTAAACCTAACAGTTCCATCAATAATTTTTTTGGAATAGTATTCTGTCAACTGACCTTTATACCGCTCTTGGTATTACCTTTCCTCTGATGTTCTTCTGATAAAAAACTCAATGGAAATGACCAGTTTTGCATTGAGGCTTGAAATTGGGGTTATTTGCGCTACCTTTGATAATAAATACTACCAAACCGTTAATCGATAGCGTAAACTCGGTTGTAGGTCTCTCTCTCTCTCTCTCTCTCTCTCTCTCTCTCAAACATGAATATTAACTTTAAGTCCTAAGGCTTAAAGGTAACCTTAAACCTAACACCCAGCCCCTAATTAGTATACATTGATCAACCAAAACATTGACAGCACCTGAAGAGTCTTCAGCTAGGAAGCAACATATGCAGCAAGCTGCAGTGTATTGTGTGTTCTGACACCTTTCTATCATAGCCATCATGAACAGTTTCAGCAGTTTGTGATACAGTAGCCCTTCTCTAGGGTCAGACCAGATGTACTTGCATTCATTCTGCAGGTACAGCAGTGATGTGCAACTATTACACTCTTGCCAGTTTACTGGTCACCCTTTCTTGGACAGATACCTTGGCAGATACTTAACACTGCATACCTGGAACACTACTACACAAGACCAGCCATTTTGTAGAGGACTGGACCCAGCCATTTAGTCTTCACACTCTGGCCTTTGTCAGATTCACTCAGGTCCTTACAATAGGGCTGAGTGATATGACGTTTTTTTTTTTATTCAGTTATCTTTTCCAAGATACATTGGGGTTACAGGGATGCTGGAGCTCATTCTAGCTGACTCCTGGTATAGAGAGGGTATACTCTGAACAGCTTGCCATACAATCGCAGGACCAGCACACACACATTTTTCTTTATTTCTTTTATTAAATCATAATGGACACAGGTGAGATTTAAGAGCATGTGCTAGCAAATAGTTCTCTTTGACTTTACAAGTCTGCGTATATAGTACATGGAAACAAAGAAATGCAAACTGAAACAGTGGTTGTTCAGTGGGTAAGGCTTTTGCTTATTAACCAGATGTATAGGGGTTCACACCCCAGTAGCACCAAGTTGCTATTCTTGGGTCCATGAGTAGGCCCTTAAACCCTCAATTTGTTACATATATAAAGAAATGTGATGTTTTGAAATAAGACCATCTGCCAAATGCTGTAAATTAAATTAGTGAAATATATAAAAATGTTGACCAAATTTATTGATTAAGTTTAGTGATGTATGAATAAGTTCATATTTTAACCATGACAGACTTAGGAAAGGTGAGCACTCACATACTATTTCAAAATCAGGGATCCCAGATCTCTGCTAATTAGTGGAACTCTGTTATTTTTATAAATTTATGTGATAAGTACAGTGTAAGACTGTTTACTAATGCAGAGTAAATGTTGTGACATTTTGAATTATAGTGTTATATTATCACAACAAACATTTGTGTTCAACTAGTGAGCATACCTGCTACAAGTTAGGATGCTAATAGTATAGGTCATGTGTTATGTGATCATTCTACAAATTAATTCATAATTATTTCATGACTGACGAGCCATAGGGCTATGCTACTTGAAGTATGTGTATTTATGCATGTTACAAAACAGTGATTAACCTGTTTGCATGTTTTTTTACATGACATGCTCTGCCCTTGTACTCCGCAAGGGGCCCTGCAGCCACCTTGACCCCAAGCTGAAATATTTAATTTCCTTTATTTCTAAACCCATTTCCTCTATTTTTTCTAAACCTCACTGGGATCCCTGCAAAATGAAAGTAAACTGTGTTCTGTTCAGATGTTTTAGTATATGGATCTGATCACAAAATTCTTACTGAAATATGTGACACTGACATTTTCATGTTCTGCGGATTTAGAAAAAAATAGTTTTCCCTATTTTCCCTATGTATTCGGGCAATATGCATTAAATCATGGAAGATACAGGATAATGTTCATTGGAGAGACAGCATCATCAAATTATCAATAGGACAACTCAAAAAGTCAGTATGTAACATGGACAGAATGAATAGCTTTATGTTCACTAATAATAGTTTTAAGCTAATAATTGTGTAATTAGTTACACTATGCCAACTGATGCTTGACATGTTCAAGTTTTCTTTATTATCTATTGTTAATAAATGTCAAAACATCAGTGACCGGTGGAAGCACAGTATATACTATGTAACACGGGCAGGGAAAAGTTACAGATATCATCGATCCCATTTTAAGTCTGGTGATTATTTATTAATGTTGCCACACACATGTAAATTTTGTGGTTCACTGTGCATATACCTTTGCTCTGATTCATGTGGCTATTGGACCTGTGGCGACCTTAGCAGAGGCTCAACAGGATGTGAAAATAATAATAAAAATAAAAACAAAATCGAGCATGAAAAAGGTGTAAACTAGGAAGTATTTGAATTATTTCAAAAACTGTGTTGAATATATGTACATATTTTGATAAGTATTATTTCCCAGGTATGCACGAAAGATTTTGATGTACTGATTCACAAATAAACTTTGACATGGAAACATTTTTTTCAAATTTGAAGTTGGGTAGTTGGAAAATGTGCTAGTTTCGTGATCAGACCCATTTACTATGCAGAAATCCAAGCAAAACAATATGGTAATATTTTTTGGTTGGGTTATGCCACCTGCTCATAGTGACTATGAAGTATTGTGAGGATCCATCATTTTGATTCAAGCATTATCCTACCGAATTATTTATGATATTTATTCATGTAAAGATTGCAGAACAATCAGTTCCCATGTAGTATATACAAATCAATGTTACTGCCTTTATCTGTCAGAGATTATATGTTTTACTGTTATGGCTGATCAATAATGTGTCTATTTAGATTTTTTTTAAGCTATCACACAAGGCTCTGCCGGCATGCGCATAAGACAACAATGCCTGTATCCTTATTTATTGCGCTACTCCCTTTAAAGGTATAGAAAACATATGGCTTATTGCACACTTGAGAAAAGCTCACTATTTCAGCTTCCCCATCCAAGAAATGCATCAATTTCCAATCTGTTTTTTTGGTTTTTTGTTGTTGTTTTTTTAACCCACAAAGCAATTGAACAGTTATTTCGGCCAGTTTTTATTTTATCTGGTAGCTGTTCACAGAAGTAGCTCTTCTGCACAGGAGGCATAAGTGAGGCAAGTAAAGACAATGTGCAGAACAAGGAGAGGGCGAGACAGACCGAGAGAGAGAGAGAGAGAGAGAGAGAGGGAGAGTACAAGGGATGTAGAGATTTTACATGCAGAAATGGTTGATATGGCAACCGATGAAATAAGCCAAGCCTTTTTTATTAAAGAGAACATGAATTGTTTGCCTGGACTACTGAAGCATGTTTAAGTGTGCATTTATATTCATTCATTTTCTAAGCCGCTTAAGCTTAGCTATGGTCATGGGGAAACCGGGGCCTATCTCCCTCAACTCTGGGCGAGGGTGGAGCAAGAAAGCTCATCCAACCAGTGCATGTCACATTTATATTTTTACTTTTACATTTTAAAGTGTTGTGATGTTTTCCCACTTTGCATCTCAGACAATCTGTTAACTTGCTGTAGCACGTAATTTTGACTCCATCCTAAATTGACCCATGCTCCTTGTAATACCTTCACTACTGTAGGATATGTAGTAACGGTCTGTGTGCTCCCATGCACTTCTTTTTAAGCGGTATAATGTTTCAGAGACAGTCTGAGTTTGCTTTGCACTGCTGGTGCACCAAATAGATTTGTCTTCTTGTGTGTTCTTTTCCTTTGATACAGATGACAGTGATAAATTCAACAACGAATGGGCTGATTTAGCTAAATTACACAAGTACATTTGCTTTTATTTGATTATAATGTTGAGCACACTCTATTTGCATGCACTCTGCAGCTTAGCTAATCAGAGAGCTAGCAGCTTGTTGCTTGAGACCGCATGTGAAACTTGCAGCACTGCGGCATTGTGTCTGGTATTTCTGTGTTTTGATAACACCAAACACTAAAATTGCATTTACACCAAATTATCTGATGATGTATGCCACATTCTACATATAAGGGATAAGGTATCAGCTAATAATGTTGAGCTCAATTTATGTTACAGTCCATCCCACCCTATATTTCTTTTGAAATTAGTGCAAGGTTGCTTAATGGCAGTTGCTGTGAAATCAGTCTGTGGGGTTTTTTTATGTTTTAGGTCTCATAACTCATTGTGAAAAAACATATGTATTGTTTTTGCTTTGGAGATATACTAGTATATAATCTAAGCTGAAATATTGGGGGGGGGGGGGGCATAATTTTTTTCCAATGCTTTTAACATATGATTCTCTCCCTCACTACTTCTGTGTGCAGCTCAGGACCCTCTAAACTGATGGGCCACTCAGCTACAGTGTACAAAGACTACATGCTGCTCTTTGGTGGAGGAGAAACCCAAACTGCTCCCACTAATTGCCTTTGGGGTCTTAATCTTACCACACTAATGTGGGAGAGACTGCCATCATTGCCTGAATCCACTGCCCCATGCCGGGTTCACCACCGATGTGTGGGTCTTGGCCCTAAATTTCAGCCAAGACTGCCAAAGAATAACTGTAATGAACTCTTCATTTCAAAAAGCAAGTCCAACTCCTTTCGCCCCTTCAGGAATAAGTGCAGTCCAAGCAGTTCCTTAAAGTGGCAGCCTGAAGAGGACATAGAGCTACAGAATCTGCATGTAGGGTTAAAATGTAATAAGGCATGTGGGAATTGCCTCACCTTTGAAAATCAGGTTGCTCAAGAGAGTGAACATTCAGAAAATGAAACAGAGAACACTATGGAGGACCCAATGCCTGACTTGCTACTCATTTTGGGAGGTAAACCTCTAACAGCCCAAGCTGCTATTTCAGTATGGCAGATGACTCCGGGAGGTAGCTGAGAAAGCATAAAAAATTCTATAGAAGCAATTGCTACTCTCTGAGGGAGAAAAAATGGACTTAAGTGCCCTATATAAGGGCAAATTTATCATATTTACTGTTTAAACCAGCTGCTGGTAAACAGATTCTATGTAAAATATACAGATTTTTTTAAATCTCATAAAGCCACAATTTATTCACAACAGAATATATCGAATGTTCACAGTGAGATATTTTATTTTTTCATGAAAAATCTTAGCTCGTTTTGAATTTGATGGCAACTACATCTCAAAAAGGTTGAGGCCCATGGAATAGAATAGAAGACTGGAAAAGTGAATGGTACTGAAAATAAACTGCTGAATGAACATTGTATAACTAATTTGTTTTGTTGGTAACAGGTATGTAACATGAATGGTTATAAAATGAGCATGAGGAAAGAGGTTCGCAAAATACAAAAAAAAATGCATTGACAAATTGTGGAACATTTTCAGAATACAGAATATTACGAATTTCCTTCAACGTAACTATGAGAAGACAATGTCTCATAATCTCCTTGACAAAATATCATTCAAAGATTCTGAGAAATGTTTCTATGCTAGGAACAAGGTTGAACATCAATATTGGATGCATACCATGTTTGAAAACATACTTTAAAAATGCATATGCTTCTGTCATAGAGGCTCCATGAGTTCAGGGACATTTTGAGATGCGTGTTTTTGAACTGAGCACAAATAACTTGTCTTATAGCATCCACATTTTTGAAAAATTGAAAAAGTCGGGGTTTTTTTATGTTTGATCATAAAACAGTTCTCTACTTTGCCTCAGTTTATTTTAAATAAGCTTTGGCTGGCAAAGATGGTGGTCTTTATGGATTATGAACAAATATGTTTTAATGATATTATCTACTGAAGTTGATAAAATATTCATAGTCTTCAAACCTTTGTTGACCATCATTCGAAATCTGTTCCCCAATATTTAGATGCTGTTTTACAGATTGGCATACCTTGCACTAATGCTTTTTATACACATTCATGCTACTGGCCTTTCACCCATTAATCAAGTAAGTTGTAAAGTGTTTCCCTAGCTGTTCATTTTTAGTATTACTTGTGAATAATTGTGAATTAAATATGGGTTTATGAGATTTGCAAATCACTGTGAATTAAGGTTTAAAATTGATTTTTGTATATTTCTATGCACAATGAACATGTTCATGGTTTTATGGTATGTATTACTAGATACCAGTACTGTGAAAAAATGTTATCTAGCTTCTTATTTATACAAACTTTATCTATATTTCTTTCATGACCTGCATTATTAAATTAGTACAAAAGAAAACATTTATGTAGCTAACAGTTCCTGTAACATAACATTAAGTAGCTTTACAAACATAGCCTAGCTCACATGTATTCAATCATGGCCGAATATACAAGCACATTTTAGTCTGAGGATAGTATAATATATTTTTGTAGGTAGTCGGTCGAATTTTAGGTAAATGGTCTGTATTTGCAGTCTTGAAAAAAGTTTTGGACCTGGTGTGAATTCAGGGTGGCTCGAATATGAGCGAACAGGTTCAGATGCAGTTTAGTAGTTTTTGCTGTTTTTTGAACTGCTCAAGTGACTGCTTTTTGCATATCACGCAAATGCATGCCCTTTTTTCTTTTTTCTTCTTTGTAAAAGGGTTCTGCGATAGTCCAGCAAACCCTGCGATGGCCTGGTGAGCTGTCCAGGGTGTACTCTGCCCTCGCCCAGAGTTGGCTGTGATGGGCGCCAGCCGCCCTGTGACCCTAATTAAGATTAAGTGGTTCAGAAAATGAATGAATGAATGTAAAAGAAAGAGGGCGGGAGTCCTGTACGTCTCTACTTACACTTTCGTTTTCAAAAATAGTTGAATATTTCTTACTGAATATTTCTTGCCTTTTGCCATCTCTCACACATAATATAAAAATATAATATTCCTAATATATAATGGTTGATCCAGTCTCAGTGTACTTACTGCTCAAGCTACTTTTCACAACAGACAGGAACGTACATCTCAGGTCTATTCCATTTGCTCTAGGATCCGATTCTATGGGATGTTTTACAGAGGACATAAGGGAAATATAAATGCCATGCAGTAATCTGAATTAAACTCATTATACAACTGTCAGGAGTGGGCTGGTGATCTTGTGCTATATTTACTTTTTCTGGAACAAAATGGATTTCCCCCATGACCTCTCCTCTGATATAAAATGGGATTTTCCTTATCAGCACAACTTAGAAAGCTGATCTCGTCTGTAAATAATAAATCCTTAGGTTTAATATTAAAAACCCATAACAGGTAATTTATGCTCCAATCTGACATGGAATGAACGAATTGCGGAGGAAAGCACAGATTTTTCAACGTAGCTCCACTGTCTCTCACACATCCGCAATCCAGTTGAAAACCAAATGGTGGCTGTCTCAAAAACCAAAGCTAGCTTATACCGAAATACACATTAATTCAACCAGACCCAGTGGATTTGAGACCATCAAATAGAGGTTAAATGTAAAATATACAAAGGGAAAAGGGCATAAAATACATTTAAAGAATCACTTGGATCTGTTTTATTTACATTTTAAATTCAATTCAATACATGACACACAGTCAGTGCAGTCACAGATCCATCAATGATTATCTATATTGAACGTTTTCAATAAGGCCGCATTTTTTCAGCTAGCCGCAAAAGAAAGCAACCAAAATAAGTTGCACTATTTCACCCTATTTCAAGGCTATATTGCTTACATGTGAGCTAGCCCTTTTTTACAAGCACTGGTAGTATTTGAAAAATTGTATGTTAATTAAGAAAAACACGTTGTGTAATATTCCTTTTGAGACAAAAAGAAACATAACAAAGGTACAAGCAGTCAATTTTCTCTCAAGACTACTGATGCATTTTTACAAAGCAAAATGTTTTAACATCATCTGACTTTAATTCTTAATTGCTGTTGACTGTTCTTTATACAGTATTGCAGTTTTATGTAGAAACATTTAATTTAACCATTAAATATATTCTCATTTTTAAAAGCATTTTGGCTTTATAGTTTCTTACTTGACATCTAAGACTTTAGCAGAGTGCTACATTTTATTTTCTTGTTTCATGTTAATTTGTGCTATGCATTGTTTCTAAGTAAATACTGGGATCCCTCACTTTCCACAGTTAATTGGGGCTGAGAAACCCCCCCCCCCCTTCTCCCGCGACCGCCGCGAAGTATGATCAACCCCCATGACTGACATACGTACATGTATATGCGCTTCGAAGAAATCAAAAAGGTTGTCAAAGCTGCAAGATCAAACTCTGCTCCAGGTCCCTCCGGAATTACATACAAGATTTATAAGAATTGCCCAAAGCTTCTCAATCGTCTCTGCAAGCTTCTTCGTACAATCTGGAAAAAGAAACAGCTACCATCAGCATGGACCCTGGCAGAAGGTTGTTTTGTACCAAAGGAGCTAGATTCAAGAGGGCTGGACCAGTTCAGGGAAATCTCTCTTCTGGACGTAGAAGGAAAGATATTTTGGTCCGTAGTAGCAAAGAGAATCACCACCTTTCTCCTGATTAATCACTACATTGACACCAGCGTGCAGAAGGGAGGCATCCCAGGCCACTCAGGATGTCTAGAGCACACAGCAGCGATAAGCCAGCTGATCAAGGAGGCCAAGAAAAACAAGAGTAATTTATCAGTAGTGTGGCTGGACATTGCTAAGGCCTACCCTAGCATACCCCATCTACTAATCGAGAAAGCACTGCAGCAGTACCATGTTCCAACAGAGGTCGTGCAGTTGGTCATGAATCATCTTACCAACATCAAGATACGATTTACAGTGAACAACTTCACAACAGGCTGGCAGAGACTCGAGAAGGGAATTATGGCAGGGTGTACGGTTTCAGTAATACTATTCGTGGCAGCCATGAACTTGCTCCTCAAGGCAGGAATCAGCCAGTGCAGAGGTCCCAAGGCTGACGATGGCACCAGGCACCCATCTTGCAGAGCCTTTATGGACGATGTCACTATCATGACAGAGTCACCAGCAAGAACCCGTTGGATTCTGTCAGCCCTTGAAAAGATGGTGAACTGGGCTAGAATGAAAATCAAGCCACCCAAGTCAAGGAGCCTCACTATTACCAAAGGCCAGCTTGGTTCACATGTTTTCATTATCCAAGATGAAAAGATTCCCACAATCCAGGATGAGAGCATTAAATGCCTGGGGAAATGCTTTGATCAGTCATTGGGAGACATAGAAAACAGCAGAGATGTCCAAAAAGCGCTCAAGAAGTGGCTTCAAACAATAGATGGAAGTTATCTTCAAGGCCGCTTCAAAGCATGGTGCTTCCAGTACGGTATTATCCCTAGACTGCAGTGGCCATTCCTGCTCTACGACATGGCCTTCTCTACAGTGGAGTAAATGGAACGACTGCGCAGCAGATTTCTGCGTAAGTGGCTGGGAGTTCCATCAAGCTACAGCACTGTAAATCTTTACAGCAGGTCAGCTAAGCTAAGTTTGCCTCTGTCATCTGTGATTGAAGAATTCCAGACTGCAAAAGTTAGGGCCACTTCTACCCTACGTTTGTCCAAGGACACAGTAGTGCAGCAAGCAGGGGAAACTGTGAAGGCTGGTAGAAAATGGAATCCTCGCAAAGCAGTCCAAGTGGCAGAGGAGGACCTGCGTCATCAAGAGCTGGTGGGAACAGTTTGCAAAGGAAGATTAGGCCTTGGCAACTACGAGGGTAAGCGATGGAGCACAGCAGATGACCGAACAAGAAGAGATATGATTGTGCAACAAACTAGAAAAGAAGCGGAATACACCAGGTTTGTCAGAGCAGTGGGGTTAGGAAGCCAAGGCAGCTGGACCAAATGGGAATCAGCCATCCAGCGCCCATTCACATGGAAGGAACTGTGGAACACTGATCAAGGTCAGCTTAGCTTCCTACTACGTGCTGTGTCAGACCTGCTTCCTACACCTTGAACTTGCGGATTTGGGGAAAAGAGGAGGACGCCTCATGCTCTCTGTGTAAAGGAAACAACTGCTCCCTGAATCACATCCTCTCAGCATGTCCTAAGGCTCTGGGAGAGGGGAGGTACCGATGGAGGCATGACACTGTCTTAAGAGAAATTGCCATAGTGGTGGACCAGCGCAGACTGGAAGTCAACCATCAAAATATTCAGGATACAGGAAAACCCATCCAATTCCTGAAAGAAGGAGAGATGAAGACCAAGCCGAGCAAGCCCGCAACTAGAGGCTCAGTCCTGTCTCCAGCCTCCGACTGGTAGCTTCTTGTGGATGTGCAGAGGAAGTTGAAATTTCCAGAAGATATAGCAGTTACTCAGGTGCGCCCAGATATGCTGCTATTATCTCGAGAAACGAAAGCCATCCACATAATCGAGCTTACAGTTCCCTGGGAGGATAGACTTGACATCTCACATGAACTGAAAGCCGCAAAATACCAGGACTTGGTAGATGAAGCTTGCATGAAAGGGTGGAAAGCAAGCCTGATGCCAATAGAGGTTGGATGCAGGGGTGTTGTTGCAACATCTACAAGAAACTTCCTGCACAAAATAGGTCTTACCCCTAACGCCACAAAGAAGGCGATAAAGACCATAGCTGCTTCAGCAGAGACATGCTCAAGGTGGCTGTGGATCAAGAGGAGAGAGAATTGGACCACAGTTAATTACAAGCCAGGAGAGTAGTGTGTGGATGCATGTTAGAAGACCTCTACGATCAATCAGAAGCCAGCCTGCAGGTGAAGACAGTCTTTTGTCTTTGCTGCCCCACTCAGGTGAAGCGTACAGGTTTTGGGGCGAAACGCTAAAGACCCTGAGATACCTGCTGATGATGCAGACTAGGCACGAAACAATAACAACCACAAGCTGCTGATTATAAAGACGCTAATCAAGCTTTGAGTAGCGTAGCATCATGGATCGATGTTTAAAACCTAACCTCAATAAACACATATTCAATGGGAGCAGTGGTGGTCTAGCGGTATAGGGCGCTGGATCGCTGATCCAATGGTTGGGGGTTCGGTTGGGGTTTGGTTTGGGGACATGGTTGTCACAAACCCCCCCCAGTGCAGCTAACTGGGTTATCAAAGGCCGCCATGTCTCCCACTGTCTATGGTGTGAGGCATGTAAAAGAACCATTGCTGATTTTTGACAAGAGTAGGCTGCAAAGCCGTCGGCGTGTTTCCACCCTGCGATGGCCTGGCGAGCTGTCCAGGGTGTACCCTGCCCTCGCCCGAAGTTGGCTGGGATGGGCACCAGCCTCCCCGTGACCCAAACTAGGATTAAGCGGGTACAGAAAATGAACTGAACATATTCAATGCTACAAAATGCTTATAATAACAATTAAACATTCAAAAATAATGCTTAAGATGTAAATGAAATATAAATACACATTCAGGCACACGCGCGCACTCAGATGCGCACCTCACATAAAAATGTAAGTAGTTTTGATGGGAGGTTTTGTGTTGGGTTTTTTTTTTTTCGCTTAATTGGCCTTGTTTTGAAGCATTTTCCTTAACGTTTCCCCCTATTCTTTCTTAATGTCCTTATTTTTTAATTCGATGAATATTTAAAAAAAAAAAAAAAGCAATGCACTAAAGTCGCCTAAATTGAAGCACGAAGTAGCGAGGGAGCCCTGTACAATATAACTACATTCATTCATGAATACTGTATATATATATATATATATATATATATATATATATATATATATATATATATACATATATATATATATATATATATATATATATATATATATATATATATATATATATATATATAAAAATTTTTTTTTTCTTTACTGACTTAATTTATCCTGGTCAGGGTCATTGTGAAGCAGGAGCCCATCTCATAACACTGAGGGTATGATTTATTTTTTACATATTTTAACTATTACAGAGACCGGTCACATGAGCTCTTTTTTCTGATCAAACTCGATAGCTAAAGGCATCTGTTTAGTCAAATCATTTGGAGTTTCGTATGCGCATACAGTACTACAAAGAACGGTAACTAAACCACATTCCTTTAAATTATTTTAGAATGTAGTATGTGAAAAGGACAATTTTATGGTAGATTCTTTTTTTTTCTGTTTCAATGCATGATAATGATGACACAACTTGCGAGTGAATATGATCATTCTTGCAACAATACAACAGACATTCAGTTTTTCAACATGGGACATTTTCTGTCATCTTTCATTTTCTGTAACCATTTAATCCTAATTAGGGTCGCAGGGGGGCTGGCGCCCATTCCAGCCGACTCCAGGCGAGGGCGGAGTACACTCTGGATAGCTCGCCAGGCCATCGCAAGTCGAAAACACACTGCCAGCTATGCAGCTACTCTTGTCGAAAGTCAGCAATGGTTCTTTTACAGCCTCACACCATAGACAGTGAGAGACATGGCCCGCCTTTGATAACCCAGTTAGCTGCACTGGGAGGACAATGACAGCCTTGTGGAGAGTGGGACTCGAACCCCCAACCTTCGGATCAGTGATCCAGTACCTTTTACCACCAGGCCCAGAGAGTTTCTTTCATTTATTTATTTAGGATAGCAGCCTCTGCTGTAAAGTGGAGCTTGTACCAGTCCGTCATGCTGAAGAGGGAGCTGAGCCAGAACTCGAAGCTCTCAATTTACCAGCTGATCAACATTCATACCATCACCGATGGCCAAGAGCTTTAGGTAGTGACTGAAAGAATAAGATCATGGATGCAAGCGGCTGCAATGAGCTTCCTTTACAGGGTGGCAGGGCTCATGCCCCTCTGCAATGAGAGGGGCCAGTTGAAGGGACCAAAGTCTCACTGATGCACAACTGAAGGCTAGTATATCTGTGTAATCCCACACAAAGACTACAGTAGCACAAACTGATGATGAAACACGTGTCGGAACATGTGCTCTGCAGCTGTGGTGATTTTTGCGGTATTAAGGGACATTTTACACACAAGCTGCTTAATTAAACAAAGTGGTTGTGGTTAAAATGTTTTATGTATTAAATGTTCACCCAGCTGAAAAAAACCCTGATCAGCTGCTAGCTCTCCCAAGTACACTGAAAATGTTAAAATGGAAGCAGTTTCTATATTACTGCTAGTAATGCTACACTACAGGCAGTGGTGGTCGAGTGGATAGGGCGCAGGATCGCTGATCCTAAAGTTGTGGGTTCAAGTCCCCACAAGGTTGTCACTGTCCCCCCAGTGCAGCTAACTGGGTTATCAAAGGCAGGCCATGTCTCTCACGGTCTATGGTGAGAGGCGTGTAAAAAAACCATTGCTGACTTTCGTAAAGAGTAGCTGCAAAGCCGTCAGCGTGTTTCTACAGCCTGGAGAGGGCTGGGCTTTGCCAGGCCCAATCAGCCCAAGTCTCGCCATGAAGGCGCTCCAAGGACATCCTCGGATGTTAAGGCATACGTGAAGTGAGTGAATGCTACACTATAAACTGATTATTTTGAGTTAAATTTAGCAACAATAAAGCAATTATTAAAAAAAAAAAAAAAAATTCCAAAAAGTCCATTTTCAGCTCAGCAGCTCCCAAATTTCAAAACGCACTCTGAAATGATAAACATTATTTTCCAGTGTCCTGATTTACTTAAATACATTGGTCATGAAATTCTTGTCTCAGCACTTAGTCTTGCTCCAGGGTGCTTGAGCCTATCTCAGCCGCCTTGGTACACCCTAATATATAAAATAGGGGCGATTTGGAACAGCCATTGCACGTCACGTGTATGTGTTTGGACTGTGAGAGAAAAGCTGATTACCTGGAGGAAGCCCACACAAGCACGGGGAGAACAGTCACCCTCCCTGAACCCGGGACTCAAACCCAACATCTTCTTGTTGTGAGCGGGACATGCTACTCCAGTGGAGTGGATACTACTCCTACTTTCAGTAGGACAAATTGTGGTAGCTTACTTACAGCTTTGCACAATTCACAAATATAAAATCGTTTACACTGAATCGTGTAGTAATTTTAACACCGATTTATGACATCATACCATTAATGTGCCAGGAGCCATGAGGTCAGATGTATTACACAGTGAGAACGAGAGATGGCGCCATAGCACCAATCCAAAACAAGTGCTTATTAATTCATTTCTTTAAATGGTCCACATAAGTAATGTATTCCTTCTTTCGGCTGTTCCCTTTTTCCCCTCAGGGGTCGCCACAGCGAATTATCGCATGTTTAATCTGGCATAGGTTTTTAGGTCGATGCCCTTCCTGACACAACCTTTTAGCAAAGGACAGAAACCTGCTGATGGTTATGCAGTTACTCTTTACGAAAGTCAGCAATGGTTCTTTTGCATCAACCTCTCACCATAGACTGTGACAGACATGGCTGGCCTTTGATAACCAAGTTAGCTGCACTGGGGGGGACTCAAACCCCCAACCTTAGGATCAGTGATCCAGCACCTTTTACCACCAGACCATCACAAGTAATATTCCACAATCCTGAATTCATTGAAAAGTTTTACCTAAAGAAATATTGACTGACAGTAATCATGTCAGTTCCTTTTCTGTAGCTGCTTAATCCTAAATAGGGTCGTGGGGAGCCTGGTGCCCATCCCAGCCAACTCCGGGCAAGGGCAGAGTACACCCTGGACAGCACGCTAGTCCATCACTAGGGCAGAAACACGCTGACGGCTATGCAGCTCTTGTCCATAGACAGTGAAAGACATTGCCGGCCTTTGATAACTAGCTTCACTGGGGGGACAGTGACAACCTTGTGGAGTGTGGGACCGGAACCCTCAACCTTAGGATCAGTGATCAAGCGCCCTTTACCACCAGGCCACCACTTCCCCAACTGACAGTAATATGAGCATGTAAGCATACAGTATATCTTCACTTCACTTATCCCTTAACATCCCGGGATGTCATTGGGGCGCCTTCATGGCGAAACTTGGGCTGATTTTGGCCTGGCAGCGCCCATCCCTCTCCAGGTCGTAGAAACATGCTGACGGCTTTTCAGCCTACTCTTTACGAAAGTCAGCAATGGTTCTTTTACATGAACCAGAGACATGGCCGGCCTATGATAACCAGCTTCACTGGAGGGACAGTGACAACCTTGTGGAGAGTAGGACCTGAACCCTCAACCTTAGGATCAGTGATCAAGCGCCCTTTACCACCAGGCCACCTCTTCCCCAACTGACAGTAATATGAGCATATAAGCGTACAGTATATCTTCACTTCATTTATCCCTTAACATCCGGGGATGTCGTTTGGGTGCCTTCATGGTGAAACTTGGGCTGATTTTGGCCTGGCGGCGCCCATCCCTCTCCAGGTCGTAGAAACACGCTGATAGCTTTTCAGCCTACTCTTTACGAAAGTCAGCAATGGTTCTTTTACATGAACCTCTCACCATAGACAGTGAGAGACATGGCCGGCCTTTGATAGCCCAGTTAGCTGCACTGGGGGGGGGGGGGGGGGGCAGTGACAACCTTGTGGGGACTCGAACCCCCAACCTTAGGATCATTGATCCTGCACCCTAACCACTAGACAACCACTGCTCTTATACAGTATATAAAACATCATTAATAAGAAATATTGAGCTACATTTCCTATAAATATGTACCACTCAAAAAAGTGTATAGTGTAGAATTTTTATTTATTGATTGATCATTTTTTGAATTTTTATAAAAGGGAGTTCCCAATATGACGCTTCCACTTTAATCCTGCTGGCCACCAGAGCTGTCCATCCTGTGCTGGAGTGAATGGGTCAGCAGCAGCTGATGCTGTTCTCGCCTCCACACGCGCTAATCTCCTCTCAGCCCACGTGGTTTCAAGTATAAAAAAAAGTTAGCGCGCGAGGCGGCTTGAGTAGTTTGATTGCACCGGGGAAAGCGCCACGCTGTTTCCGCAGCGCACGAACAATACGCACCCGCGACACCGTCGGGATTTTTATTTATTGTTCTTCTTCTTCTTATTATTATTTTTTTTTTAAAACATTTTTTGTCCTTTTTATTCATTCCAAACTACAACCTGAACGGAAACGAGGACAACATTTCCACTCGAAATACTTCCAGGGACTAATTTATGCAATGGACTTGGACCGTGCACGGGCTGTGACGGCACACGTTTTGTTTTGGGATGGTTTTTCTCATCCCGTCATTGGGAGGAGGAGGAGGATATTTCAGACATAAGCACGACATGCGGCTCGGATGGTTTCATCGCGCTCATTAAAAGCCTGAGTCTGAGTTTGAAGGCTTCAAGTCAAGCTCCTCTCTTCTGACCGCGGTTGCTCCATCCTTTAAAAACAATGACATCCGGGGCTTTCTGTAATTCAAACGGTGGGAGTCTGGACCGGTCCTGATTCAGATCTTTCTTGAATGCTGTAGCTCACAGAAATTATATTTTCAGTTACTTTTATGAGCACATTGTTTAAATATCTGATGTGGTGGCACAGCCTCGATTTACCTGGCACGGTGGATCTGTAAATGCAAAAAAACAACAACAACAAAAAAAAACAACAACAAGAAACAAAAAAAAAAAACAAAAATAACACGAATTCCCTGCGTCTCTTTAAAGTTGAAGCCAGTTGACTTGGCGGAGAGAGGAGGATGAAGGTGATCATGCAGGTAATGTGTTGGTTAATGGCATGCGTGCTGTCAGTGCGGGTCTCCGGGAGTGACACCCACCCGCTGCCCTGGGACTCGTGCACGTCATGCGGCCTCAGCCGCCCGGATGTTCCAGACGCGATGGACACGGACTTTCTGGAGGCGGTGAAGAGGCACATACTGAGCAGACTGCAGATGAGGCAGAGGCCGAACATCACGCACCCGATCCCGAAGGCGGCCATGGTCACGGCACTGAAGAAGCTCCACGCCGGGAAAGTCAGAGAGGACGGGAGGTTCGAGATTCCCAGTTTTGATGGCCAAGTCGCGTACAGCAACGAGGCCCAAGAGGAAACATCAGAAATCATCAGCTTTGCCGAGTCAGGTGTGCAGGAAATTTCAAACTGTAGAAATCATTTTCCCTGAGTCTGAGTGGCACTGCAAACTTGGGAATGGCATTTGCAGACATGATGATTATAGGTAACAAAATACCCTCTGAGCACGTGGATGTGGCAGTTTAGGTTCATTGGTTTTACATTTGAAGCAAATCAGCAGGGACACTAACGCAGAATGATGTATAGACAGAATGTGACAAGGGCTTGCAACATATTTTGAAGCATATTGCAGTTGGCTTATTATGAAAATTAGGGTTATTCAGCACTTCCAGACACAGAGATATAAAATCATATACTGTATAGATGATTTGCATCATCCTAATAAAAACAGTCAAAATTATGCAAAGCAATCTCAAATAAAAATGTGATTGGTATAAAGTAAATAAATAAATGAATAAAATTGCATCCTCCTGCAAGCAAAGTGTGGTACAGACTAAAAAATGTGACAAAGATGATTGATTCTTACCTTTCAAAATACATGTTATATGGAGGAGCAAATTTGCACATGTAAGAGTTTTGGATACAAAGTCAGAGAGGCTAGATTGAGATGGTTTGGACATGTACAGAGGAGGGATAGTGAGTATGTTGGTAGTAGGATGCTGAGGTTGGAACCTACCAGGCAGAAGGCCTAGAGGAAGACCAAAGAGAAGTTGGATGTGGTGAAGGAGGATATCAAGGCAGTTGGTGTAAGAGAAGAAGATGCAGAGGATAGGGTGAGATGGAGGCTGATGATTCGCTGTGGCGACTCCTGAAGGGAACAGCCGAAAGGAAAAGGAAAAGATGGAGCAAATTTGGTGGTGTAGGTTCTGCAGGGAGAATTTAGATATTTCCAATAACGGTAGATTCGAGATTTAAAAGAGCTTTGGTTATGCTATCTTATTAACAGGTTAAATAAAATTTTGCAGTGGCAACACTACTTATCCGCGGAAATGAAGTTTCACATCGCAGCAATAATGACTCTGCCCATCCAGATCTAACATAAAGTATTTTTAAATTCCTAATATTATTATTGTAATTGATTATATTATGGGGACCTGTCAGAAATCATAAAGGTCCTAAAATGTTCACCTTCTCAATGGTTGTACCTGTAGGCGTAGCCTGACTTCCTTATCTGATTCTAAACACCTGCACAGCAGAGTAAGCTTGAACAACTTTACTCAGCCAAGAATGAATAAAACACTCTTATGACAAGTGAACAATGAAGCAGCAATTATTTGTAGGGAACTGTGAAACTCAATATGTCATTATTAAGAACAAAAAAAAAAAAAAACCCCAATCATCCAGAAGGTGGGAGACCGAGGTAATAGTGGGGGGATGGTCTACTCATATCACAGTTCTGCAAAGAATGAAAGAATGCTTTTAAAATATCAAAGCCAAGCTAGGCCTCTTTGCATTTTCGCCCATTATTTAGGACACCTTTGAACCTCTTAGCTGCATTGTGTCAGGAAACTGGCTTTGGTCCCTGCTCTCTGGACCCCTTCTGCCTCAGGGCCAGCTGGCACTAACCCCCAGAGTGGAGCTTGCCAGCCAGAGCATGGCTTTGGGACAAGCTCCCAAGGTATTCTGCTATGAGTGGCACACTCCTCTGCTGAGCTTTCAGATGCGCTCATCTTATGTTGTTCCCGGTGTCTATATGGTTCCAAAGGGATCTGTTTGCAAATCACTGCAGTTGCAAGTTGTACCTGTCAGAAAAGTCCATGCTTTCCTTTCTTCACTTAACGTGAGCCAATAATTCCACTTGCTTTAGTGTTTGTTTGTTTGTTTTTTTTTCGAGAATACTTGCTTCTATCTCACACACTACTTCAGGAGGGCATAATGGAGAACCCTGCTTACATGCAGCTGAGAACAGCTGCCAGCATCACATCTCTTACCTCTGTTCTGTGGTCCGTTTCAGAAGGATTTGGTGTCCCGTAGCCACAGGAGCGAAGCGAGAGATGTGTGCTTCTCATTTGTCTATAGCTATTTGGACTCACTGAACTCTTAAACATCCAGGCCTGCATGGGAAGTTAGGCGTTATTATTTGACATTATCCATTGTAGAAGTATTCAGAGGGTTTGCAACAGGACCTGCAATTTCATTATGTCAGTCATGCCCGTATTTGAATTAATCCCCTTGGCAAAGCTTTGTTTTATTGACATTGGATACTCTTTTGGAAATTAGATTCTACAGTGTCAGATGATTGACAGGATGTAAGAGGCTAATCAGACAGCAGTAAATATTCATGCACTATATGATGCAATTTCAGCATGAGAGTAATCTGAAGTGTTACGATGAACCTGATCTGTATTTGTCTTTTAATCCATTTACTGTTTGACGTCCTCTTTTGGGATTCCTGAGGAAAGGTTAGGGTATGCCGACAGCATTGGTACCACTCAGTTCTACCCTCATGTTTGCCGTGGTGGGGCAGCATGGAGTCTGAAAGCGATGTAACATACTTTCAGCTGTCCTGATTGGTTTAGAATGGACATTAATAAACAAGGTAGGAATGGACCAAAATACTGTAAGTATGAATGTGGTAAAGTCAAGCTACCCAGGCGAACACATGTATGCTAGTCCTCAGGGTTAGTAAAATAATGCAAGCTTATTTACAGGACATTTAATGATTGCCAAATTAATTTTAACTGAAAATAACTCCTTTATACTATTTACAGTTCATTCTCTGCTGCTTCAGATTGGTTAGTCATCCTAAATGAATAGTTACATGTTACCCAAATGTTTCACCTGTACAGTTCTGCCTAAAATGACAGAAAACCAGAAGTGAACCAGAAAGGAATGTCACATGGCTCTCCATAAGGGAATTAAGTGCTAATGAGTAAAAATGATAATCAACACCTTTTTCCTCCCCCTCCTGTAAAGTTGGCCAGACAGTGCTGATTGCCCATCTGTGGTTCAGCTCAGATGAGAATAGGCACACCCTGTCAGCGATGGATCATGTGGCTACTTTCCAGACCTCACCTCTCTTCCTGCTTTCCTGTGCAGAGGAGCCATATAGACTAGTGGGGACATTGTTGTTTCTTCATTCAAATCATTCTACACTGTGCATGTCATTCATTTTAAAAAGGAGCTGTTGAGGCAGGCAGTAGAGCATTTCATTGCGCAGGTAATGCCTGAATATTTATAACCTGAGGCATACTGGCAGTTAATGAGCTAGAAAATTTAGGGGGAATTGTTTGCTAATCTTTTTACACATATTTTGCTACACAGCTTTTAACAGCTGTGACAGTGTCCTCAGGGTTTATGTTCTGTCCCTCATGAGCTTTAACTGTGCACAGTTTTGGGACTGCCTGAAGACTGGGTTCCTGCCAGAGAGTAGAGGTAGGCAAACGAGTTTGGACAGGGCTGAGTGCACATAAAGCTTCATGAGGTCAGACAGACTGTCAGAGAAACGAGCCGTCTTCAAAGGAAACTGTTGACACTGACCACATCTAGTCAGTTTGCAAGCGAGGTACTGTAATTCGCACAATTCAGCACATGCCAGTCATAAGCAGCTCTACAACTCGAACGGTCAAATAAAGCATGATTATCCATCATCTGGGCCTTTTAAAAATCAAGTGCTCATTGTTCCACCTGATCTTTTCAGAAATGGGAAGGAAGCGGCTAGTATGCTGAACTGCTTCAAACACCAGAAATTTAGAATATTGTGCTATGCCAAGCAAATGGTTCCTTTTATTCAGAGTCCATATGCTCCATATGCTCGGCACTAGGCTGTTTCATGGTTGTGCTGTAATACCCCACAAAATGCATTGTGCTGTCATTCTTCAAGGCTCCAGGAGCTGTGGGTGTTTCACTATGAACTCAATGAACCCCCAGGGCAGAATTCACAATCAACCACTACTTCCCTGTGTCAGTAGCCCACAATACCAGACCATTTTGGGGCCGAGCCCAGTGTTGTGTTGCTGCCGCCTCTTCATCAATCTGGGTGATATATGAAAGGAAAAACAAAAGATCATTTGCGGAATCTTAACTTGTTGGTGCTCTTCTGATAAGTTAGAATAATCTACCTCAGTCATAAATCGCTATATGTTGTATTTGTGGCACTTTTATAGCAGCTTTTATCTAAATATTATCTAAATGTCTTTAAAAAATGAATACATAGGCTACAATAACCATTTTTCCCCACCTCATCTCCTATAGATGACCTGACGTCAGTGAAGTCCAGCCTCTATTTTGTGATCTCCAATGAGGGCAATCAGAACCTGTATGTGCTGCAGGCCAATCTATGGCTTTACTTCAAATTTCTGCCTGGAGGCCCAGAGAAAGGTGTGCGTCGGAGAGTGACAGTGCAGTTGCACTATCAGGAACCTGGTGGTCAGGAAAAATGGGTTGAGAAGCGCCTGGATTTGAAGCGCAGTGGCTGGCATACATTCCCACTGTCAGAGGCTATCAGAATGGCATTAGGGAAAGGTGGCCGTCGACAGGATTTGGATGTGCGCTGCGAGGGCTGTGAACTAGCCAGTGTGGCTCCTGTGCTAGTGGACATAAGTGATCCCTCTCACCGGCCTTTCCTGGTGGTGCGGGCACGCCAGACAGAAGGGAAACATCGCATCCACAAGCGTGGCCTGGAGTGTGATGGAAATCATGGTGGTCTGTGCTGCAGGCAGCAATTCTACATTGACTTTAGGCTCATAGGTTGGAATGACTGGATCATTGCGCCTGCTGGTTATTTTGGCAACTATTGTGAGGGAAACTGTCCTGCATATATGGCAGGTGTACCGGGCTCAGCCTCCTCAGTTCACACAGCTGTGGTCAATCAGTACCGCATGCGAGGCATAAGCCCAGGTTCAGTAAATTCCTGCTGCATACCTACTAAGCTCAGCACCATGTCCATGCTCTACTTTGATGATGAATATAACATTGTCAAACGAGACGTTCCTAACATGATTGTGGAGGAATGCGGTTGTGCCTGAAGCTAGTTAGGGAATTGTAAACTTTGAATGTAATCAAAGGACATTACAACAGCCGTGACATATTTATGTCTCGCATCACAGGAAATATGTACATTCAAAATGCACAATCACACACCAGCGTGTACATGCAACAGTGATTCATCAGATATATATATATATATATATATATATATATAAAACAGGAGTAACTCTGTTATAGTCCACGAAACACAAAGGAATTGAAACTAGAAGGGGATGTTCACCAAACAAATCACCAAACATTTGGGTGTTTTTTCAAACTGAAAATATGATATTGGGATTTTTACCGCAACGGGACGGGGCATTTACTTGTGACAAACTGATATTGCCCGCTGCTTTGAGTGCTTAGCAGCAACCCTTCAAACACTAGTACAAGCACTGATGTGCCAACGTCTTTTACATTTCAGAACATCAGCACTTCAAAGACAGTTACAAATCATTACATAGTTTTCAATAACCGTGTATAACATCACATTGTATGGTACTCAAATCATACCCACTACCTGAGCTGAAACTTTCTGCAGCATTGTTCATAGCAAACAGATAGGCTAAACGAAACTGCTAGTGGGCTCTTGGATAACACTGTAACAGAGCAGCGTTCCCTCATACTGTACATGCACAGTTCATGTCTCAGACCGCTGAACTAAGACTGGAGGCCCAACAGGTCTTTGGCTGTGAAATTCAGTGGCTCATAGATGCTGTCAGCACCATGTGCTCTATGGGGGCATTATTACTGACTAGCTGGCAGTACAGCACTTGCAAAAATGCTCTAAATGCACAGTTTAAAGCACTTGCCTACTGAAATGCCTTTAAAAGGATTGTCAAGAGGTGCACCTACACCAGTCCTCACTCAGTCCTAGTCATATAAAGTGCTGCAATACCTATGCAATGTATAGTAATTTTGGTCCAGACAAGTGTTCTGTTCTGCTAATCTTTAACTTTTTATCAAATACTTGAAATGTGATCTTTCGCTTTTTTTTTTTCTCCACAAAGCGGATGATTGTTCACATGTTTGCACTGAAAAGTTGCAGAAAAGAATTAAAAGGCAAAAGATAAAATCTACAAAATTCTATGGGAAAATTATTTTTATAATAGTTTGCTGAACTTTGTGAGAATTTTGTGTGTACCATATAATGAAACCAAAGAAGACAATATTTTAGTTATAATACGGTGTCAAGGCTATTTCAATATTTGTACAATATTTGTTTATCTTTTTTTTTTTTTTTCTTTTTGTTCAGAAGCCTAATCACTGTGTCAGGGTAAAACATCAGAGATTTCATTTCCGCTCATGATGCCTGATTATTTTGTACAGCAAGCTTTTCATATTTAATTCTTTCATTTTCAATTATAATGAGGCTTATTTTTAGCTGTTGTTACAAAGTCAACCAGTAAAACACATAATTTCTGTACAGTTTATGTAAAAATACATAAGCTTTCATAAATATTTTGTAACTTTAAAATAAATTCTTACTCTGCATTATGCTTTTTTGAAGTGGTTATTTGTAAGGATATTGGCATATTTTAAGACAATTCAGTTTCTTTCTACATTTTTAAGTCAATGCAATTAAAAATGTTTGATTTATGATGTCAAATGAGGGAAAATTCAACATATAAGTTTTGTTTCTCTTTGGTGCACAATACTGTTTGAAATATTCCCTGGAAGTTAGGCCTGGAACTTAACAGGCTACTGCTGATGTCAATCAACTGAGAATTAACAGGGTTTATCTGCCATTTGAATGAAATGGAAGATAGACCTTGTTAATTCTTGGTTGAAGCTATGATATCAATTTATTTTATATGTGTCTGAACAAAATGTGCCATCATCAGTATCCTGTGAGCTTTTCTACCCATCAATATGTAGCCACACAGCATGATTACATCAGAGTGGGGTTTCAGCCCTACCTGTATCTGTGACTTTTTTCCCTAGACCCTTAAAGCAGAGCTATAAAAACAACCTGGTATGAAGGAAGACTTTATTCCAACAGAACGGGCCTTCACACATACCAGTAACTGAAGTATGTGTGACGAATATGACTGCGGCACCGCAAACCAACTACGAAAACATGTACAAAACCCAAGTACATGGTGGGCTAATTGTCTGAAATTTAAATATGAAATAAAATGTTTAAAATGTTTGAAGGGAACATCTGAATCACAACAGCAAAAAAGTGAATGAGTCATCATTGGTTCTACTAATAGATCATGAGTGTGCTTGTGTACATGTACATGTGAGCACACGTATGTCTATAAGTTTGTATGTGTCAATAAGAGAAAGAATGATCATATAGGGACTGAGCTGTCTCATCATGTAGTGCAGAGTTAGTGCTGTCAGCATGGCTGTTGGAATGTTAATGACACCATACTCGTGCCGCCAAGGTACCTTCTTATACACACACACACACACACACACACACACACACACACGTTCACATTTTTAAGGGAATTGTGTATTGAAATTGAGTTTTTTGTGCTTTGTTTTTTAGAACTAATATAGAAAACATGAGATATTGTATGCTGTAATTGTGAAATTTAAATCTATAATTTTTACTCAAACAAATATTTCAGGAACTTTTCTCTTAAATCAGTGTTCTTTAAATAAAAGTTCTTTCCTCAAACTGAAATGTTGGACAACAGACAAAAACAAAATTGTCTTTTAGTACAGAAAATATTTTTGAAATAGGCCGTGGACGTTGTGTACGTCTGATCATGAAACTGCTACTGAAATGTCTGACACTGACTTTTTACATTTTCTACAAAGTCAGAAAAATTATTTTCCTATTTTTTTTTAATGTATTAGGCCAATATGCAGTAAAACATGGTAGACGCAGGATAATATTCCTTGGAGACGCAGCATTCTTCTGCACACATTGTCCTTCAAGATTTTTGCATTAGACTCTGGATATAAAATCCATTACATACATGAATATATTGTACTTTGTGCCATATTAGTGAAGCGACGGCAATGCAAGCACCTTTACAAAGAGTTGTTTCACTGAAATTGGCCAGCCTTACCATTTGGTTTGTGTTAAGAACCTTTGCTGAAAGGTCAAAAGGATTCAAATCACCAAGACCAGAAGAAAATGACCCTTGAATTATTAACAGCCCTGTTAGCCCTATAACATTCAAGTTGTGTTTCACCGTCATAAATCTTTGGAATTATAATAACCTGAAAGACAACATCTAAGAAAGTCTCAGAGATCTAAATGTTATCCTTTGCCGATGAGAAAACAACCAAGAATTTGTGACTCTGACTCCCTCCCTGCAACCTTCACCTTGCACACATATCTCCCTCCCTCCCTGCACACACCCTCTCTTTGTGGTGACCTCTTGACTTTAAGACCATTAGACTATACTGAGAGGCCACAATGAATTTATTTGTGACCAACTTCACTCAGGGCAGGTTAAGGCCCACCGATCGACAGAGGTCACCTCCATAGGGAGTCAGTGAAGAGGCTCTGCTGTAAAAGAACTTATAATGTTCCATGAAAGGGCAGCTGATTTGTTGCAATGAAAAACCAACAGTTTTTCCTCCACCGTTTTAGTGGTGCATGTCAGCCCTGAAATAACCGATATTCTTTGCGTCCTGTCAATATATCGAATCATGTAAAACAAAACAAAACAAAACAAAACCAATAACGTTATTATCATGCAAAATGTTTAGGTATTTTATTTACCATATTTCAACAAGCAAATGTTTTACATTCTTCAATATAGTGCCTACAGATACTGGTACTCCAACAACCACATATTAAAATTACAGTTTCACAGTAGTGGCTTTAATAATAATAATAATAATAATAATAATAATAATAATAATAATAATAATAATAATGGGGTGGCACGATGGCACAATGGTTAGCATGTTCGCCCAGCCCTCACTCAGCGTTGATTGAGATACGCATCGGCCTCCCCACAATCCGAATTACAGTAGGTTTAAGTGGCTTAGGAAATCAATAAATGAATACATGAATACATGAATATAATAATAATAACAACAACAACAACATTTTTACATGTATCATACTTCCCCATCTATAAAATTAGAATCAGGTGATTGAGATTACAACTTCTGAGGGTAAAACCTGTGTTATTTAAACTGGGTCTTCCACATGTCCAAATGATCAGGCTCTCAAGGTCTCTTAATTACATATGTATGTCCAGAGGACAGTGGTGGCCTAGTGGTAAAGGGCGCTGTATTGCTGATCAAGAGCGTGGGCTGGGGGGGTGCACAAGGTGCACGTGCACCCCCCACCCCCACCCCCACAACAGGAGTTGAGTTCCGCTGGACAAGAAATAATGTGTATTCACAATCTTATAAATAAACTTAATAACTGTTATTGAAGAGAAAGTCAGAGATAAATTGACTGACTAGAGTCAGCAAGTAAATCGGAAATTAACATACATACATACATACACACATACAAATATTTATATAGCGCTAATTCTGGCACATGCCACTCAAAAGCGCTGGGGGTGAGTCTGAGAACTTATTGATAGGCATGGTAGGCAAGTGTGAGCAGATGTGTTTTAAGTTGTGACTTGAACGTGTTTATGTTCACTTGGAATCTGACATGGATCAGTAGATTGTTCCACAGTATTGGACATGCTTTCTCAAATGAACGGTCACCGATTGTGTGCGTTCGGGTGGCTGGTATCTCCAGGCGATTCTTTGAGTTTGATTGGAGAGATCTGAGTGGCTGGTACTCTCGAAGAAGATTGGCGAGGTAGTTGGGAGCAAGGCCCAATGTGTAACGGGCACTGCGCATGTGCACGCCTGAACTGACCAATCTACAATCAACGACAAGTACATACCTACTTTCGCCTACCTCACATATTATCAGTAAGAAATAATATCTGAACACTGTCAATCAAACAAAGTGTGAGTGTGAGAATAAAGCACAGTTTGTTAGTCCCGCCTCCGGTTCCTGCACATGTGTTAGAACACAAACATTGACGCACAGAGAATGAATGGCTAAAATAATCATAAGCCATCCAGCCTGGATCTGCAGCCTAACGCTCAGTACTTTTATATAATTAATAGTATGTCTTTGTGCTGTACATATGTATTAATATTTGTTTGTGCCTTTGAATAGATAAATAACTTTAGCTCAATTTGTAAATGTATTTAGTACATGTACTTGCAGATGTAGCTTGAAATATATTTGAGGATGTTTTTGGTTGAACTATAATATTTGATTCGTCTTCTGAGAGTAATAGATGAATCGTCTTCTGCTGAAAAACTGTGCGTGTTGTTGGCGTGAGATTCCATGTTGTTTATATCATATGTAATATACTGTGATATGCATGCACTATATTTCATGTGGTACTTTGTACCAAGTCAGTGACGTCACGGTAACTTTGTGTAGGCGGGCACTTAGCAACGGCGGCTTTCGGGTCGATAACTTATACGGCAAGCACATAAAGCAAAACCGCTGTGTGTGCAATGGTTTATTTGAAATAAAATTTAAGCCACAGTCGCTTCAATAAACTATACTTAAGCTACCGCCAACTTATTTAGTCTGCGTTTCATTTCTTCTTTAAGGCTTAGGCCTCTCGCCCTTGGGACTCGAGTTCCGGTCAACCGAGATGTGCACCCCCCCCCCCACACACACACACACACGGTCAGACCAGCCTACGCCCTTGCTGATCCTAAGTTTGGGGGTTCAAGTCCCACTCCTCCACAAGGTTATCACTGTCCCTCCAGTGCACCTAACTGGGTTATCAAAGACTGCCTATGTCTCTCACTGTCTATGGTGAGAGGTTCATGTAAAAGAACCAATTGCTGACTTTCATAAAAGAGTAGTTGCATAGCCGTCAGTGTATTTATATCCCTTGCTAAAAGGGTTGTGTCAGGAAGGGCATCCGATGTAAAAACCTATGTCAAATCAAATATGCGAATCAGATGATTCACTGTGGCGACCCCTGAAAATAAAAGGGGAAAGCTGAAAGGAAAAGAAGAAATCCAGAGAGTTTGGATTAATAGTTTCAACTGGAGACTTTATTTGTTTGTTTTTGTTAATATTGATGCATCTAGAGGTTACTTTTGTCACTTGGACATAAACTGGAAATTTGCAGGCTGGTTAGTTGTCACAGCTTCAAGAGACACTTCAGCCAAAAGAGACAATACCACCTTCTGAGGGTGGACTTATTTTCCACTCAGAAGAATAATGCATCTATTGTTGTTGCTGTTGTTTTTATATAAATTATTTTTTTTTAATCCTTGTCGTTTTGAATTACAATATAAAACGGTAAAATGTTTGCTTTTTAAAATATGTTGGAAAAAATCAACAATGTCATTGGGATGTACTTAATTTTTCACATGACTTTATAGCTGGACATTTTGTTGGATTTGCCTGTCACATGGCTTAGTGAATGAAGATTTTATCTGAATAACAATGGAAGTGAACTTAAAACCATGCTAAACTTTAAACTAAAACTCTGGTGAGTAATGTGTAGTGTGTTCACTGGGGGTAAACGTATAAGAGGGTAAACAGCTGGCCTTTTGTTTGCCAGGCAGAGTTTCTACTCACATTCATGTGACGTGGTGCATGCGGAGTCTAAAACCACTGACGGAGACAGTGACAATGCCTAGGGTGAATGAAACAGCCCTTCTGCACTGGACTCAAGTTCACTGACAAAGCCAGTTGTCTCTCTGATCTTCCAACACCAAGAAAGAAATAGGAAATAGGAGCTTATGAGTTATCAGTGTAATCTGTTCATGTGTAGGTGGGGAAATTCCATTTAGGGGGATTTCAGGTGTGGTTGCAGATTCACCTTAGAGCACGTTAAAAAATGCCATCAGCATGTGCATCTACTTCATCAGGGCTGACTGAAGTCTCATTATTTTGAAGGTGCCACATTGTTCTTGTTGTTCTGTCAGTGAGGGGCTTTTTAAATTGACAAAAACAGAAATACTAATGGGAGGAGGTAGGGAGTGTCTCAAGATGCTGCTGACTGCATCACTGAGGATAAGTTACTCCTTTGTTGTTAGAAAAGACATATAATAAAACAAGGTAAAAGGAAAGATTAACAGAACTTTGCTTTTGGATGACACACCCCTTGATTAAAAGAAACCCATATACAATGCACATACAAAAAGTCAACCTGATTACGTGGTTTCAAAAGGATGTCATGTTCTTCAACATTGAAAAAACATTAGGTAGACGGCACCAAATAAGTAGGTTTGCAGGGGGAGGGGGCTTTGTTTATTTGTAATGTGAATCCTTAAAATAAGTAGTAGAATGAAAGACCTCATAAGAAATCTTCAGCTATTTGATGTTTAGCTCATATGTTGTTGAGTGAACTTTCAGCCAGACCCAGAAATGTAGGAGACGGAATAAAGTGCAACAGGAATGATTTATTATTCTCAAGGGAAATACTGGAGACAGGTGACAACATTAACACTGGTGGTGAAGGGGTAAAATAATAAACAACACGCACTTAAGACAATGACGTGGAAAAGTGGTTGAGCACAGCTGTAACCAGGGGCCAGAGAGAAACACAGAGTATATGTTGCGTGATGCAGGACAATATTCTGGTACTGAGGTGAACACGCTGCTTGTCTTTATAGAGGAGTAGATTAGAGAGTGGGATCAGGTGTGTGTGCTGCAGTCAGCCGGCGTAGGTCAGCCACACCCCTCCACCGGAATCTGCACCATTGGGGAGAAAACAGAGTTAGAAGAGCCACCAAATTCAAAGTCTCCCAAAACAGGCCATAACAGTACCCACCCCCAAGGGACGCTACCAGGTGTCCAACCAGGCTTATCTGGGAACCTGCTCTAGAACTCGGACAACAGGTCAGGATCCAGGATCATTGATCAAGGGATCCACAAGCATTCCTCGGGACCATACCCATCCCAATCCACCAGGTACTGGTAGCCACAACCCCGCCTGCAGACATCAAGTATGCAGTTGACCGAGTAAGCCTGGTGTCCATCAACCAGTCAGGTGGGGGGAGGGGGTGTCTGTAGCAGGGTGAAGGGTGCTTTCCACCACGGGTTTCACCATGGAGAAATGGAACACAGGATGCACCTTGACAGCTGCTGGGAGTTTCAGCTGGACAACACTGGGGTTGATGATGCACTTGATGGCGTACAGACCAATGTACTTGGGAGCCATTTTCTTGGAATCAATGCGAAGGGGAACATATCTTGAGGAGAGCCAAACCTTTTGTCCAACCTTATAAACCGGTGCCGATGTCTGATGACAATCGGCGATCCACTGATTCCGGGCTGTCAACCTCTCCAGGGCAGCAAAAGCCTCCTTCCAGACCTGGCGTGCTCTGTGGAATTGAGCCTGCACTGAGGGGACAGCCACTTTGGTCTCCTGACTGGGGAACCCCTTGATCACCATGAATGGCGACATACCAATGGCAGCACAGACCAGGGAGTTATGGGAGTACTTGATCCATGGTAGGTGTATGGACCAGGAGGCTGGGAGATGGGAGGCAACGTGAAGCAGGGAGGATTCCAGGCTCTGATTAGCTCGCTCCACCTGACCGTTAGATTGTGGGTGATAGCCGGAGGTCAAGCTGCTGAAAACTCCTAGGGTGTCACAAAACGCTTTCTATACCCTGGATGCAAACTGAGGGCCTTGGTCGGAAACAATGTTCTGGGGGGAATCCCATGGAGGCGGAACATGTGTTGGACCAGTAGGCCAGCTGTCTCCATAGCTGATGGGCGCTTGGGTAGGGTGATGAAATGGACCGCCTTTGAAAAGCGGTACACTAAGGTCAGGATAACAGTGTTGCCTTTGGATGGGGGCAGGCCCATGACAATATGCGACCAGGGGCAATGAGGTATGGGCAAAGGTTGGAGGAGACCCGCTAGTGCACAGTGAAAAGACTTGTTTCGGGCACAGGTGCCACAGGCTCCGACGAACTCCCTGGTGTCGGCTGTGATGGTTGGCCACCAGAAGCATTGCTGGAGGAGGAAAAGTGTCCGGTGAACCTTGGGGTGGCAGGCCAATTTGGACCCATATCCCCACAGGAGCACTGGAGTTTTAGCTGGTGGAGGAACATATGATTGTCCCTGGAGACACCCTTCGGGCTCTGGTTCCCCTTGCTGGGTGTCCTGAACCAGGCTCTCCACCGCCCACTGGGCAGCTCTGAGCACACAGGAGGTAGGCAAGATGGTTTCTGTGGCGGTGTCTTCTTCTGTGAAGTACTTCTGAGAGAGGGCGTCTGGTTTGGTATTTTGTGAACTGGAACGGTACGTGAGGGTTGAACCTCCCCAGGTAGAGGGACCATCTAGCCTGCCGGGAGTTCAACCTCTTCGCTGAACAGAGATCAGACAGATTTTTGTAATCTTTCCAGACACTAAAGGGATGGGAAGCTGCTTCCAACCAGTGCCACCACTCTTGGAGTGCCAGGACCACTGCCAGCAGCTCATGGTTCCCCATGTCGTAATTTTGTTCTGCTGGGAACAGGCAACAGGAGAAGAATATGCAAGGGTGTCGTTTCTGGTCCGCAGGAGAGCGCTGGGAGAGGACAGCCCCCTCTTCCGAATATGAGGTGTTCAACTCCATCACGAACTGCAGTGTGTGGTCTGGGTGGATCAGTACAGGTGCATTGATAAACCTGGTTTTCAACTTGTCAAAAGTTGTTTGTGCACTAGGGGACCATTGGAAGGGTGTCTTGACAAATGTTAGCTGCGTAAGGGGGTCTGCTAGGTGGCTATAGTCCCAGATGATCCTCCTGTAGAAGTTCGCAAACCCCAGAAACCTTTGTAGTTGTTTATGTGTTGCTGGAACTGGCCAGTCTGCCACCGCTTTCACTTTCTCTAGATCCGGTTTTAACTGCCCTTTCTCCACGATGTACCCTAGAAAAAACATTGTGGAGACATGAAATTCACACTTCTCAGCCTTAATGTATAACTTGTTCTCTAGCAATCTGTGAAGGACCGTTCTTACGTGACGAACATGCTCGTCGTGATCCTTAGAGAAGATCAGGATGTCGTCTCGGTACATAAAGACGAATCGGTTTAGTATGTCCCTGAGAATGTCATTGACGAGTGCTTGGAAGACCGCAGGGGCTTTAGTCAACCTGAACGGCATCACTGGGTATTCAAAGTGCCCCAGGTGTGTGTTAAAGGTGGTGTTCCATTTGTCCCTCTTCCGAATCCATACTAAGTTGTAACCATTTCTCAAGTCTAGTTTGGTGAAGATAATGGTGTCATGGAGAGGAGTAACAGTCGAGTCGATGAGAGAAAGTGGGTATTTGTTTTTTACTGTGATGCTGTTGAGTCCTGTGTAGTTGATGCAGAGTTAGAGTCTTGTCCTTCTTTTCAATGAAGACCCCACGCCTACTGGAGATGAGGGCCAGATAAGCCCTGCTGCCAACGAGTCGGTGATGTATCATTCCATAGCCTCCCTCTCAGGTTTCGACAGGTTATATAGTCTATCAAGCAGTTGTATGGCTGGTGCGGTGGCAGCAAAAGAGCTTGGTCTTTACTGAACACCTCTTTTAAATCATCATATTTACAGGGGACACTAGTAAAATCGATCTTCTCCGCCAGGACTGGGGTTTGGGAAACTTGGAAAGGAACACTGGCCAGCAGGCAGTGTTGGTGGCAGCTGTCACTCCGATTGCGGATGGTGAGCATGGACCAGTCAATATGGGGATTATGGGTTTGCAACCAAGGCTACCATGGAAGTGAGCGGGGCCCGAAATGATGAACAGTTCTACATATTCGTGGTGGTCGCCCGATAGGTTGCGCTTGATAGGCTCCATCATGTGCGTAATGCGATCGATGAGTCGACCGTCTATGGCTACCACCTCTTTAGGGGTTTTGAACTTATACAGTGGGAGCTGAAGGAGCCTAACCAACTCTGCATCGACAAAATTGTCGATGGCACCTGAGTCAATGAATATTCGAACTGCATGTGTTTGTCATGCGAAGTGCAGCATACAGTTAATCTGGATGTGTTTCCAGGGAGATGAGGTGGCTCGGTTCACCTCGCCTCCACCCTTCCACCTACTGGCAAATCAGGCACCGCTGGACACTGGGTGAGGAAATGCCACTTCTCGGCGCAGTAAATGCAGAGGCTGTTCTTCAGTCAGTGTTGTGTTTCCTCTGGCGTCGGCTTGGGTCGGCCAAGCTGCATGGGCTCATGGTTGTCCGCTCAGGCTGGTGGGAAAGAGTCTGAGGAAGTTGGGAACGAGGTGGGAGGAGCGGTGTTGGACATCGCGGAACCGCTCGGAGACAGCGCGACGAGACCATCCAGCTCTTCAGGGATCTTTTCTAGGGTATCGGTGGCAACTGCTAACGCCCAAGAAGGGGCTTGATCCATAAGCAGGCTCATAACAAATGTGGTCTTAGCTTGATCTGTGGTGTACATGAGCAGCTGCTGACTGAAGAGAAGAGAGCACTGATAAAGGAACTGAGCACATGTGCCTATAGTGCCTGAATACCTTGCTGGCATGAGGCTGAGTGGCTCTCGGCACGTGGTGAGCAGGGGTGGTGCTGCTGCCGGCGCAAAAAGCGAAGGGTCGGTGGGTGGGGTCCGGGTGGCAAGCTGGGGGGCAGTGGTGTCAAACCTGCCGAGCTGAGCCATGATGGTGGTTGTTGAAGGTTGTCCAAAACCTGGTGCAGGGTGGAGTCGTGTTGGCCCGATAGGATAGGAGTCCCTAGCTGGACAATGCCTGCTTGAGCTGCTCCGCTGGGTACTTGTGGCCAGAAGATTCTGTTGTGGAGTGAACTTTTAGCCGGACCCAGAAATGCAGGAAATGGAGTAAACTGCAACAGGAACGATTTATTATTCTCAAAGGAAATACTGGAGACAGGTGACATTAACATTGCTGGTGATGGGGGAAATAATAAGCAACAAACAGTTGAGATGATGACGTGGAAAACTGGTTGAGCCCAGCTGTAACACAGAAAAATTAGTTGCGCAATGTGGGACAATCTTCTAGCACCTAGGTGAATGCGCTGCTTGTCTTTATAGAGAAGTAGATGAGGGCGTGGGATCAGGTGTGTAGGTCAACCACGCCCCTCGGCCGGAGCCTGCACCGCTGGGGAGAAAACAGAGTTAGAAGAGCCACCAAATTCAAAGTCTCCCAAAACACAGGCCATAACAATATAAGTTCAGTTGGAATAATTAACAGAAAAAGATTTTGATCGTTTAAAGTCTTTTTATTTACAACCCTTGCAGTAGCTTAAAAGTAATGGTAAAGGGTATACATGCCTTACACTCTTACAAGCAAAGTTTCAAACTGTACCAGAGATTTTCTATTCTCACTGCACAATCAATACCTTTCATTAATGCATGTACATGTCACATGTTTCATATTTTAGTATGTGTCTTTTCCTTGTGAACATTCATTCATTCATTCATTCATTCATTTGAACTGTTCAATCATACCAGGGTCACAGAGCAGCTGGAGCCTATAAGCCAACACACAACCATTCACACGCACACATAGGGGAACAACGAATTATATGCATGTCTCTGAAGTTTAGACTGTGGAAAGAAACCTGAGTACTTGGAATAAACCCACACAACCTGAAATCTGTAGCCAAAGACCAGTAGTTAAAACAGTCCAGGTGCTATGAGAGGTAGCCACTGCAGCTCTACAGTATTGTTTTGAATCGGAAAAAAATTGTAGAAGACACAGACTTAGAGGGTCACACATCAGCTGTGCTCTCATACATTAACTACTGCACTGAGAATGTGACCACAACAAGGACTGTTAAAATGTTCCTGAACCAGAAACCAAGGTTTAACGGTGAGACGTGAACCCTGCTTAGAGCAAGGATTATGTCTTCAAGTCAGAAGACCAGCAGGCTTACAAAGAGGCACGCCAGGCCCTACAAAAAAGAATCAAAAAAGATAAGCAGAAGTATAAACAACTCATCATGGAGCACTTTGATTAAAACAACACCAGGAATATGTGGAAGGGGATCAAGACACTCACTGGCTACAAGGACACCACACATCAGAAGACTCCTCGGACAGCACCTGCCAGATACCGTGAACCAGTTCTCTGCTTGCTTCGACCAACACAACATAGAGGGGCACACTTGTCCTGCACTTCCAGAGAGTGGAGAGAGAGAGAGAGAGAGAGAGAGAGAGAGAGAGTCAATGCGAGGAAAGCTACTGGTCCAGATAGAGTAAAAGGAACGGTAATAAAGCATGTGCAGATCAACTAGCATTTTTTTTCTTTACCACTATCTTTAACCTCTCACTACTGCAATGTATGGTTCCCGCCTGCCTCAAAACAGTATCATTTCAGTTCCTAAGAAGAGCGCAGCAAGCTACCTAAACGACTACTGCCCAGTTGCCATAACTCCCATCTTCACCAAATGTTTCAAGAGACTCGTCTTGTCTCACATTAAGACTGCCATCACTGTTCATCTCAATCTACATCAGCCGGACTTTCTCAGTAACTGACCTCAAAATGTCAGGATAGGAGAAAACATTTCCTCCACTCCCATCCTGACCTGTGTTCTTAACGCCCTCCTCTTCTCCCTCTTCACATGTGACTGTTCCCCCTCTCACACCATCAACGCCTTCATCGAATTCACAGACGACACTATTATCATAGATTTGACTATGGATAACGAGTCAGCCTACTCTAAGGTGGTACTGTATCTACGGCGATGGTGTGAAAATAACAATCTGGTACTAAATATATCATATACCAAGGAAATGGTAATGTACTTTAGATCAAATCAAACTGAACACTCTGCCATCTACATTAAATGGAGAGAGGGTAGAGAGGGTGGAGTGCTTCAAGTTTCTTGGAGTCCACATCTCTACTGACTTCACCTGGACCACAAACATTTCTCGCCAGGTGAGGAAAGCACAACTAAAGATGTACTTGATCAGGAAGCTCGCACAAACACATCTACCCCGAGCCCTACTGATGAAATTTTACTCCTTTGCCATGGAGAACCTTCTGATCTATTTCTGTACAGTGTGGTTCAGGAGCTGTACTGCAGAGGAGAGGAAGACCTTCAGCAGGTGGTGAGGATGGCAGAGCAGGTAACTGGAACTACACTACCCTCTTTCAGTGACATTTACACTGACAGACTTCAGAGGTGAGCCACTGAAATTATCAGGGACTCCACTCACCCTGAACCCTCCCCCCACACCCCCAACCCACCCCTGCACTCTGGAAAAAGGTACAGGACACCCCTTTCTGGCTCAGACCATATTCCTGGACAGTGCAGCACTCATGTTTAAGTGCAATATTTATGTTTAAGTTTCAAGTGCAATATTCATTTTTAGAGCAGGTATCCAACATCATAACATTTTAGCATCATGCACCTTATTAATTAAATTCATTAAATTTACTTATATAAATATATCATATAGCAAGGAAATGATAATGGACTTACAAAATTAAAATATAAAATTAAAATAATTAATTAACTTAATTAAAAATGCTATCTAGGGGGGCAGTGGTGGTCTAGTGGTATAGGGCGCTGGATCGCTGATCCAAAGGTTGGGGGTTTGAGTCCCACTCTCCACAAGGTTGTCACTGTCCCCCCCCCAGTGCAACTAACTGGGTTATCAAAGGCCAACCATGTCTCACTGTCTATCGTGAGAGGCATGTAAAAGAACCATTTCTGACTTTCGACAAGAGTAGGCTGTAAAGCCGTCGGCATGTTTCCGCCCTGCAATGGCCTGGCGAGCTGTCCAGGGTGTACTCTGCCCTCGCCCGGAGTTGGCTGGGATGGGCGCCAGCCTCCCCACAACTCTAATTGGGATTAAGCGGTTACAGAAAATGAACTGAACTAAACTGAAAATGATATTTCTTATCCAATGTATTTCATGCACCTTTGACATATCATTTCCCCTTTTGTATATGTATGTCTTTAAATGTGTACATATATGAATAGATATACAGGTGTATATGGGATACGTGCATGTTTATGTGTTTATACGTGTACATATAAGTATGTGTGTATATATGTGTATGTAGGTATATGCACATGTATCACTTAGCGTAGTGTATTAGTTGTCTTTTTTTGCATTTTAAAAAATAAATACTGCTGAACACAGCGCTGCGAAGCTGATTTTAATTGTTCATGCAACGGCTGACAATAAAGATCTCTTATCAAGCAACAAGAATAACATGCATATTCCTCATAAGAACACCATTGTGGAGTCTGGGAATCAAACCCAGGACCTTCTTGCTTTGAGGCAGATGTGATAACCACAGTACCACCTTGCTGCCTTGCTGATTATGGTATAAGCTTTTAGATTACACTTTACAGGGCGGCACGATGACATAGTGGTTATCTGGCTCACAGCAAGAAGGTCCTCAGTTCAAGTACCGGCCTCAGGTGTTTCTGTGTGGTGTTTGTATGTCCCTGTGTTGGCTTGGGTTTCTTCTGAGTACTCTGGTTTCAAAGACATGTCCATAAGGTCAGCTTCCAAACCAGAGATTGACATCCAACTTCCCACAACCCTAAGAGAGGTAAGCAGTTAGGCAAATGAATGAGTGAGATATCTTTTAATGGTCCTCCTTACATTACAAGTGTCCAAAACATTATCGTACTCTATCATAGTACAGTCGGCCCTCTTCTTACGAAATCAATCCGTTCCAGAGCCCTTTTCTTTCCCTGGATTTTTCGTAAGTAGAGGCGCATTTTACATGTAAACTGCATGAGTCGTTTCAAGGCTCCCAATACGACCCCATAAACCCTTTAAAAATGATAAAAGTACATCAATTTTGTATGAAATATGAATATGTATGAAATCTGTGTTAAAAGTAAAAGAAAATTGTTTATTAAACCATTTAAACATTTTATTAACATATTAAATCATTTTATTAACATATTATTATTAAACCATTATTAAACATTTTTTAACTAACCAATTTTTTTTTATTAACCAAACCAAACAATATTAAACATTATTAAACATTTGGGACGCGCTCCGCCGAGTGTGGGCGGTGTCATGGCTGACACCGGAGCTTTTAGGGCGGAACGTGGCTTGTTCGGACTTCCGATCTGTCAAGTAGGTAAGTGTGCTTTGAACTTGTTTAGTACTCAACATTCACTTGTTTGCTTGAGGGATCGGAGGTCTGGATGAGCCGCGCCCAGTCTCGGGGGCTCTGGTGTCGGTCACGACTATACTCATAAAGCTTGTTTGTCACACCCATGAAGGAGAGCTGTACTGTTCGTTCGTGAGTTTCGTGAGTTTTTTCATCATTGCAGCTTATTTTTCATTTTTTAAGTTGTTTAATTCAGTAAATGTTTAATAAACGTGTTTGTATGTCCCTGTGTTGGCTTGGGTTTCTTCTGAGTACTCTGGTTTCAAAGACATGTCCATAAGGTCAGCTTCCAAACCAGAGATTGACATCCAACTTCCCACAACCCTAAGAGAGGTAAGCAGTTAGGCAAATGAATGAGTGAGATATCTTTTAATGGTCCTCCTTACATTACAAGTGTCCAAAACATTATCGTACTCTATCATAGTACAGTCGGCCCTCTTCTTACGAAATCAATCCGTTCCAGAGCCCTTTTCTTTCCCTGGATTTTTCGTAAGTAGAGGCGCATTTTACATGTAAACTGCATGAGTCGTTTCAAGGCTCCCAATACGACCCCATAAACCCTTTAAAAATGATAAAAGTACATCAATTTTGTATGAAATATGAATATGTATGAAATCTGTGTTAAAAGTAAAAGAAAATTGTTTATTAAACCATTTAAACATTTTATTAACATATTAAATCATTTTATTAACATATTATTATTAAACCATTATTAAACATTTTTTAACTAACCAATTTTTTTTTATTAACCAAACCAAACAATATTAAACATTATTAAACATTTGGGACGCGCTCCGCCGAGTGTGGGCGGTGTCATGGCTGACACCGGAGCTTTTAGGGCGGAACGTGGCTTGTTCGGACTTCCGATCTGTCAAGTAGGTAAGTGTGCTTTGAACTTGTTTAGTACTCAACATTCACTTGTTTGCTTGAGGGATCGGAGGTCTGGATGAGCCGCGCCCAGTCTCGGGGGCTCTGGTGTCGGTCACGACTATACTCATAAAGCTTGTTTGTCACACCCATGAAGGAGAGCTGTACTGTTCGTTCGTGAGTTTCGTGAGTTTTTTCATCATTGCAGCTTATTTTTCATTTTTTAAGTTGTTTAATTCAGTAAATGTTTAATAAACGTGGCGTGCTCTGCTGAATGCGGGCAGTGTCATAGCCGACGCCGGAGCTTTTGAGACGGGGCGCAGCTAATCCGGACCTCCGATCCCTCAAGTAGTTAGGTGCACTTTGAATACTTGTTTAGTACTCAACATTCACTTGTTTGCTTGAGGGATCGGCGGTCTAGATGAGCCGCATTTTGCCCACATTCGACAGAGCGTGCCACATTTATTAAACATTTACTGAATTAAAGAACTTAAAAAACAAAAAATAAGCTGCAAGGAGCATTCTCAAAAACGTACGAAACTCACAAAACAACAGTACATTTCTCCTTTACGCGTGTGACAATCTTTATGGATTCAGTACTATGGAGATTCAGCTCCCTCCTGGCCAATGGGAGGCCAATGGGAGGCCAGTGGGGCGGGATGTTGGGAGACAGCCAATGAGAAGGCAATTCGCGCATTGTTTGAATGTTTGAATGGCGCGTTTGAATGTTTGAATGGCGCGTTTGGTGCTTTTCTTAAGAAGAACTTGTTTCGTATACAGAGGAAAAAAATTTAGGAAAATGTTTTTTGTATACTGGATTTTTCGTATTCTGGGGATTTCGTTAGAAGCGGACCGACTGCATTAATCATGTGACCTAAACTACAAACTTGAGCACACCTCTGAAATCCATGAAATGCAATACCTGCAAAGCATCTCTATAAAGCTACAAACATAAATGCTTAAGAGACTTTGGTTGGAAAATTATTGTAATGATTAATATGTTCAGCTGGAAACAATCCCCTTAACACTACCTAATTTAACTTAAACATCTATGTCATAAGATGAATTGGAAAAGATGTTACTGGGGTTTAGAATGGAAAAATTTCTATCCTGGAACAAGCAAAGAACACTAATATTCCAAATGTACAGACTGAATACCTCATACCATCGATGGAGATTTTTCTTCCTTATTGGCACAGACATGAAATTTATGTTCAAATGGGGAATGAATACTCAGGTTCATAAGGTCCATATCAAATCCACATTTCGAGGGAGCTTCAATTCCCAAGCATTATACCCTTGTGCAGACATTAACGTTTTCATGCTTGTTGCGGGAAGTCCTCTCGTTTTTAGACAATCCTGGATGGTCAGCAGTATCCCTGTCTCTGCTAAATGCAAAGTCAGGTCTTCATTCACTACAGACTCACTGTCACTGGAATGCACAGATGTTTGTTTACATGTAGATCTAGAATTCTTTCTCAGCTTAAATGCTCTCCACCTATGAATAACAATACACACAAATTACCAACCAACATGCTTACACAAATTCAAAACACTTCATTCTCTGTTAATTCACGGATACAGAAATCTACTTATCTGACCATGATTTTTTTTATAGCAGCACTGTTATCCCTCTTGATCTAAAATGACACTGGGCAGTGGTGGTCTAGTGGTTAGGGTGCAGGATCACTGATCCTAAGGTTGGGGGTTCGAGTCCCCACAAGGTTCTCACTGTCCCCAACAGTGCAGCTAACTGGGTTATCAAAGGCCGGCCATGTCTCTCACTGTCTATGGTGAGAGGCATGTAAAAGATCCATTGCTGACTTTCGTGAAGAGTAGGCTGCAAAGCCGTCAGCATTTTTCTGTCAGTCTAGGAACCACCACAGCCGTCTCAGCCAGCTGAGCCACCATGGAAGGGACCTAGGGGATCAGCCAACATGAACTGTGTCTCGCTATACAAAAAATACTCGGCGCAGGTGAGGAGAAATAACTCTTCACTGTCTTTGAATTTGAAGAACAGAGCCATCACAAAATGACATAAAAGTCATTCACGGCAAACAAATATGGTGACGATTATTTATGAAATTTATTATTCTGGGAGCATAAACAGCTGTCACAGTGCATTTTACTGTGCAGAAGAATCACACTGAAACATCCTGTTAGCAGCATGTACTGGTTGCCTGTATTGATTAAGCCACTTCTAGAATCCAATTTGCCATCCAATTGGATAAATACAATTAAATTTGACTCAGCTTTGCACATTACTTTATCTTGCAAAAACAGACACATTAATTTTGGAGCCCTACGATAGCTAGGTGAGCTTTCCAGGGTGTACTCTGCACTCACCCAATCAGCTTAGATGGGCACCAGCCTTCCTCTGACCCTAATTAGGATAAGTAGTTCAGGAAATTACTGATTAATTACTTTTTGAAGTTAAAATGGTAATATCTTCATGCATGAATTGGTCACTACAATGTCTTAACCCCACTGAAAATCCTTGGGATATGGTAGAGAAGACATTTAAAGTTATAATTTAAAGTTATATCATTTTGGCAGACTCTCTTAGCCAGCGCAACTTTATGTTTTTTTTTTTTTTTTATACAGCTGAGCTACTGAGAGTTAAGAACCTTGCTCCAGGTCCCACAACAGTGGTAGCTTGTTGATACTGGAGCTTGAACACCTGATCTTCAGCTCAGTAAGCAAGTGCTTTTACCAATCATCTTTACAGTGTAGTTCTCTCGTGATCAATTTTTGAAACATTAATGCAATTCTGGATGGAAATAAATCTTTTGACATTGCATAAGGTAGTTTAAACCATACCATGACAAAAATGAACCATAATCAAAATAAATGCATTCCAGTTAAGCATTAGGGGTGACTTTAATGTGACATAGAGGCCAGTAGCATAGTGGTTAGAGTGCTGCGCTCATGATCAGGAGGTTGTGAGTTCCAATCCCACTGAGACCCTCACTGTGCTAAGACCCCTGGGCAAGGTCTCAATTACAAGTGTGCCTCTGTTCACCCAGCAGTATAAATGGGTACCAGTAAAAATATACTGGGAAGGTAACCTGCGATGGACTAGCGTCCCATCCAGGGGGAGTTGAACTCCTGGTCGCTTCACGCGACGGAAACCGGGGATAAGCACCGGCCTGATGTGCCGCAAGGCTCGGGTGTAAAAACCCGACAGACTTTACCTTACCTTAATGTGACATAATAGAAAATGGTCCACATACAATACATGCATTTTATTAACGAGGAGGTACTAAACCTATAATGGTGACTTAAGAATAGAGCAATTGTCAGACTCCAGGCTCTTCCCTTACATAAATATAAAGTAAGAGGGTTAAATGTGAATAAAAGTCTGTGACTGTTACTTCATTCAAAATTATTTTTACGTGGCAAAAAAAATCAAAGCAGGCTTGAGAGCCACACAAAGTGTGTGATTCTCTGATAACAATGATGATGAGGAAGAGGAGGTGTAGAAGGAGGAGGAGGAGGAGCGTGATTATGACAACTTTGATAATGAGTCCCTTTTTGTGATGATCTTAAGTTTTCCATAGCCAAAGGCAGGGTTCATACAGTGCTATGAACAACTTGAAATGATTTACCACTGACTGAGGGCAGACAACAAAAGACTGTTATATCAGTGAGCCCATTGTGTGTGTGAGATTTGAAGTCCTATAAATACTTTGATTGTTGACATTTTCAGGTGCATACTGAACATTCCTTTTGGGCTGCGTTGGGTATGACATCATGGGGAACAGTTTAAGAGGGGTATTAGCTTAAGAATTAGCCATTTCACCAAAGCAGAGAAAACAAAAATATTGTTTAGATATTATGATTAAGGGAATCATTGTCTACTGGTGATTTGATCGTAAAGTTTAATCTGCAAAATCAAAGTCATGTCTGTTTACCTACAGCATTGTTTGTGCTTTTCAAAAAGACACTCCCTGACTATCCAGGAATCAAGAAACTCCTTGTTAACTACTCATAGTGAGCGGAAAAATCTGATTTGCATGGTTCATTCATTAACAAAGCAGTGGCATTTCTGTGAACCAACATATTTATCTATTACATCAAGTAACCAAACCAAAACCTCTGCCAAGCCTCACTTCTACTTTAGAATTACAAACGATTTACATTTACAGCATTTTAGCAGACACTCTTATCCAGAGTGACTCACAGAAGTGCTTTAAAGTCTCTATCAGTGAATATATTCCTATACTGGTTTGTTAGAACATAGATTAAGTATACCATACAAACCACATGTCCAAGATTCATAATATCTTTCAGCAATCATTACATTGCAGCTTCCCCAAATAAGGAACATTTTAGCTATGAGTTGTTAATCTGAGCATGCCTGAAGTAATGGCAGTGGATTCCACATCACTTGCCTAATGTTCTATGATGAAGAAATATTGTCCAAGTAATATCAGCTACTTCTTGATGTTGGCTGAATCTGTATTAGTTGAGGCAAGGGTAAGTGGTCATGCTGTTAAGTACCATGCCAGAGGCAAGATTAGATTTGTGGGTTGGGAAATGGAGCTATGTACAGAGATAGCCAGCCCTTTTCCTCTGTGTGTGTCAATGCTCAGGCCTTGGGAGCGGCTGGAGCATTTAGGATAATTATTCCTGAGTCATAGATACTCAATTGAGAAACAGAGGACCCTTCAAAAAGAGGTGTGACCTCTTTAAATGTGCTGGACTAGTATGTGAAATCCAAAATGTTGGGCACATGATGAAATTATGACTTTAGGGTGGAGTAGGAATGTTAGGATTAGACAATGTCTCTGGAAAGCATGACTAGATAAAATAGTTTGAGGTGATTACTACATTGAGCTTAGGATAATCCAGTCTGTCTTGAGGACCCATAGATGTTAAAATAATTATTTCTCCCTTTTCAACTGATGCTGTCTTATACCCTATGCTTTCATAGGAAAACAAAATGCTCTCTTTTCAAGGCTTGTCTAGACTTGGTAATGATGTGAGACCTTCATGCTTTTTCATTGTTAGTAACAGTGAGCTGTAGAATGAAATGCACTATGTCGTAGACATGCATCTAGAGATAAGAGACAAATGAAGATCTCCACAAAGATTCATCAGTCATTGTGCATATGCTCACGTCACTCCTCTTTTTTCAGATTGTCTGAGAGGAGATCTGAACAGGAAAGAATACATAACAATACTGCACTAGACAGAATAAGGTTCAGCCATTCTTGAGATGGGTGGTTTCAGAGCCCAAGCTATGCTTTGAGGTGAGTCCGACTATATCTCGAAGACATCTCTCCACCTCACGCACCAGCTCAGGCTCCTTCCCTGCTAAATATTCCATGTCTCAAGAGTCCGAATGACGATTGGTCCGATAGAATCCATGCCTTTAGCTGCCACCCAACTCACACTGCACCTGACCCCTATAGCTCCTCTTCCATGTAGTGGGTCCATGGAGAGGTGGACACATGTCTCCATTTCTGACTGGGCCCAGCCGAGCTCTATGGGCAGATGCCCAACTACCAAGTGCTCGCCTTTGAGCCTCACCCCCAGGCCTGGCCCCAGAAGGAGACCCCAGTGACTCATGTCCAGGAAAGAGAAATTGTGTGTCTTTCTTCATAGAGGTCTTTTAAACCGCACTTCGTCTGGACCTTCACATGGGACCTCTTTGCCTTGGCTGACTCTACCAGGGGAATAATGCCCCCAACAAACTTAGCTACTAGGATCATTAGGTCATTTGTGCCTGTTGTGGCAGTAACACCCAAACGCAGTAGTGCAGTAGTGGACACTTGCATTGAAAGGGGCTGTCCAGCTGAAAAAGGAAAGTCTCATTGGTCTGTGGAACTCCCGAGGCAACAGACAGGTACTGGCAGGCCAAACAATCTGCAGCCCGAGCTGTCACTGATGCAAAATCTCGGGCGTGGGAGGAGTCTGGTGATGGCCTGAAATGCGATTAACAGTTGGCCGCAAAAAGGTTCTGGACCACCATCTGATGCCTCAGGAGGGGGAAGCAGTTCTCCACAAATACTGTTTACAGTGTAAGTGGGGAGCTGCTCACCTCAACTGGGGATGGTGTCAGGAGGTGGAAGGAATACTTATGGGACCGCCTCAATCCCACCAACACACCCTTCATGGAGGAGGAAAACCCTGGGGATTTGAGTAGGGTCAATTCCATCTGGAGCTGAGATCGCTGAGGTATTTAAAAAAGCTCCTTGGTGGTCGGGCTCCAGGGATGGATGAGATGAATATCTCAGGGATCTGGATGTTGTAGGCCTGTCTTAGTTGACATGGCTCTGCAATATTGCGTGGTCATCGGCAGCCATACCTCTGGATTGGCAAACCGGGGTGGTAGTCTGTCTTTTTAAAAAGGGTGACTGGAGGAGGTGTTCCAATTACCATGGAACCACACTCCTCAGCTTACTCGGGAAAGTCTGTCGAGGGGTACTAGAGAAGAGGATCCAACTGATAGTTGAGCCTCGGATTCAGGAGAAACAATGTGGTTTTCGTCCTGGCCGCGGCACTCTCGAGCAACTCTATATGCTCTACAGTATCCTGGGAGAAGCATGGGAGTTTGCCCAATCTGTCCACGTTTGATTTGTGGCTTTAGAGAAGGCTAAACTGTGTCCCTCAGGCTATCTTGTGGGGTGTGCTCTGGGAGTACTGTGTTCCGGACTCGTTGCTATGGGCCATTTGGTTGCTATATCACCAGAGCCAGAAATTGGTCTGCATTGGTAACAACAAGTCGAATTCATTTCCAGTGTGCGTTGGAGTCCGCCAAGGCTGTCCTTTGTGACTGATTCTGTGCATAATTTTTAAGGACAGAAAATCTAGGAGCAGCCAGGTTGAGTGGTTCTGGTTTGGTTTCCAGCAAATTGAAGCGAATCGCAGTCAAATGCGAAGCAGCCGGGATGGAAATCAGTACCTCCAAGTCCGAGGTCATGGTTCTCAGCCAGAAAAGGGTGGAATGCACCCTCTGGGTCTGGAAAGAGGTCCTGTCCCAAGAGGAGGAGTTCAAGTATATAGGGGTCTTGTTCACGAATGAGGAAGTCATGGAGAAGGAAATCGACAGCTGGATTGTTGCAGCCTCTGCTGTAAAGCGGAGCCTATACCAGTCCATTGTGATGAAGAGGGAGCTGAGACACAAGGCAACGCTCTCAAGTTACCAATTGATCTACCTTCCAAACCTCTTCTATGGTCACGAGCATTGGGTATTGAACGAAAGAACAAAATCGCGGATACAGGTGGCTGAAATGAGCTTCCTTCGCCCAGTGGCGGGGCTCTCCCTTAAAGATAGGGGGAAAAGCTCAGACATTCGGGAGGGCTCAGAGTAGAACCGCTGCACCTCCTCATTGAGAGGAGCCAGTTGAGGTGGCTCAGGCATCGGTACAATACCTCCTGAACTCCTCTCCAGTGTGATGTTTCGGGCATGTCCAAACAGGAAGAGACCCAGAGGTCGACCTCAAACACGCTGGAGGGATTATGTCTCTCTGCTGGTCTGGGAACGCCTCAGTGTCCACCTGGAAGAGCTGTAGGAAGTGGCTGGGGAGAGGGACATCTGGACCTTATTGCTTAGGCTTCTGTCCTTGCAATCTGACCCCGGATTAAGTGGAGGAAGATAATAATGATGATGACTGCACTTGAAGTTTATCCCATAATAAAAGGCCCAGTGGCTATATCTTTTAGGTTTTTCTTCTGAATGCTGCACTGATTGTAAGCTTTTCGTGTTAGCTATGCTTAATAAATGCCTACCCAGAACAAACAAATATTTACCAAAAACAGTATTAGAAAATACAGTGTTTGAAAAAACAGTATTAGTAGAATCTAAAATTTAATTGGAATTAAAACATCTATACAGTAATTGAAAAATGAGTTACAAAGAAAAGTTTTGAATGAGAATAAGAACATGCAAACTCCACACAGATGCCCACGCCATACCTGAGACTCAAGCCCATGACCTCCTTGCCATGATGCAGACATGGTAACCACTATACTACAACAGGTCAATTCAACTAAAAGCACTTTTTACAACTGTCAATGTCACAATGCAAATAGTACACAAACTTGATTAAGAATTTAAACTTAAATCCTGCACATCCCATGTTTTCCCTTATTTTGTCTGTAAGAGAAAAAAGTGTGTGTGTGTGTGTGTGTGTGTGTGTGTGTGTGTGTGTGTGTGTGTGTGTGTGTGTGTGTGTGTGTGTGTGTGAGAGAGAGAGAGAGAGAGAGAGAGAGAGAGAGAGAGAGAGTAGAAATTTGTATTTTTATTCAGCATGGGTTTCCACCTATTTTTTTTTTTTTTTTGCTTCTTATTTATTTATTTATTTATTTTTTTTGCTGTTTAAAAAACTTGCTCAAGGATGCCTCACTGTCTTGTTAGTCACCCTACTGAATCAATGTTTTCCCAATTTCAAATGCACCCGAAGTGTGTAACATATGTATGTATTTTTTAGTGTCTATGAAAAGGAGAGAGCCAAAGAAAAGCACAAGAAAGATGAAACTCCAAAGGAAGTCTTATGTGAATTTAATTAAATGATGTGAAAATTTGTGCTTTATGTTTACAGCTACTACATGAAATGTAAAACAAGCCACGACACATGAAGCATACTCAGTATATATTTGCCATCTATACCTGGACACAATTTTTTTCTTAGGGACCTGGACTACTGATTTGCCCATGTGAAATGATGTTATAATGTGCACATGGTTTACATCGAAAAAAATCCTAGACAACCTTTGATGAAGTCATGTTCAAAAGAGTAGCACAGTGGTCTGTCTGCCTTGAAGCGAGAAGTTGGTTTTGCATCTCGGGTTCGGAGAGAGCGTTTCTGCATGTATTTTGCATGTTTTAGCTGTACTTGTGTATTTTTTCCTATGGGTACTCCAGTTTCCTCCCACAGTACAAAGAATATGCACATTAGACTAATTGGCTGTCCTAAATAACCCTAGTGTGCAATGGAATAGCAAACTGTTGAGGGAGTTGTGATCTGTGAGATAGGCTCCAGCCTCCTCATGTCCCTAGTAGGATTAAACAGTTTAGCAAATGAATAAAGGATGAATGTTTGTTTAATATCATAAACTTGGGGTTTGTCCAATCAAATAAAAATTCAAACCATTTATTTCCTTTATGTGTGATAATGCATACTGCAAAATATCTTGCAGCGATAGTACTAAAGCTATTGTGACAGTTATCTATTTGTATCTGTCCCTGCTGAAAGCTTGAGTCAATAGCAATAAGAGCAGCTTGTGTTGACACAAACCAGGCGAAGGCCCAGATCTTTGAGAGTCAAATCAACAAACATTGATGAGATTCTGCATGGTTCATGGTGGACAGAGAACTCTCTTTCTACTTGTGACTCTGCATGCATAGCACTGTTTTCTACTAGCCAGTTACTTCAGAGATTAAAGTTTACTCTCATACTTAAACTATGAACATAATTATCATCATTCCATGTACAAAAGAAATCACGTTGAATAAAATGTACATTTGCATGCATCCAGTTGGTGTTATTAATCTATAGATACAACTGCATAACTGTTCAACTGCCTTAAAATAGTGAAATTACTACAAACTGGATTCCAAAAAAGTTGGGACACTATACAAATTGTGAATGAAAGCTGAATACAATGATGTGGAAGTGCCAAATTTCAGCATTTTATTCCAACTAGAACATAGATGACAGTGTCAGAATTTTAAACTGAGAAAATGTATAATTTTTTATGGTAAAAATATGTTGATTTTAAATTTTATGGTGTCAACAAATCTCAAAAAAGTTGGGACAAGGCCACTTTCTCCACTTGAGGCATCCCGTCTTCTTCTTACAACAGTCTGCAAACATCTGGGAACTGAGGAGACAAGTTTCTCAAGTTTAAAAATAGGAATGCTGTCCCGTTCTTGTCTAATACAGGCCTCTAACTGTTCAACTGTTTTGGGCTTTCTTTGTTGCACCTTCCTCTTTATGATGCGCCAAATTTTCTCTATAGTTGAAAGATCTGGACTACAGGCTGCCCATTTCAATACCCGATGTTATGGTCTGTGTTATTTGGCAGCTTTTAACCCTCTTTCGCTCTCCTTATGCCCTGCATGCGCTGGCAAGGGGCGTGGCTGTCACACGCAGGCGGAGTGCAGACAGCACACCTAATTCCACTCAGCCATCAGCGGGCTATAAAGATGAGCGGCGCTCCTCCCAGCACTAGAAGATTGTCCCTCCAAACGAGCCCGTTTCCCCGTGATCTCTCTGGCTCTATGGTTTCAGCTCCGTGCTCGACCAGTTCCCGCTTTGATATTTTCCCTGAGTGATTTTGGTTCTCGGGTTTCCCCTCACCTCTACGGTGATCATGATTCCCCATACTCCAGTGCCTGCTCTTTGTTCAATAAAGGTCATTTGTATCATTATACTCGATCTCCTGCATCTTTGGGTCTGACTGAAAGCCGGTGTCACACCTGGATCCTTTTCCTACACAGCCATGATGTGGTAATTAATGCTGCAAGTGGTCTAGCATTATCATGTCGAAAAATGCAAGGTGTTCTCTGAAAGAGACAACATCTGGATGGGAGCATATGTTGTTCTAGAACCTGAATATACCTTCCTGCATTGACTGTGCCTTTCCAGATGTGCAAACTGCCCATGCCACATGCACTCATGCAACTCCATACCATCACAGATGCAGGCTTCTGAACTGAGCGCTGATAAGAACTTGGGTTGTCCTTGTCCTCTTTAGTCCGAATGACATCCCATGTGGCGTCCCAGTTTTCCATAAAGAACTTCGAATCGTGACCACAGAACAGTTTTTCACTTTGCCACACTCCATTTTAAATGACCCCCAGCCCAGAGAAAACACCTGTGTTTCTGTGTCCTGTTCAAAAATGGCTTCTTCTTTGTACTGTAGAGTTTCAGCTGGCAATGGCAGATGGCACGAGATATTGTGTTCACCGACAATGGTTTCTGGAAGTATTGCTGAGCCCATTCTGTGATTTCCCTTATAGTAGCATTCCTGTTTGTGGTGCAGTGCTGTTGAAGGGGTTGAAGATCACAGGCATCCAGTATGGTTTTTCGGCCTTGACTCTTACGCACAGAGCTTGTTCCAGATTCTCTGAATCTTTGGATGATGCTATGCACAGTAGGTGATGATATCTTCAAACTCTTTGCAATTTTTCATTGGAAAACACATTTCTAATATCGCACCACTATCTTTCTGAGCAACGTTGGGGGAATTAGTAATCCGCTACACATCTTTGCTTCCGAGAGACACTGCCACTCTGAGAAGCTCTTTTTATACTCAGTCATGTTGCCAATGGACCTCATTAGAAATAATTGGTCTTCCAGCTGTTCGTTATGAGTGCAATTGACTTTTTTAGCCTCTTATTGCTACCTGTCACAACTTTATTTGATTTGTTAGCATGATGAAATTTATTTAATTTTCTCAGTTTAAATTTTTGACCTGTCATCTATCTTCTATTCAGAATAATATATTAACATTTGGCACTTCTACATCATTGCATTCAGTTTTTATTCACAATTGGTATAGAGTGCCAATGTTTTTGAAATACAATTTGTACATGTTTATTGTAATACAAGTTTCTTTGTAAGATCCTACTTTACTGAAAATGTGCACTGTAAATACATAAGATCTGAGAATCTGGTAAACAACTATGTAGGTGGGACCGCAGATAAGATCCAAAAGTTGGCATACATGCTTTAACAAAACACACAGCTAGTAAAACTGTGTATACATACATTCCATAGCTGAGGTTTGGTCATAAACATTTTTGATAGCTATGTAGTATCCAAGGGATCATTACTTGTGAATACATGCATCGCGTTACTTGGAACTCACTACACTCAAAAAATGTGTAAAAGAAAATATCATCAGAATCGTGTGTGTGTGTGTGTGTGTGTGTGTGTGTATGTGTGTGTGTGTGTGTGTGTGTGTGTGTGAGTGTGTGTGTGTGTGTGTGTGTGTGTGTGTGTGTGTGTGTGTGTGCATGTGTGTGTGTTGGAGGGTTGGTATTAGACATGTATTTATGTCTTTGGAGGAGACAACAAATATTATCCGAGCAATGTGATGATAGGGAGACAATACTGATGTTATATTATGGAAATATTTGCTGTTTACTATAATATTCTATATTCAATTATCAATATTTTTATCAAAAACTAGCCAAAGGTTATTGTTAGAGGATTATTTTGTTAAAGGATTATTTAGCTACAAATTAACTACAGTGATACTCAACTTCAAAGCAATACATGCAATGTGTTGTATTGTGGATAATTCATCCACTTGCTTGATTTAATACATGTTCAATTGCTCGAGGTGAAAAGAAAATTTGAAATTTTTGCATTAGGTTGTTAATAGGCCTAAGTGCTGTTGAAGATCCACTTTGGAATTTGGCCTGATAGTGACAATGCACATACAGTACTTGTCACAGTAACAGGAACTGACAAATTAGGATGAAGGCTAAGACAGTAACAAAAACTGACTCCGTCTTGTTAAAATAATACTACTACTGTCTACAGCAGCACAATGTTCAGGAGCTTATATAAACAGAATATGGTAAACAGAACACAAACTATTGCCTGCCACTATGTGATGCTTGATAATTACCTTAACAACCCAAGCAGTATAACAACTAGGGCTACACAATAAAACTGGTTTATCGGTTGCTAACATTCAAACAATACGTACAGTAGGCCCTTGACTATTCGCGGTTTTGCACTCGCGTATGCGCATATTCGCGGACTGCCGAGCAACTGTCACATAATTCAAATTCAGCCAATGGCTGTCCTCCTAACTGCTGATTGTTTGAGATGAGGAAAAAGGGGGCGTATACATCATTTTTTTTTAGTGTGTTTTAATTACCAGCTGAGCTCTATGATGCCAAATGCTGGCTGAGCACCAGAAAAAGGTAATGACGTTGGATGTCTCTTCTGAAGAAATAAGACTATCTCCGGAAGAAACGACAGTTTCCTCTGAAGTGCCTGAAGAGGAATAATCATCTGAACTGTTGGAAAATACTTTAATATCAAAGTCTTTTTCAATTATTATTGCAGTACAGTACCTAGGTTAATGTTTAGAATGTTTGTGTGTGGGATTTTATGTACTGTGGTGTAGCATGTTTATCATTTTGTTTTGTTTATCCAATGTATTACATTTCATGTTCTTTTAAGTTCTTTTTGTTATGGTCTGTGTTTTTGGGGGACTTTAATTTTGGAAGCTGTGCCTCTAACTGTTTTCTCTCTGCTTCGGCTGAGGGGCGTGGCTGAGCTGCTTGGTGGCACACACCTGAATTCACTCTTCTCATCTACTCTCAATAAACACAAGCACGCTCATCGCCGCGACAGAGGATTAACTCACATCACGTCACTGCTTCTTTTGTACTGTAACTCTCTAACTCTCTAACTCTAAAACTCTGTTTTCTACCCGCTCCGGCTGAGGGGGTGGCTGAGCTGCTCGGACTGAATGCAGTCCTCATCTACTCCCTATAGACACAAACCGCACGCTCACCTCAATTGAAGCACGCTGCTTAAGTGCTTCCCCTTTGAATAATAAATGCACCCTGGCATCTCACGCTGCCTCGGAAATGCGCCTCACAAATAGTAATGCAATATATCGCTCTAGTGGGCATTTTTGAAAACTACAGTGCTGTATATTTCAAGGAAAATACATTTAAAGGTGTTCTTTTATATATATATATATATATATATATATATATATATATATATATATATATATATATATATATATATATATATATATATATATGTGCTGTATAATGTATTTATTTTATTATCAATAAATATCACAGTAAAAAACTTTTAAAAGTTTTTCTGAATCATTACTACATTTTACTACGTTAATACTGTATTAATGAGTAAGACTGTCTACAGAATGTGTTTAAGAAGCATATTTTAGCGCAAGTAATAGATCCATAGTAGTTTACTTCCGGTTGATCATTTGCGCATGTAATATTATACATGGGGTTTTACTTCCAGGTATAGAACTTGCAGATTATGTTCATTTGCGGGAGGGGTAGCAACCAAGTCCTCGTGAATAACGAGGGCCTACTGTATTTCGATACTCTGAAGCAAAACCGGTTTTTGACATGCATTCAGAAAACTTTGGAACAGTAAAAGAACTTCAGCCATTCCCACTGAAGATAAGTGGTTACAGCAGAGGATGACAGCTTTTCTATCGTGTCAAAGAGTAAAGTTAAAGCTTCTGTTTGGAAGCATTTCAGATTGAAAAAGCATATCTCAGATGGAACCAGGGTTGTAGTAAGGCATAAATGTGGATGTATGGCGTATACTCACTTATTTTATCAAGCAGGTAGCGTTTACGCACTAACAGCATGTAGAGTTTATGCACTTACGGCAGTGGCCTGGTGGTTGGGCGCTGGATCACTGATCCTAAGGTTGGGGGTTCGAGTTCCAGTCTCCACAAGGTTGTCATTGTCCCCCCAGTGCAGCCAACTGGGTTATCAAAGGCCGGCAATATCTCTCACTGTCTATGGTGACAGGCATTTAAAAAAACATGGCTGACTTTCGTAAAGAGTAGCTGCATAGCCGTCAGCGTGTTTCTGACCTTGCTAATGGTTGTGTCAGGAAGGGCATCCATTGTTAAAACCTATGCCGGATCAAACATGGGACTCAGATGATTCGCATTCGCTGTGGCAATCCCTGAAAAAGGGAAAAAGCCGAAGAGAAAAGAAGACGCGTTTACACACTTATTTTGCCTTGTGAGATCATTTATCAAAGTGTATTTTTTACAAGTGAATGTTTATATATGTGTGTGTGTGTGTGTGTGTGTGTGTGTGTGTGTGTGTATTTGTGTGTATAAATATATATATATAAAAAAATATATATATATATATATATATATATATATATATATATATATATATATATATTTTTTTTTTTTTTTTTTTTTTTAATTTATTTGTCATTTTTCTTCAATTTCTATCAAGACTCGATCTCACTCTTACTTGTAATGAGCAACTGTAGGCATACAATTTCCTCCGGGATCAATAATGTATTCTGATTCCGATTCTGATTTAGACGGATGGCATCTTCTTCTTTTCCTTTTGGTTGTTCCTTTCAGGGGTTGCCACAGTGAATCATCTACCTCCATTTCACCCTATCCTCTGCATCTTCTTCTCTTACACCAACTACCTTCATGTCCTCCTTCACCGCATCTATGAATCGTCTCTTTGGTCTTCTTCAGGGCCTTCTGCCTTTTATTTCCAGCCTCAGCATCCTACTACCAATATACTCACTATCCCTCCTCTGTACATGTCCAAACCATCTCAATCTAGCCTCTCTGACTTTGTCTCCAAAACATCTTAAATGTGCTGTCCCTCTGATGTGCTTATTCCTGATCCTATCCATCCTCGTTACTCCCAAAGAGAACCTCAACATTTTCATCTATAATATATATATTTCTTTGTCACTTGTCCCGGCTTGTAATCCTGTCACAATGATGTTTGATGTTTCTGTCCTATTATTTGCAGTCATTTAGTGTGTGAGTGTGTGGAGAGTCCAGTATAATTAGAGCCATGCCATGATTGGACAGTGCGGATGTCGCGAAGGTCTTCAGCCAATAGAATTTGTTTTTATATAGGATACGGAAATTCCCACTAAAAACAAAACCACGGTTCATGTTGTTATTGTTCAGAAATTTACTGACCTATTGCATCTAGATTTTTGCTTAAACATTTATTTTTAAATGAGCAAAAGAGGGAAGTGGTCCAATGTACCTCATCTCCAACAAGGCACATTAACCATGCATATTTTCTTGTTTTTGTTTTTGCCAAACGCAGCAATAATATCTCTGTTGACTCTGAAAATATGACGTCACACAAATTGTGGACTCAGCCTCAGGCTCAACATGCTCCAAATCGGTCCCAGATTTCGGTAAATTACATTCCACTCCTTTCCAGCATAATGATAATATTAATGTGATTTATATGATAAATGATATTGCATGTTATTATTGTAAAGTTCTAAAGTTTGAAGGAATTTCCTGAGCCGTCAGTGTCATTGTAAGTGTTATATGTTCGTCATGTGCCCAGCAGGCTGATGGAGATCGCTATGATGGCATTAATATATATATACATGTAATGTTAATATTGTTATATATAAATATATAAATCTACTGCTCATAGGGTCACAGGTCTGATGAGGTCTAGTCGTGCGTGATACAATTCAGCGCATGCGCGGATGATACTTCACCTTTAATCCCACCTTAAAAATTCAATATGCATGCATTAATGATTAAGGCTTCACAATATGCTAAGAAAAGCACTAGATTCACTTCTGTTTGTTATGTGTATTTAATATGTTTAAAGATCTTATTTTATTAATGTTTGTGCCACAGCTTAAAATATTATGTTTTCCTAAGTAGATTTTTTTTTTATGCTTAGAATTTTTATTTTAATGTCTTGGTAGTTTTGCATTTTCTGAATGTCAATAGCTTATTGAATATTGCATTTATTAAAAACAAATGTACATAATTTTAATTACAGAAACATTAAGCAATACTTGACTCAGTATAATAGTACTACATGTACATTTTGTAGTTGTACTACTTTATTTAATGTTATTTTTACTAATATCAAATTGTGTATGTGACAAGTTTATGAGTACATCAGCAGTAATTTATACAGCTGGTTGTGCATACTTGAAACCCTCATGTTCGGTGTGGACCATGTATGCATGTGGTGCTGTAAAGCTACACTTCTGTTATTTTACCATAATATATCTTGAATCTTTGTGTATAATGTAATTAAAAGCTGTTAGTATTTCAAATTATCTTCTGTGTCTTTTCATTTTAGATTTTTAGTTTGGTCTCAGTATATAAAATTGTTGCTCTCAGACACATGTCAACAATTACATGTATACAGTAGGCTAAATTTTATGTACATTTTCTGTCTGTCTTCCTTTCGGCTTTTTCCCTTTTCCTCGGGAGTCGCCACAGCGAATCATCTGATTCGCACGTTTGATTTGGCAGAGGTTTTTACGTTGGATGCCCTTCCTGTCACAACCCTTTTTAGCAAGGGACAGAAACACGCTGATGGCTTTACAGCTACTCTTTACGAAAGTCAGCAATGGTTCTTTTACATGCCTCTCACCATAGACAGTGAGAGACATGGCCCGCCTTTGATAACCCAGTTAGCCGCACTGGGGGGGGTGACAACCTTGTGGAGAGTGGGACTCGAACCCCCAACCTTTGGATCAGCGATCCAGCGCCCTATACCACTAGACCACCACTGCCCCACTTTATGTACATTTTCTATACTACAGTATTTCATATTACATGGTGCAAATGGTCGCCATATAGCATCTTCAGCATTGAAATTTTTAAAAATGTCCGTGTGGGATGGGGAACCCCCTCCACACTCTCCTCCTGCGCTCCACCCTTCTTGGGCCTATGGTCTTGTTCGGGTGCCGAAGCGGCTTCATAGTATACCCACTTTTTTCTACCACTACAGCACTGGATGGAACCATTGATAAAGCAAATGCTGTGTGCAAAACATGCAAAGGTGACACATTTTCAGAGGGTACATTGAATCTGATTGCTCATGTGCGGGGACACCACGTGAAACTTTTTTGTCAGACCACAAGCGTGCCACAAACTGAAACTAGTGAAACAGAATCTAAGTCTTCTAGACAAAGTCAGAGTGTATCGTCAACGAAAACATTTGACCTCACCAGCTGGTTTCACAAGAAAAGTTCACCACATGCACAAGAAATTACTCACAAAATTGTGAGATTCATCATTAAGAATTGATGTCCTTTCTCTTTTGTGAACTCTCCAGAATTCAGAGATTTAGTATCAACTCTGGATAGAAGGTACACCATTTTTGATAGAAAGATGTTTTCTGAAAAAATCGTCCCGAGGATGTACCAGGAGACAAAACGTTTTTAATGTTGCTGATTTCTCTTTTTGAAATAAAGAATAAATACTGTCAAGAACAGGCTCACTTTTAATTTAAAATTCTTCTTGCAATATATTGCAGTACTACATGCTAGAAATAACAATATATCTCAATACATAAAATCTAGGGAATACCCACCCCTAATGACAACAGACTTTCCTTGCTCTCCACCAGAATAAGAATTCAATTTGATTGACAACTTCTGACTGTTTTACTCAACTAAAGAGGGAGAATTGTGGCCCAGAGTGGGCCTCCTATTCAAACTGCCTTTCTTAAATGATGATACTTGACATGCATGGTGCTTATTCCAGCTAAAGAGAGCAAAAGTTAAGAGGAGAGCCGTTAAAGTGAAGAAATATGAGAACTTTAGTCTCGTAAAGACTGTCACGTTTAAGAATTATTTCTCTTGTTTAAATTTTAGAACTAGGATATGTTTAAATGAAGTAGAGAGTAGAGCAGGACATGAATCAAACAAGCAGTGGGACACAGTCCTAAAAGCCCATCCTTCAGTGGCTGGAGCATGCTGCGAAGGGAATACCAAGCTGTCTGAACAATGCCCAGGGTCCAGGGTCAGCTCGGCCAGGCTTTCAGGAGAGTCCATTCTGGAAAAGAGCATAGAGCCTGCCAACATAGAGGATGCATTCCACTGGGGAGTTAGTGACTTTTAATGTTATATGTACAGTAGGGTATGACATGATTATTATTTCATGGTCCATCCATGCGTCCATCCTTTATCTATTCTGCTTATCCATTAAGGTGATGGAGAAACTGAAACCAGGCCTTGCTGACTTTAGTTGGCTGGGTGGGTACACTGTGAATAGATCACCAATTTATCTGTAGGCAATTCTGTGATGTGAAATGTATAATCATTTTAATTTTAAATAGGCCAGATGTGAAAATCAAGGCACATTAAAGCTGAAACTATACACTGATCTGCTCAAACATTAAAACCACTGACAGGTAAAGTGAAAAGTATTAAAATGCTATCTGTCATGAGTTTAGATACTAGGCATCAATTCAACCGTCAGTTTGGACTAGGAAAATGGGCCAGGATAAGGATTTGGGTGACTTTATCAAAGGCAACATTGTGATGGCTAGATGACTATAATAAAATGCCTAAAGTGCCTCTGTGAGTAGGAAAGCTGTACCATTTCTTTGTTGAACATCATGTCGACAGACAGGAGCATGCTGCTTACTGTGAAATAAGGCAAATTGATTGAATCTGTGTGATGCTCTGAGCAATGATGTGTTGGGAATCTTGGGTCCTGGCAGTTGAGTAGATGTTATTGTAACATATGGGGGGGGGGGGGGGGGGGGCACAAGCCAGTGTTCACCCTCATGCCGGTCCCAAGCCTGGATAAATGAATAGGGTTGCAACAGGAAGGGCATCCGGCATATAACTCATGCCAAAATTCATATGCGAATGATCAAAACAAATTTCATACCGGATCGGTCGAGGCCCAGGTTAACAACGACCGCCATCAGTGCTGTCAATCAACAGGGTGCTGATGGAAATTGGACTACTGTTGGTCGAAGACGTCAAAGAAGGAGAGGCGGGAGGCGTGTCCGTAGGCAGAGAGAGAAGAGGAAAGGCATGAGTCTAGGACTGAAAGTAGGGACTTTAAGAGTTGGAAATATGACAAGAAAAGGTAGACAGCTGGCTGATATGATGCAGAGGAGGAAGGTGGACATACTGTGTGTCCAAGAGACCAGGTGGAAAGGTAGCAAGGCTAGAAGCTTAGGAGCAGGGTTTAAGCTGTTGTATCATGGTGTGGATGGGAAGAGAAATGGAGTAGGAGTCATCTTGAGGGAGGGATTTTTCAGGAATGTTCTAGAAGTGAAAAGTGATGACAAAGACAAAAGTGATGACATCAGACAAAGTGATGAGTCTCAAGTTAGAAATTGAAGGTGTGATGTTTAATGTTGTTACTGCTTATGACCCACAGGCAGAATGTGAGCGAGAAGAGAAGGAGAGATTTGGGAGTGAGTTAGATGAAGTGATGCAGACTACCCCAGAGGTGAAAGAGTGGTCATTGGTGCAGACTTCTATGGACATGTTGGTGCAGGCAACAGGGGGGACGAGGAAGTGATGGGCAAGTTTGGTATCCAGGACAAGAACACAGAAGGACAGATGTTGATAGATTTTTCAAAAAGGATGGAACTGGCTGAGGTGAATACTTTCTTCCAGAAGAGACAGCAGCATAGGATGACTTATAAAAATGGAGGTAGGAGCACACAGGTAGACTACATTTTGTGTAGGCGATGTAATTTGAAGGAAGTCAGTGACTGCAAGGTAATAGTGGGTGAGATTGTTGCCAAACAGCATAGAATGGTGATGTGCAGGATGACGCTGATGGTGAGGAAGGTGAAGAAGGCAAAGGCAGAGCAAAAGACAAAGTGGTGGAAGCTGAAAAAGGAAGAGTGTCAGGTTGTCTTCAAGGAGGAGTTGAAACAGGCTTTGGGTAGTCAGGAAATGCTTTCAGATGACCGGACAACTACAGCTAATGTGATCAGGGAGACAGGTAGGTAGGTACTTGGTGTGTCCTCTGGAAGGAAAGTAGATCAGGAGACTTGGTGGTGGAATGAGGTAGTAGAGGCGTGTGTACAAAGGAAGAGGTTAGCTAAGAAGAAGTGGGACATGGAGAGGACTGAACAGAGAAAACAGGAGTACAGAGAGACAAAGCACAAGATGAAGGTAGCGGTGTCAAAGTCAAAAGAGAGGGCGTATGGTGACTTGTATGCTAGGTTGGACAGTAATGAGGGAGAAAATGATTTATACAGGTTGACACAGCAAAGAAATAGAGATGGGAAGGACGTGAAGCAAGTTAGAGTGATTACGAACAGAGAGGGAAATGTATTGACTGATGACAGAAGTGTGCTGGGACGATGGAAAGAGTACTTTGAAGAGCTAATGAATAAGGAAAATGAGAGAGAAAAAAGTGTAGAAGAGGTGATTGTTGAGGACCAGGAAGTAGCAAAGATTAGGAAGGGTGAAGTGAAGAAGGCACTGAAGAGGATGAACAATGGAAAGGCAGTTGGTCCTGATGACATACCGGTGGAGGTATGGAAATGTCTCGGAGAGGTAGCAGTAGATTTTCTGACAAGAACATTCAACAAGGCCTTAGAGAGTGAGAAGATGGAGGAGGAAAGGAGGAGGAGTGTGATGGTGCCCATTTGGAAGAACAAGGGAGACGTGCAGAGTTGTGGCAACTACAGAGGGATAAAGTTGATGAGCCATACGATGAATTTAAGGGAAAGAGTAGTGAAAGCTAGACTAAGGGCAAAGGTTAGCATTTGTGAACAACAGTTTGGTTTCATGCCAAGAAAGAGCACCACAGATGCAGTGTTTGCTTTGAGGATGTTAATAGAGAAGTACAGAGAAGGTCAGAGGGAGCTGCATTGTGCCTTTGTGGATCTGGAGAAAGCATATGCCGAGAGAGGAACTGTGGTATTGCATGAGGAAGTCTGGAGTGGCAGAGAAGTATGTTAGAGTGGTGCATGACATGTATGAGAGATGTAAGACTGTCGTGAGGTGTGCTGACGGTGTGGCCGAAGAATTCAAGGTGTAGGTGGGAGTGCATTAAGGGTCAGCTCTGAGCCCCTTCTTGTTTGCTTTGGTGATGGACAGGCTGACAGACGAGGTGAGACAAGATTCCCCATGGACTATGCTGTCTGCAGATGATATTGTGATCTGTAGTGAGAGCAGAGAACAAGTGCAGGGAAATCTAGAGACCTGGAGGTATGCCCTGGAAAGGAGAGGAATGAAGGTTAGCCTTAGTAAGACACGACAAGGACCCAAGAGGACCAGTGAGGTTACAGCGAGCAGAGATAAAGGAGGTGGAGGATTTTAAGTTCTTAGGCTCAACAATCCAGAGCAATGGAGAGTGTGAAAAAGAGGTGAAGAAGCGTGTGCAGGCAGGTTGGAATGGTTGGAGAAAAGTAGCTGGTGTGATGTGTGATAGGAAGCTATTGGCAACAATGAAAGGAAAAGTGTACAAGACGGCGTTGAAGCCATTGATGTTGTGTGGTTTAGAAACAGTGGCACTGAGGAAAAGACTGGAGGCTGAGCTGGAGGAAGCAGATATGAAAATGTTGAGGTCTCTTTAGGAGTAACGAGGATAGATAGGATCAGGAATGAGTACATCAGAGAGACAGCACATGTAAGAGGTTTTGGAGACAAAATCAGAGAGGCTCGATTGAGATGGTTTGGTCATGTCCAGAGGAGGGATAGTGAATATATTGGTCGTAGGATGCTAAGGTTGGAACTACCAGGCAGAAGGCCTAGAGGAAGACCAAAGAGAAAATTTATGGATGTGGTGAAGGAGGACATAAAGATAGTTTGAGTAAAAGTAGAAGATGCAGAGGATAGGGTGAGATGAAGGCAGATGATTTGCTGTGGCGACCCCTGAAGGGAAGATGCCGAAAGGAAAAGAAGAAGATGCCATCTGTCTAAAGCAGAATCGGAATCAGAGTACATTATTGATCACAGAGGAAATTGTATGCCCACAGTTGCTCATTACAAGTAAGACATATTGCCAAAAGTATGTTTACACCTGACAATTCACACGCATATGCTTGCTGAAAAGCACATTATAGATTTTGTTCCCATAATAAGTCCCCTGTTAGTCCCCTGTTAGTCCCCTGTTGGTCCCCTGTTATAACAATTCACTCTTTTCGGGAGGTTTTCCACCAAATTTTGGTTACATGGTTGTAAGGGTTTTCCATTCATCAACAATAACAGGAGTAAGACTAAAATCAACTGAAAAGTCCTAGTGCAGAATTGAAACAGACAAAAAAATAGTTTAGTCACATTACGCAGACCAAAAAAATTCCCAAATGTTGGGGTTCTCCCCGGTTGACGAAAGGGTAGCTTCCCTCCGTCTTCGGGTGGGGGGACGGGTCCTGACTGTTATTTATGCTTATGCACCAAATGACAGTTCAGAGTACCCACCCTTTTTGGAGTCTTTGGGGGGGTGTTGGAGAACGCTCCCTCGGGAGACTCGCTCGTTGTCTTGGGAGACTTCAACGCCCATGTGGGCAACGAGAGTGTGACCTGGAAGGGTGTGATCGGTAGGTACTGCCTCTCCAGTCTGAATCCGAATGGTGTTTCATTGTTGGACTTCTGTGCTCGTCATAGTTTGTCTATCACGAACACCATGTTCGAACATAAGGGTGTCCATAAGTGCACTTGGCACGAGGACACCCTAGGTCGCAGTTCGATGATTGACTTTGTAGTCGTGTCATCGGACTTGCGACCATATGTTCTGGACACTCGGGTGAAGAGAGGAGCTGAGCTGTCTACCGATCACTACCTGGTGGTGAGTTGGCTTCGGTGGTGTGGGAGGTTGCCTTCCAGACCTGGCAGGCCCAAGCGTGTAATCAGGGTCTGCTGGGAATGTTTGGCAGAGCCCCCTGTCCGAGAGGCCTTTAACTCCCACCTCCGGCAGAGCTACAACCACATTCCGGAGGAGGCGGGGGACATGGAATCCGAATGGGCCATGTTTCGTGCCTCCATTGCTGAGGCAGCAGCCCATAGCTGTGGCCGTAAGGTCGTCGGTGCTTGTCGTGGCGGTAATCCCCGAACCCGGTGGTGGACACCTGCGGTGAAGGGGGCCGTCCAGCTGAAGAAGGAGGCCTATCGGGTTTTATTAGCCTGTGGGACTCCTGAGGCAGCAAACGGGTACCGGCAGGCCAAACGTGCTGCAGCCGAGGCTGTCGCAGATGCAAAATCTCGGGCGTGGGAGGAGTTCGGTGAGGGCCTGGAGAGTGATTATCGGTTGGCCTCAAAAAGGGTGTGGGCCACCATCCGACGCCTCAGGAGGGGAAAGCAGTTCTTCACAAACACTGTTTACAGTGGAGGTGGGGAGCTGCTTACCTTGACTGGGAATGTTGTTGAGAGGTGGAGGGAATACTTTGAGGACCTTCTCAATCCCACCAACACGCCCGCCGTGGAAGAGGAAGACCCTGGGGGTTTGGGTGAGGGTCCGCCCATCACTGGAGTGGAGGTCACTGAGGTTGTCAAAAAGCTCCTCAGTGGTCGAGCTCCGGGGTTGGACGAGATCCGCCCGGAATATCTCAGGGCTCTGGATGTTGTAGGACTGTCTTGGTTGACACGTCTCTGCAACACCGCGTGGTCATCAGGGGCTGTACCTCTGGATTGGCAAACTGGGGTGGTGGTCCCAATTTTTAAGAAGGGGGACCGGAGGGTGTGTTCCAATTATCGGGGAATTACACTCCTCAGCCTACCTGGGAAAGTCTATGCAGGGCTACTAGAGAGGAGGATCCGACCGATAGTCGAACCTCGGATTCAGGAGGAACAATGTGGTTTTCGTCCTGCCCGCAGCACTCTTGACCAACTCTATACGCTCCACAGGATTCTGGAGGGGGCATGGGAGTTTGCCCAATCTGTCCACATGTGCTTTGTGGATTTGGAGAAGGCTTTCGACCGTGTCCCTCGAAAGATCTTGTGGGGCGTGCTCCGAGAGTACGGCATTCCGGATCCGTTGCTATGAGCTATTCGGTCGCTGTATCACCGGAGCCAGAGTTTGGTCCGTATTGGTAACAGCAGGTCGGATTCGTTTCCAGTGGGAGTTGGAGTCCGCCAAGGCTGTCCTTTGTCACCGATTCTATTCATAATTTTTAAGGACAGAATTTCTAGGCGCAGTCGAGGTGATGAGGGGTTCTGGTTTGGTGGCCATCGGATATCGTCTCTGCTTTTTGCGGATGATGTTGTCCTTTTGGCTTCATCAAGTCGGGCCCTCCAGCTTTCATTGGAGCGATTCGCAGCTGAGTGCGAAGCAGCCGGGATGAAGATCAGTACCTCCAAGTCCGAGGCCATGGTTCTCAGTCGGACAATGGTGGAATGCACCCTCCGGGTCGGGAATTAGGTCCTGCCCCAAGTGGAGGAGTTTAAGTATCTTGGGGTCTTGTTTACGAGTGAGGGAAGGATGGAGCGAGAGATCGACAGATGGATCGCTGCAGCCTCTGCTGTTAAGCGGTGCCTGTACCGGTCTGTCGTGGTGAAGAAGGAGCTGAGCCACAAGGCGAAGCTCTCAATTTACCAGTCGATCTACGTTCCAACCCTCACCTATGGTCACGAGCTTAGGGTAATGACCGAAAGAACAAGATCACGGATACAAGCGGCTGAAATGAGCTTCCTTTGCCTGGTGGCGGGGTTCTCCCTTGGAGATAAGGTGAGAAGTTCCGCCATCCGGGGAGAGCTTGGAGTAGATCCGCTGCTCCTCCGCATTGAGAGGGGCCAGTTGAGGTGACTCGGGCATCTGGTCAGATCAGAATGCCCCCCGGACGCCTCCCTGGTGTGGTGTTTCGGGCATGTCCAACCGGGAAGAGACCCCGGGGTTGACCTAGAACACGCTGGAAGGACTATGTCTCTCGGCTTGTCTGGGACCGCCTCGGTGTCCCCCTGGGAGAGTTGGAGGAAGTGGCTTGGGAGAGGGACGTCTGGACCTCTTTGCTAAGGTTGCTGCCCCGCGACCCGACCCTGGACTAAGCGGAAGAAGATGATGATGATGATGATGATGACATTACGCAGACAAACATGTTTACAGTAACAAGTAACAACAAAAACAAGGTGTTTTCCATTAACCAGGTAAAATGCTTAACTTTCACATGACGCTCGTAAAAAAATGACTATGTCATATTTGTTTTACTTTCAGCTCTTGCACTGATGTTACATTTCATCTCAAAGGTGTTCAGTGCTCAGTGTTTTGTAAAGACAACACAAGCCTATTTCACACCAACCTTGGTAAACCATGTTTTTATGCTCCTTACAGCATATGGGCATTTTCTTACTGAAACAGGTTTGCACATGTAATTATTGTATTTTCTGAATTATAAGTCGCACTTTTTTTCATACTTTGGCTGAAGGTGCAACTTATACTCCAGGGTGACTTTTATGTGAAATTATTACATATAATTCTGTTCGTCATAATAAAAAACATAATTTCACATGTTTGTTATTTTTGCACTCACAACCACAAGGTGGCACTCTAGGCTTGGGTACCAGTACCTGCTCATCCACCACTGAAGCAATGTCCCCAAAAAGAAAATCCTATTCTACAGATTACAAGTTGCAAGTAGTGAAATATGCATCAGAAAAGGGTAATCGAGCAGCAGAAAGAAAGTTTGGAGTGAATGAGAAATTTGTGAGGAACTGGATAAAAGTGGAGATTATTATTACTGCAATGAAGAAAACAAAAAAAGCTAATCATGGGCTAAAAGCTAGATGGCCACAGCTAGAGGAACGAGCTCACACATGGGGGTTTGAGCAATGTGCTGCAGAGAGAGGCTTACCAACAGTGTAGTTGTGTCTCCATGTCCAGGTAGTTGTTAAGGAGATGAATATAAATGACTTTGTATGAAGACTTTCTTGGTGTTACCGCTTCATGCAATGCAACCGCCTCTATATCAGCGAGAGGACCACAACGTCACATAGACTGCCCACAGATTTCCAAGCAAAGGTAGACAGTTTCCATGAGTTTGTGGTTTATAGTCCAGTTCGACTTATATATATATATATATATATATATATATATTTTGTTCTTTATTATGCATTTTTTTTTTGGCCAATGCGACTTGTACTCCGGAGCGACATATAGTCCAGAAAATACGGTACATTGAAGAGACATAATACATTTTAAGTATGCAAGACCATAGTATACAGTTGTGTATTTAGAACCTCGTTGAAATATTTTGTTGGAGATCCATATATTAGTATGACAAGTTTATACTTTTACCTATATAGTGTACTGTATATTGGGGCATGTCAACAACCAAACACTGTTGTGTTATTAGATTCAAAAATGAGTGCTTTCAGAGGAGACACTGAAAGTCTGTAGTTAACACCTGTGAAGCAAGTGTAAAAAATGGAAAACTTTTTTTTAAACATAAAGTTATTTTAATTAGGTTTATGTTTTAGTCACACTGTGGCAAGACAGTGTAAATGAACCCTTTGGAACTACTTACATTTATATAAGTGTATGAATTTATAAAATATGGTGTGATCTTATTTTGCTTATTTATCTTATTTAGTAAATGTACTGTATGTTACCATAATGAACAAATACAATCTGTTTAAGTAATAACATACAAGATTTATAATATTGCATGTTTTAATGAATATGTTCACTAAACATTTGCAGTTCAGGTGGAAAAAGTAAATTAACCGTGTGTTTCATGACCATATACAGTACATGCTTCAGAAATATGTTTCTTGGATTTAATAACTGATTGAACTCGCTTTCCCCAATTACTTAAAAAAGCAGTTACTTTAAAATGCACTTTATTTTTCTAAAAATTATATAATTGTTTTTGAGTTATATAGCCTGTTGAAATTTGACATTGTAAGCAAAATTTTCTTTGGTGTGATATCACGAAATTCAGGCAGAAATTCTGGCATGAAGGATAAGGCAGTATATCACTTTTAATTGCACATTCTATAGTTGACAACATTACATCCTACACTGCCTTATCCTTAAATTTTGTGCTCCAAAAGTTCAACTGCCTGGTTGCTGTACCATGGGTGTCTACAGTAATAAAACAATTTGCCCATTCTTCAGTAGTCAACAGATGGCAGGGTGGCAAAAAGTTAGACAAACTTCATGAAGAATACTAGAAAGTGCAATGGTCCTTCGATCTGCTCAGCCCACTTTCCTCTAGGTTTAACCCTTTAATGCCAACAGGACCATATGGTTCTCTTTAAAAAATGCTAATAACTACTAGATGCATTGTACTCTGTGCTGCTCAAGTTTTCTATACTTGTTGTGTGCACAATTTCCACGCACATGAAAAAGTTCACCAGAGTAGCTATGACTAGTACATCAGTGGTGGCTTAGTGGTTAATGGAATGAGTTACTAATACAAAAGTCCACGATTCAATTCCCATTATCACCAGTGTTGGGCCCTTGAGCAAAGCACTTAACCCTTAATTGCTCAGTTGTAGAAAAATGATAATTGTAAGTCGCTCTGGATAAGAGTGTCTGCCAAATGCTGTAAATGTAAAATGTACTGCAACTAATGCTAGTAAAATTGGGGTTTTAATTCTACTGGCAGATACTTCTACTTTCCTTAATACATAGGAAAATATAATTGATCACTAACAGTATGTAAGGTTCAGGGTCCATAGCCGGTCACTAGACATGTCTGGACAAACTCCTTCTTCTTCTTCTTCTTCTTCTTCTTCTTCTTCTTCTTCTTCTTCTTCACCACAGTGAATCATCTTACCCTATCATCTGCATCTCCTACTCTTACACCAACTACCTTCATGTCCACCTTCACCACATCCATGAATCTTCTCTTTGGTCTTCCTCTAGGCCTTCCGCCTGGTAGTTCCAATCTCAGCATCCTACTACCCATATATTCACTATCCATCCGCTGTACATGTCCAAACCATCTCAATCTAGCCTCTCTGACTTTCTCTATACAACCTCTTAAGTGTGCTGTCCCTCTGATGTACTCATTCCTGATCCTATCCATCCTCGTTACTCCCAAAGAGAACCTCAACATTTTCATCTTTGCTACCTCCAGCTCAGCCTCCTGTCTTTTCCCCAGGGCCACTGTTTCTAAACCATACAACAACGTCTTGTACACTTTTCATTCTTGCCGATACCTTCCTATCACACATTACACCGGACACTTTTCTCCAACCATTCCAACCCACCTGCACACGCTTCTTCACCGCTTTTCCACACTCTCCATTGCTCTGGATTGTTGAGCCTAAGTACTTAAAATCCTCCACCTTTATCTCTGCTCTCTGTAACCTCACCGGTCCTCTTGGGTCCTGTTCGTTCACACACATGTATTCTGTCTTACTGAGGCTAACCTTCATTCCTCTCCTTTCCAGGGTATGCCTCCTCCTCTCTAGATTTTCCTGCACTTGTTCTCTGCTCTCACTACAGATCACAATGTCATCTGCAAACATCATAGTCCACGGGGAATCTTGTCTCACCTTGTCTGTCAGCCTATCCATGACCCTAGCAAACAAGAAGGGGCTCAGAGCTGACCCTCGATGCAGTCCAACCTCCACCGTGAACTCCTCTGTCACACCAACAGCACACTTCACCACTGTCTTACATCTCTCATACATGTCATGCACCACTCTAACATACTTCTCTGCCACTCCAGACTTCCTCATGCAATACTACAGTTCCTCTCTCTGCACCCTGTCATATGCTTTCTCCAGGTCCACAAAGGCACAATGTAGCTCCCTCTGACCTTCTCTGTACTTCTCTATTAGCATCTTCAAAGCAAACACTACGTCCGTGGTGCTCTTTCTTGGCATGAAACCAAACTGTTGTTCACAAATGCTAACCTCTGCCCTTAGTCTAGCGTTCTTTATTCTTTCCCATAACTTCATTGTATGGCTCATCAACTTGATCCCTCTGTAGTTGCCACAACTCTGCACATCTCCCTTGTTCTTAAAAATGGGCACCATCACACTCCTCCTCCATTCCTCCATCATCCGCTCACTCTCTAAGACCTTGTTGAATGTTCTTGTCAGAAAATCTACTGTTACCTCTCTGAGACACTTCCATACCTCCACTGGTATGTCATCAAAACCAACTGCCTTTCCATTCTTGATCCTCTTCAATGCCCTCCTCACTTCACTCTTACTAATCTTTGCTACTTCCTGCTCCTCAACGGTCACCTGTTCTCCACTTTTTTCTCTCTCATTTTTTTTATTCATCAGCTCTTCAAAGTACTCTTTCCATCGTCCCAGCACACTTCTGTCATCAGTCAATACATTTCCCTCTCTGTCCTTTATCACTCTAACTTGCTGCACATCCTTCCCATCTCTATTTCTCTGCTGTGCCAACCTGTGTAAATGATTTTCTCCCTCCTTACTGTCCAACCTGGCATACAAGTCACCATACGCCCTCTCTTTTGCCTTTGACACCGCTACCTTCGCCTTATGCTGTGTCTCCCTGTACTCCTGTTTATGGTCCTCTCCATGTCCCACTTCTTCTTCGCTAACCTCTTCCTTTGTACACACTTCTGCACTTCCTCATTCCACCACCAAGTCTCCTTAACTACCTTCTTTCCAGATGACACACCAAGTACTCTCCTACCTGTTTCCCTGATCACATTAACTGACCACCCAAAGACTATTTCAACTTCTCCTTGAAGACAAAATGACATTCTTCCTTTTTCAGCTTCCACCACTTTGTCTTCTGCTCTGCCTTTGCCTTCTTCACCTTCCTCACCATCAGCATCATCCTACACACCACCATCCTATGCTGTTTGAAAACACTCTCACCCACTACTACTTTGCAGTCATTGACTTCCTTCAAATTACATCGCCTACACAAGATATACAAGATGTCTGGACAAACTCCATTAGGTGAAAAAAAAAACATGCATATGTCAAGTTGCAACAACAGTGGTGTTTGGGAAAATTGTGTCTAGCAGTCAAGCAGACATGTTAAATACCACAAAAAGATGGGACTTACTAAAAATTATTTGAAAAGCAACCCATGTTTTGAAGTACAGCTGTGATCCGATTCTGCCACTGTTGGCTCATTCAGAGTTGTAAAGCTTAAACATATATGGCTGTAAAGAGCCAAAGGATCTTCACCCATCTGTATTTTGGCAATGATCAGACTTACACATCTCTTCCTCTTCAAGCAAACTATAGTTTTCCGTTACAAATCCATAACAAACCCTATAATCACTGTTATGTTCAGAGTGGTATCCAGGTGCTCCTGCTGTGTAGTCCAACATCAAATATTAGTAGTATTCATTCTGTGATGTCATCAGTCAGCTAATTTTGAGTGCTACAGACTATGTTTGGAGCTGCTACTTTTGGGACTTTTGTTTTGATTATTATTTTAGCCATTTAATCAGCTGATTTAGCCCCCCAACCCCCAACTTTGGATGATCTTGAAAACAAGGTCATACTGTTGTAGATTTACCTCAGTGTTTTTATGTCATTGATCTGCTGCATCACCCAAAGTCTGCTGAGCTTTAGCGGCTGGACAGTCACCCTGATATACATACATAAGCAGGGAATTCCTTTTGACCTCTTTGACAACAAACTCTTATCTCCCCAAGGCATCATATTAGCCCCAATGAAGGGAGGATTGGGGGCTAATATGATGCCTTGGGGAGAGAAGAGTTTGTTGTCAAAGAGGTCAAAAGGAATTCCCTGATTCTATATATATTTTGTCATTGAATAATTCAATCTTTCTTTCATCAATCCACAATATATTGTCCAGTAGCAGTGTGGAGTGTCAAGATGCTCTTTGGCAAATATCTGGTCTAAGTTTTCTTTGCGAAGGGCACTGACAAAACCCCATACTATGACCGATATTGGTTCTTGGACTTGGTACTGGTAACAGCCTGGATGGCCTCTTTTTTGTTTGGTGTGAAGCACACAATGTCTATTTCTTACAAAAATGACAGTATACTGATTCATCTGACCATAATACATGCTTTCTCTGTCGGATAGTCCATTTCAGATGCCCCCAAGCCCAGAAAAGTCAATAATGCTGGATACTCTTAACAGAAAGCTTCTATTTTGCTTGGTAAAACACTGGTACTGGTATTTGTGGATGTAACCCTGCATTTTAGTACTTTTTTTAGTAACAAATCTGAACATAGAGATGCTTTTGAAAAGATAACAAGCCAGATGGTCCCTGTTCTCTTTTCATTCTGGAAGACACAGCATCCAGAATTTCCAAAATGAATTTCAAATTTTATTCTTCTAAACTCAGAACAGTTTTTCTCATTGCCTCAATCCACACTTCTTTGCACAGTAGAGCTTCAAACTGCATTTGTACATGGCAAACTGTGTTCATAGATGATTTCTGAAGGTATTCCTGAGCCCAACCAGAGAATCGTGCCTGTTGAGGTGCCACCTGAGAGCCTGAAGTACCACGTGAGATCCTGAAGCTCACAGGCATCCAATATTGATATCGACCTTGTCCATTATGTCCAAAGATTTCTCCAGATTCTCATAATCATTGGATGATATTATGCAGCTCAGATTACGACATATTTGAAATTTTACATAAAGGAAAATTCCTTGATAGCAAAAGCAAGAAGCCACAGTGAATAACATAAAACAGTCAGTTTTTTAATTGAACACCTCATTGTGGAGAATGATTGTGAAAGGCAGTTGCCCTTATAGCCATGTCAACACCAATGCAGTTTCCCTTCAGGTGGGTGTAAGCAAATGATATCTCACAGTGTTGTCCATGTGCACACTCCAGAAGTCTGTTCCTTGGACACGTTCACATCGGCAAGGGTCAATGACAAACACTCAGCAAGTGAATCAGTTTACACCAGGAAACATGAATAGGCATGTGTTATCAGTGTTAGCTTGGAGAGTTATGTGACTTGTGTTTGTAGACTTACAAGTGATTCTTTGTGGAACTGTGAATGAACAATATCCCTCTAAATAAACAGATAGGCTCTGATTGCACTGTCCTGAATTTCCTTCCATGATAAGGTCACTAAGAAGATTAGCTATGAGCTGTAACAATGAGACCATTTTACACATATAATATGTGGCAGCATAGTTAATAGCTTTTTAGGAATTTGTATATACTTAAGCATCAGTATTGGCGAGTTCATCTGGATTACTTCTACGTGAAAGTAAACGTTTCTAAAGGTCAGCATGTGGGCTTTGCAATGTGATGTGTGTAAAGAATTCCTTTTGTCTTATTTATATTTTTTAAAAATATATTTAAAAGTTAAATATGCCAAATGTACAACCCCAACATTGTCTACATTGTTTTGATCCTTAACCCTAACTCTAAAACTGGAAAATTGGCACTTGGTACAAACAAGGTTATAACAGAAGCCACAGTCTGCTGTCTCTACTCTATGTTTTGGTTAACCACATGTAATATAATGACCAAACCACATATGAGGAGGCTTGCCAATAAAAGGGTCGTTACTCAAAGATGCAGTTGTGTTTGCATAGGTTTCTGTCTTCTAAATGAGGGATGAGAATGTCTAAAGTACACTGACCTAAACGAGCCTTGCAGTAAAAGAAACTGCTTATCAACATTTATGCTATAACATGCTAATATAATGTGAGGTACAGTGATGTACGATAATGTAAGATTGTTTAATGTGGTATGTAAACACAAAACAGGCAAGCAGGCAAGAACGATTAATGATACCACAAAAAAGGATATTACAAAGCAAAAGCGTTACAAGAGCTTATAATAGACATCAGACTTTGCACTTAGGTGAGTTTTGGGTGTGTTTAAATCGTCCATGGTTAATGAGCACCAGGTGTTTAGTACTCAGCAGACATGGAACATTGCAAACGTGCTGCCTGGGGCAGATATGTGACATCTAAGCCATAGAATGTTCTTGTCTTTCATGGAAACTTAAATCGGAAGCTATTTCTTTAATGTTTCCGTGTTTATCCTGATCTATATAATGCAGGTTTGCTCCTTAAGGTGATTATTATTATTATTATTATTATTATTATTATTATTATTATTATTATTGTTGTTGTTGTTGTTGTTGTTGTATCATGAGTGTGACTTGATCTTTGCTTCAGTGCTTGTGTTCTAATGTCAAAATCTAGATTCTGATTCATGCTTTTTCAAAATATGAGGCTGCAAAGCTGTTTTGTGTTGAGTGTCAGCTCAACTTTACCCTCCTGACTATAATGTCCCACCTGTACCTTGATGCTAAACATGCTCAGGTGTGATAATGTGGGACTGACTCAGTTAGCCTGCATGGCCCTCATTGAACAGCAATTTGGCTTACAAGCAGGTGATTGTCCCTCTTGTCAGCAGCATCCTGCACTTCTTTCATCCCTCCTTTGTGGACCTTGCTCTTTGGCTCCTGCTTTGAACCTCCAGGTCTGATGAGTTTGACTAATCTCCAGTTTGTTTACAAATGCTAGTTGCTGTCTCCACTGATGGCCCAAGGTTCAACATGCTGACTTCAAATGGAGTTTGTTTTTTGAGTAGAGCGTGATCGGTTCTCTGTTCTTACACACCCTCTGTGGTACTGTATCTAATTCCTGACATGTGGAATAATAAGACTATGACATATTTATTAGGAGGCAGATTAATGTCTTGCCAATCTTATGACCTCCTTTACTACACCCTGAAATACCATAAAGGAGAGTGACTAAAGTAGCATCAGTGGCCTCTGACTAAGATGATATTGAAGCATGGGTAATTTGTGAAGACACAGTGGAACATGCCAGACTGCTCCTACACCTGCACAGTCCTTATGGCTGGAAATATGCCTGTGCTTGCAGAACTTCTTTAAGTGGCATATAAATATATAATACAGAATATAAGCAAGCAATAGAAAATTGTATAAGTTGGTAAAAACAGCACTGCAGAGTGCAAAGGAAAATTTTACCACAGTGCATGTGAAATCTCTTATAGGGATCTCACAAAATGTATGATGCTGTCTGGGAAGAAACAGCAGGGACTGTCTTCCACAGAATGATTTTCTTTGCAGAAATGTCTTTTCATAGTCTTTAAATGATCTTGTGTTGGGACCTTTCTTATCTGAACTATCACCAGAGCTACTGAGATTACTGCATATTGTTTAGCATCATAATATTATATCTATTTAATGTCATGTAACCACTGCGCTATTAGCTGCATAGAATGTTCAAATGGCTTGGTAGAAATCGTGAAAAAATCCTATTGATCACTCCACCAAATTTTGTTGGTCATATTCTGTAAAAACATATTATATTTAGTTTATTTGTTCAATGTTGAGCACTGTTTATTAATAGAAATACATCGCCACCATATTGTTTGCTTTAATTTGTGTATAACAGTTCACAGTTCATGACATACCGCTTTACTATTCTCACATTAGAAGATTGCACTACATGGAACTCCCATTATCTTTTCAAAAGAGGATAATGAAAAAACTCCATCATATCGTTGATCGCACTCAAGAAACAAACATAATGGGATTATCTCGAAATTGGTAGTATGAACAATTAGAATTTTTTTTTTAAGTGCTCCCTTTAATCTTTTTTATTCTGTTTTTTGGCTGCTCTGGAAGTCCTGTGCAAGATTTAGGATGGCTTGTTTGTCTGGACAGCTTGTGTCTAGTACTGTAGTCTAGCAATGGGCATTACTGAACGAACTAGTAAATCAAATAATCAGTCAATTACTCAGTGGTTGCACAGCTATTTTTAGTCAACTACTATTGCAAAACTCAAACTTGGCAGATTCAAAGTTGCATATCACACACAAGTTTCTAAATGGTTGCTTTTTCATTTAGATCCATCACACTGTTTCACACTAATATATCATTTGCCCAGTGGAGAGCATGTTACCAAGATTGTTAAATAGCTCATAATCTCAGGTCTATTTTATTCAGAGACCAATTTTCCGAATTTATTTAAATGACTCTTTAGGACACATTCAATGGAAAATCTTGCTTTTAACCAGTAAGTCTCGTGCCCTATCATCTGCATGTATTTGAATAGGTTCTAGTGTATCTATTTTAATGAGTACAACTTTCTAAAGTTATGTACCATATGTACTAAGTTGAGAATGCCTTACAACTATGTAGCCTTATTGCGTCACTACCATGGCAGACATGGATGTACATAACAGTCAAGTTCATAATTTCTTTACTATAGTCAAAACCTATATGATAGTTCTAGCCATCATTTAGGAAAGCCAAGCCCTTTTGCCCAACCCTTACATGGCCATGGAAATCACCAAGGTATTAATTAATGAAATTTGATATGAACAGTTATATGAGAACAAAGTCTCACTCACTTGCAAATACCTCCAATTTCCCTGATCTGAAAAACGATCATATCAACAAATCAACCATAGATAACTGCATATGCTGCAGTAAAAAAGGTTTAAGAGGCAGCATACAGTATACCCATCAGTGATAACATTAACACCACGGGACTAGTCTGTGTTTAGGCAGCCACAGAGGAAGCAAGCTGCAGTGCACCGTGTTTTCTGGCACCTTTCTATCATAGCCAACATGAACATTTTCAGCACTTTGTGACAGTAGCTCTTCTGTGGGATCAGAGCACAAGTACTAGCTTTTACAAAACACATGCATCAATGAGCCTTGGGCACTCATAAAAATCTTTCCAGTTCAGTGGTTGACCTTACTTGGACCACCTTTGCTAAGTACTTATTACTGCACTTGTAAACTTAAGCATAAAAGTCTGTTGGGAATTTTACACCCGAGCCCAGTCGCTCATCAAGCCAGTGTTTATCCCTGGTTTCCATAGCGTGAAGTAACCAGGAGTTCAATTCCTCCTGGATGGGATACTAGCACCTCAGGTTACCTTCCCAGTATACTGGTACCCATTTATACTGCTGGGTGGACAGAGGCACACTTCTGGTTAGGGCCTTGCCTAGGGGTCTTAGCACAGTGGGGGTCTAACTGGGATTTGAACACACAACCTCCCGATCATGAGCGCAGCACCCTAACCACTACTCCACTGGCTCCACCTAAGCATAAAAGCAAGCTCCTAATTCTCCACTTAATTTCATATCTTAGTTATTTTAAAGAACCTTACTGCTTAATTTCAGCTACTCAGAGAGAGTGTCAGTATCTATAGTAGTCTGCTGTTACAGTACCATAAGAAACAAGTCTATGAGACAGTTTTCTCAAGCACCATTTCCACTTGTTGTCTCAATGAAATTTTTTGGTTATTTCTTACGCATTTATGTTAGACTTAAATGGTTGCATGGAATTCACTGCTTCTTCTTCTTCTTCGACTATGTAAAAGTTATCTCTATTCTGTGTTTGTGGTTCCAGCATAGATAAAGTGGATGTTCTTAGCATTTGGATGTTCCTCTCATACGCGCTTCAGTACTAGGTCAAATAGTAAGCTCATGTGACTGTAGCATCATACTGAAGACATTGTTATGCCTGGAGCATATGCATCGGACCCAAAGATGCAGGAGACCATGGGAAGATTCAATGATTTTATTTTGCACTTGGAACTCTAAATCACGGGAATAATTAATCAATGGAAACTGGTCGAGCACAAAGCAGGATACCAGGAGTCAGAGAGAAAGCAGAGAAACGGAATCACTGGGAAGGACAATCTTCTGACATCGGAGGGAAGCGCGCCGCTCCTATTTATAGCTCGCTGATTGGAAACAGGTGCGCTCTCTGGACCTCGCCTTCAGGTAACAGCCACGCCCCTCACCAGCGCCTGCAATGAATGAAGAGAGAGTTAACGCCGCCAGCCAGCACAGACCATAACAGTACCCCCCTGCCAGGCTTGTCCGGGAACTGATGATAAAAGTCGTTTAATAAGTCTGGGTCCAAGATTAGGGAACGAGGAATCCAGGAGCGGTCTTCGGGGCCACACCCCTCCCAGTCCACCAGGTACTGAAAACCTCAACTCCGTCTGCCCTTGGATGAATGGAATGGCCACTTCGACCTCCTGGCTGGGAAACAGGGGAGGCTGGAAACTGTTGATCACCATAAAGCGGGACATCCCGGTGGCGGCACAGAACAGAGAGTAGTGTGCCTATTCGATCCACGGGAGGTGTGTGGCCCAGGAGGCTGGGAGACAGGAGGCAATGCAGCACAGGGAGGATCTGAGGCTTTGATTCATTTGCTCCGCCTGCCCGCTTGACTGACGATGGTAGCTGGAGATCAAGCTACAGGAGACTCCCTAGGTGTTGCAGAACGCCTTCCAAACTCTGGATGCAAACTGGTGGCCCCGGTCTGAAATGACGTCCTGGGGGATGCCATGGAGGTGAAAGACATGTTGGACCAGGAGACCAGCTGTTTCCATTGCCAAGAGGAGTTTGGGTAAGGTTCAGTTCAGTTCAGTTCATTTTCTGTAACCGCTTCATCCTAATTAGGGTCGCGGGGAGGCTGGTACCCATCCCAGCCAACTCAGGGCAAGGGCAGAGTACACTCTGGACAGCTCGCCAGGCCATCGCAGGGCGGAAACACGCTGACGGCTTTGCAGCCTACTCTTGTCGAAAGTCAGCAATGGTTCTTTTACATGCCTCACACCATAGACAGTGAGAGACATGGCCGGCCTTTGATAACCCAGTTAGCTGCACTGGGGAGGACAGTGACAACCTTGTGGAGAGTGGGACTCGAACCCCCAACCTTTGGATCAGCGATCCGGCACCTTATACCACTAGACCACCACTGCCCGTTTGGGTAAGGTGACTAAGTGAACTGCCTTGGAGAACCGGTCCACTATTGTCAGGATGACTGTGTTGCCCTCGGACGGGGGTAACACCATAACAAAGTCCACCGCAATGTGTGACCAGGGACGATGAGGAACAGGTAAGGGCTGGAGGACACCCATGGGTGCATGATGGGAGGACTTGCTCCGGGCACAGGTGGCACAAGCTCCCACAGACTCCCTGGTGTCGGCTGTTATTGTTGGCCACCAGAAGCATTGTTGGAGTAGGAAGAGAGTTCGGTGAGCTCCGGGGTGGCAGGCTAAAGTTTGATGAGTGTGCCCACTGGAGCACTAGGGTTCTGGCCAGCGGGGGAACGTATAGTCGACCTTGGGGGCACCCGACGGGCTCTGGTTACCCCTGATGGGTGTTCTGAACTAGCCGTTCCACCTCCCATTGAGCTGCTCCAAATATACAGGAGGCGGGCAGGATTGTCTCCATGGTGGTCTATTCCCCCGAGGAGCACTGCCTTGAGAGAGTGTTTGGCTTCATATTCCGAGAGCCGGGTCAGTAGGTTAGTGTGAAGTTATATTTTCCTAAGTAGACCGACCAGCATGCCTGACGGGAGTTAAACCTCTTGGCCGTATGGCGGTAAGATAGGTTTTTATGGTCGGTCCAGACCATGAAGGGGTGGGCTGCCCCTTCCAGCCAGTGCCTCCACTCCTGGAGCGCAAAGACCACTGCCGGCAGCTCACGATTCCCAACATCATAGTTCTGCTCCGCTGGGGACAAATGATGGGAGAAGAAGGCACACGGTGTAGCTTCTGGTCTGTGGGAGACCGTTGGGAGAGGACCGCCCCCACCCCCGAGTCTGAGGCGTCATCTTCCACCACGAACTGCATCGAGGGTCTGGGTGGATCACTACAGGCGCATTGACAAATTTAGCCTTCAGCCTGTCAAACGCCGCTTGGGTACTTGAGGACCACTGGAACAGTGTTTTGGGTGATGTCAACTGTGTGAGGGGGGCTGCTAGGCGGCTGTAGTCTCGCACAAACTGGCGATAGAAGTTTGCGAACCCCAGGAACCTCTGCAGCTGTTTCCGCATCCCTGGAGTCGACCACTCCGCCACTGCCTTCACCGTCGCCTTCATCGGGTCTTATCTGGCCCATCTCCATGATGAACCCCAGGAAAGAGACTGAAGGGACATGAAATTCGCAGTTCTCTGCTCTGACGTACAATTTGTTCCCTTGGAGCCTCTTTAACACCATCCTCACATGACGGAGATGCTCATCATAGTCTTTAGAGAAGATCAGGATGTTGTCTAGGTACATGAATACAAAGCAGTTCAGCATGTCCCTAAGTACATCGTTAACCAGGGCTTGGAAAACCGCCGGGGCATTGGTTAGTCCTAATGGCATGACCAAGTATTCGAAGTGCCCCATGGGCGTGTTGAAAGCCGTCTTCCACTCCCTCCCGAATCCATACTAAGTGGTAGGCATTTCTCAGCTCCAGCTTGGAAAAGACGGTTGCATCATGGAGAGCAGGGAAGGCTGAACCTATTAGAGGGAGATGGTACTTATTCTTTATTGTGATATGGTTCAGGCCCGTGTAATCAATGCAAGGTCTCAGGGTTTTGTCTTTCTTTTCTACGAAGAAGACCCCAGTGCCTACCGGGGATGATGAGGGCCGAATGAGACCTGCAGTAAGCGAGTCATTAATATATGCTTCCATGGCATCTTTCCCCGGCTTTGAGAGGTTGCACAGTCACTGAAAAGGGAGCGTGGAGCCTGGGAGTAGGTCGATGGCGTAGTCATACAAGCGAGCCCGGTCCTTGCTGAAGACCTCTTTCAGGTCATGGTACTCTTTCGTCACGCCGGCTAAGTCCAGATCCTCCAGGTCGACTGAGGTTTGTGAAGCTTGGGAGGGTAGGGCCGCCATTAATCAGTGTTGCAGACAGTAGTCACTCCAGCTGCATATGGTGCGTATGGTGAAGGTGCGCCAGTCGATGTGGGGCTTGTGGGTCTGCAACCACGGCCACCCCAGCACCAGGGGAGAGAGAGGGGCAGAGAGAACAAACAGCTCCAACATTTCCTGATGGTTCCCGGACAGACTGAGCTTAACTGGCTTGGTCTTATGCGTGACGCGAGCTATGAGTCATTCATCAATGGCCACTACCTCCTTGGGGGTTTTGAGTTCATATACAGGAAGGTCGTGGAGCTCGACCATCCCCGGATCGATGAAGTTAGTGTCAGCACCTGAGTCAATGAATACGTCCACAACATAGGAGTGTTGTGCGGAGTACAGCGTACCTTGAACTTGCAGGCGCTTCCCGGGTGTCGTGGAGGATCCTCTCGCTGCCCCTCTCCTAGCTGTCGGACCCTGTCGTGTGGGGCACTGGGCGAGGTAATGGCCCTTCTCGGCGTAGTAGATGCAGAGACTGTTGGTCCGTCGCCGATGCTTCTCGTCCGCCATCCGCCTGGTGCGGCTCACCTGCATGGGCTCTTGACCATCATCCTCCCTCAGAGGAGGAAATGGTGAGGAGGTTCGAGGTGGGGCCTCCTTGGGCCTCGCGGAGGCGCTCAAGGATGGGTAGACAAGACTGGTCCGCTCCTCTCGGGATGTATCCCTCTCTCTCAGCCAGTTGTCCAGCCGGGTAGACAAGGCAATAAAATCCTCAAGAGCGGCCGTCTCATCTCGTACCGCGAGCTCATCTTTCAGCCTTTCATTTAGACCCCACAGGAAAGCACCCCCCCACCCCACCCCCGGATCCCAGGGTCGTTCCAGCCGCTTTCTATGGCGAGAATCCGGAATTGGATGGCATACTCTGCTACTGATTTCGAGCCTTGCCGGATTCGTAGGAGCTAGGAGCTTGCCTCCTTTCCTTTCGCCAGACGATCGAAAACCTTTTTCATTTCTCGAACAAACTGGTCAAAATGGGAGCATAATTCCAGGGTATGGGTGGCAACCGCTAGCGCTCAGGACGAGGCTTGCTACATGAGTAGGCTCATAATGAAAACGGTTTTAGCTTGATCGGTGGAGTATGTGAGCAGCTGCTGGCTGAAGATGAGCGAACATTGATGGAGAAATTGTGCGTAGGAGCCGATCGTGCCCGAGTACCTGGCTAGTGTGGGAATGAGTGGTTCTCGGTGTGCGGGGAGTATAGCTGGTGCTGTTGCTGCTGCTGAAGTGGAGAGTGAAGCATGAGTGGGCGGGGTCGTGGCAGCGAGTTGGGTGGCAAGTTGGGTGGCGATGGCGTCCATCCTTCCGCCAAGCTGTACCATGCTGGTGGTTATCCGCTGGAGAGTGTCCATCAGTTGGTGCAAGGTAGAGTCGTGTGGTCCCAACAGGACTCCCTGGTCAGATAAGGCATGCCGGAGCTGAGCAGTCTCCGCTGGGTCCATGTTTCAGGGCAGAAGATTCTGTTGTGCCTGGAGTATATGCGTCAGACCCAAAGGTGCAGGAGACCATAAGTAGATTCAACGATTTTATTTTGCACTTGGAACTCTAAATCTTCTGATGTCGGAGGGAAGCGTGCCGCTCCTATTTATAGCTCGCTGATTGCTGAATGGAAACAGGTGCGCTCTCTGGACCTCGCCTGCAGGTAACAGCCACGCCCCTCGCCAGCGCCTGCAATGAATGAAGAGAGAGTTAACGCCGCCAGCCAGCACAGACCATAACAGACATGCTGGTGTATTTCAAAGCATAATTCTCAGTGTAATCAATGTGAACCATCACATTATTCTAGATTTTAATTTCCTTCCAAACTGGTGCTTGATGTTATAAATGTCTCTTGGGATGTTTTGAAAGATGGCCTTAAATGAGTTCCATTTGTTTTGTAATGATGGTACTGCTGTTCTCAAGAAATTAATTCATCATTTTCTTCTGCTAAGTGGACCCAACTTAGTTTTTCAATGGGGTACATTTTGTGACCCACTCCTCCTGTAGAATGATGCTTCCTTTCATTGAATGATCCATTGTTGTGTCAAATCTCTTATACCTGTAATGTCCTGAATCTGCAGGACATATTTCCCATTTATCAGATGCTCTTATCCAGAGAAACTTAATGAAGTGCTTTAAAGTCACAATATGAATATATTCTTGTACTGTTTTTTAGGACACTGACTAAGTGCACCATCAGTCAAACTCAGTGGGTAGTAGTCTTTTTTTTTTTTTGGTGTGTGTGTGTGTGTGTGTGTGTGTTTGTGAAGCATAGTGCTAATCTAAGTACTGCCAAAAAATAGGTTTTCAGCCACCCTCTTGAAAAAAGTGACTCCGCTGTCTGCACATTCAGAGGAAATTAATTCCTCCACCTTGGAGTCAGAACAGAAAAGAGTGTCTGATGCATTTTTTCTTTGTCACTTGGTTGACGAAGGGCATAATCTAGCTGTGATACAGGATCTGAGAGAACGTAGTGCAGTGCAGTGTGTGACAAGTGCTTTGAGGTAAGAGGGTGCAGGTCCATTATTGGGTTTATCGGCAAGCATTAATGTTTTAAATCTAATGTGAGCAGCTACACTACGCCAATGGAGAGATGGTAGCAGTGAAGTTGTGTGGAAAAATTTGGGAAAGTTGAAAACAAGCCATGCAGCTTCATTCTAGATCAGGGGTTGGCAACCCATGGCTCCAGAGCCGCATGCAGCTCTGTGGCTTTTCAAAATAATGTTGTTCTTTATGGTGGCCGACGGGTGCACCACAAACATCATCTTCAAAAACCACTGCATCAAACTGCAAAAAAAGGCCACTTATTTACTCACATCAGAAGCACCCCAGGGGTAGAGAGTTAAACCAGCTTTCACCTGAATGATGGGATAATCTGCCTAAGGCAGAGTCCTGCAACAGTCGGGTACCCACAGGTACCCAGTGGGTATCCTTCCAAAAATGCTCTCTTAGGGTTGAAAACTACGTAGATGAAAATTAACACTCACGGGTGTGGGCGGATATTTATTTGGTGTGGGCAGGGTGATTTTGTGAGTTTGTTCTTGTGGCTACCTATTGTTATATTAATCAGCTACATTGAGAGTCTCAGTGTTTTTGATCTGCTGTGTTGGTGGATTTCTAAATTATTGTGCTCATGGCAAGGAGTGTTCTCACCATCAGCAGCGCGGCAAGCGAGAGATTTTTTTCCGCCACTTGGGTTAGTAATCCAGGAACGTAAATCACAGCTGAAGTAAGAGGCGGTGAATGAGATTTGTTTATACACAGAAATCACCAAATTAAATAACTCTCCTCCCAGTGACAAAATAAAAGACTGGGTGTGGTTCAGTCTCCACTCTGAGAATGGATCGGTCAGTGCATTAAGCATTAATATTATTTAAAAGAATGTTGAGCAGGCTCCTTCTTAAAATAAGTCTTCATATACTTTTCTGTGTTGCTGTCATTTTTGTAAATTAAAACTATGACAAAACATCATTAATATAATGGATAAAGAAAAGAAGATCCCATGAATGGTGTGATGGTGAGGTTGGCTACCCAACCCATTAACACATCTGGCTGCACCCCGTCCCACACTTTGTGGGACAGATATTCTTTTTCTTTATAAAAATACAAAAAAGACTGGAACACATTCATTCATTTTCTGAACCACTTAATCCTAATTAGGGTCGCGGGAAGTCTGGCGATTTTTTTTAATCTAAATGTTTTTGTTGCAAGCAGAATTGTAATTTAATTGTCTCTGCAGTTGTGTAAATCAATGCAACACATTGTTGTTTTATATTAACATGAAGGAAAAAGGGGAAAACATTATATGCAGTGTTATTTGATTTTAAATGAAAAAAAAAGGATTTGTGGCTCCCAGTGTTTTCTTTAATGTGGAAAACGGACCCAAATGGCTCTTTAAATGGCAAAGGTCGCTGACCCCTGTCCTAGATCAATTGATGAGGTCAAATAGTGTTCAAATTTAGACCTGCCACAAGTGAATTGCTACAGTCTAGTCTTGAGATGACAAAGAACTGAAGACGTATTGGAGTGTCCTTAGTGGAAAAAATGGATGAATCCTTCAGATATTAAAGAGGATAAATTGACATGATTTAAAAATATTTGTGATATGAGAAGAGAAGGACAGGTAATTGTCTATGGTTACTTCAAGGTTTTATGCAGTGTGTGAAGGACTGATCACAGAGTTGCCCAACAGTGATAATTTTACAATTCATACTCTGCAAGTCCATGGGACTCCCTTGTCAAAAAAGTGTGAGTCCCATGATGCATGCAATATGTCGTGAAACATAATCTGAAAAAATTCTTTATCAAAACTGAAAGTGCATATGACAACAATAACCATAATTTACATTTAACGCCTTTATTTCACAATTGACAAAGTGTACTCCATGCATGTTGACAGTTGTATGTATTAAATTGAAAAAAAATATATGAAAAGTTCATAGATACACATATAAAATATAAAGGTAAGTTAATCTTTGAGTTCATACAGTCTCCTCTGTTTGGTTTCCTTCCAAACATTCAGTGCTTTTTCAAAATCTACACTTGCTGCCAACTGCACAGTCATAAGTTTGTGTTGTGTTTGGTCTTGCAGCCTGTTTCTTTTTTTTGTGAGGATTTTGTTTTGTGTTGAGAATCCCCTCTCACATCCTGCTGTGTGCACTGCTGATGTCAAGGCAAGTTGTGCTAATCTGATCAGATTTGGAAACTCTGCCTTATGATACTGGTTGATCAGGCCCCATAGATGGCTCAGCTTGTCTCTTGGGTATCTTTCTGCAAGAACCACCTTCTTCAATAGTCTCCACTCTTTCTTTGTTGCTGCTGGTGAGATGATTGCTTCAGATATCTTTGACTTACTGCTGTCATCATCCTCCACCCATGATGAAGTCTTTGAAGAGCCAAAATGTGTGCACAGCATTTCAATTTCATCTTTGCCATATTCTTCAACATCTTTGGTTTGGAAGAAAGACAGTGGTCTCATCCCCAGAACAGAGAAGGCATGGAGGATACTATCTTGAGGGAAGCGCTTTTTAATGTTTCCAATCACTTCGTCAATAAAGTCATTGATGGTTTTGTTCAGTGTGAATGGTGATTTGGAGAGATTGTGATATTCTTTGAACACACCATCCACCATATCTTCTTTCAGCTTCATTAGGTGTGGACTTTCCATCTCCTTGATTTGTTGCAGGTCACTGATGCACTGTTCCAGTTTCACCCCAACTAGCGCTACATCTATGTTCTCTGTCTGGAAAAACTGAGAAAGAGCAGTAATGGGTGCCATAGCATCCATCATAACATAAGTCAGTGCAACAAATTTCTCTGTTGCAATTTTCTTCTTCTAAGTCCTTCAGCCTTTGGATCCTTTGTGTAGTCAATATCCCTGAAATAAATCAGCAAACTCTCAAGAGTCCTATAGACTGATGTGAGAGCATTAAAGTAGCTCAACCATCTAACAGAATGTACTTCCTTGATCTTGAGCACAGGATCATCAATGATCATTTGGATGACCTGCAAGGATGATTGTCTTTTACTGCTTCCTTTGAAATAGTAGAAGAGATCTGTCAGTGTTTCTTGGTGTTTTTAATGCCGGGATATTTTCAGCAGCTTGAGAGGTGCAGAGAGCAATTTTATGTGCGATGCAGTGTACGTTGATCATGTGGGGGCTATCTCTCTTCAGGATTGCAGCAACGCCATTTTTGTGGCCAGTCATGACTGATGCACCATCGCTCCCAAAGCTCATAACCTTATCCATTGGAACATTTCTTGCCGCAAGTTCTTTCTTTATGGATGTGGCAATTCCTTTTCCAGTTGAATCTGTACATTCCACATTTGAGATGTAGTGAGTGGAAGGTTGCATGGCATCGTCGAGGATTTGTGCATACAGAACGAGACGTTTGGTATTTGATGAGTCTGTAGATTCATCTGCTAGAATAGTCATCACAGGGGAATTTTGTAATAGCATTTGTTTTTCATCCTCGATTACTTTAGCTATGCTATCCAACAAATCATGGGCAGTGAAATAAGAGTCGTAGTTCAGTTTGTATTTCTTCAAAATATCCAGGTCAGAAACACCAAGTTCATGCATTAAGTGAATCATGCTGCTGAATTTACTGAATGGCAAATCCTCCACAGACATCCAGTGAATAATTTTTAACAACGCAGTAACGACTTTATCTTTCATTTCCGACGCCTTGTACTCGATTTTTCTCTTGTTATTGCGTAATGTAGGAATTTCCAGCGCGAGTTTATGTCCTGGGATCTGCACGTGTCTATCCAGGGTGCTTTTTTGGAAATTTGTGCATTTTGCTGCTTGAATTAACTTGTTTGTTGTCCGTGCATGCCGAAGAATACATAAAATCTCCTTCCTCGTCGTATCGCAACCACGCGAACAATCCCAGCCAATGCTTCTGAAATGTCCGAATTTTACTACGTTTCACTTCAGGTTCGTCCGTTTTATCCGAAGCCTTTCGCTTGTTATTTACACTGCTTTTGACAGAGAAAAAACTATCCAGGTTTTGTTGCTTTTTCTGAGACATAACTTTGGAATATTCGGCCTTATTATACTTATTAAATTTAATACTTTTTTATACTTATTTAATTAATACTTATTAAATCGTCTGCTTACCACGAGGTGAAGGGCGCTCTCGTCTCGCGAGAAAAATTTCGTCTGCGATCAGCCAGTCTCGTCACGCGAGGTTTAGTCGCGATATCAAAACAAAGATGGCGACGATTGTCAAGCGCAGCGAACGGCGATGTTTATGTTATTAATAATTTGTCTGCCGTGTAAATTTTTTTGCCATCGGGAGAAAATTGCTTGCGTCCCAAAAACGCACATTGTTTGAAACTGTGCGTCTGGAGGAAAAATCGTGCGTCTAGGACGCCGGACGCAAAGGTAACGAGATGACTGGCCCAAGGAAATTGCCAGATCTTGATGTGGGTATTAGTCAGCTGAGATGAACAGCAATTTATTCTTTTTGAATTTAAGTTTCAACTGGTGGGCTGCCATCCATGAGAAGAAACTTTCCAGACATGCAGAGATCCAGGCAGAAACATTGGTGTCTGAGTGAGGAAAAGAGAGAACAAGTTGAGTGTCATCTGTATAGCAGTGGAATGATAACCCTTGGGGGGTGGGGGGTATGACCTTACCAAGGGACCTATAAAGAGAGAACAAAAGTGGACCAAGAACTGAGCCCTGAGGAACAACAGTGGAAAGTTAATGTGGGGAAGATATGTATCCATTCCACGTAACCTGATATGAATGACCTTCCAGGTAGGAAGCAACCCATTGCCATGCTGAATCAAAAATTCCTAGATGCCTGGAGATGGACAAAAGATTCCTGTGGTTGACTATGTCAAATGCTGCTGAAAGGGTGAGGATAATGAGAACTGATGACATCTTGGCTGATCTTGCAGCATGCAGCTTCTCTGTGACAGCCAAGAGTGCAGTCTCTGTGGGATGTGCAACTTTGAAACCAGATTGATTAGGGTCAAGGAGGTTTAGGTACACTGAAACATAGATCTGAATGGATCCATTCAATTAGCCAGCACAATGTGGCATTTGAAAAAGTCAAACAGATCCTTACACTTGCTCACATTTTCCTGATTCCAACACATCAAAATTAACAAAATATTCATGTAAACAAAACAAAAACTAGAGTTTTTTCTGACATTCGAAATAAATATGGATTAGGTTAGATGGGTCCTCTAATTTTTCCATCGGTGTGAATGTGAGAATAGTAATTTGTCTCCCTGTACAAAAAAATGGCAACCTGGCATTGGTGAACACAACTATTACCTGTCGTCAGTCTAGAAAATGGTTAAATGGATGGATGGTTCAGAAGAAAACTGCATTTCAGGTGCAGTTTTAGCCATGACAACTGAAGGTGTGGGCTCTGTCTAACCAATCCTTGGCTACTGACTCTGACTTTAGGGACATGAAATGCCTGAGCTAGTGTTCAAGGTGGATGTGACAAATGTGCTGCATCCCAAACTGGCTTCAACTCAAAATCTTTGGGAGGACTGTGGGTAAAGTGTGGTGAAGGACTGGAAAAAGACTATTGGTTGGCGTTGAAAAGGTTCTGGACCATCATTCTATGCCTCAGATGGGGAAGCAGCACTCCATAAACACTGTTTACTATGAAAGTGGGGAGCTGCTCACTTCGACCTGGGAGGTTGTCTGGAGGTGGAAGAAATACTTTGAGGACCTTCTCAATCCCGCCAACATGCCCTATGTGGAAGAGGAAGACCTTGGGGGGTCTGGGGCTGTCTATCACTGGGGCACAGGTCACTGAGGTAGTTAAAAAGCTCCTTGGTGGCTCAGCTCTGGGGGTGTTCAAGATCTTCTCTAAGTATCTCAGGGCTCTGGATGTTGTAGGACTGTATTGGTTGACACATTGCATGGTCATCAGGGGTCATACAAGTCATAAAAAGGGGGGACCAGAGACTCTGTTCCAACCTTCATGGATTCACACTCCTCAGCCTACCCAGTAAAGTTTATTCAGGAGTACTGGAGAGGGAATCCATCTGATGTTTGCACCTTGGATTCAGGAGGATCAAGGTTTTTGTCTCAGCTGCGGCACTCTGGGCCAGCTCTACACACGCTATCAAATTCTGGTGGGGGCATGGGAGTTTTCCTAACTTGTCCATATGTGCTCTGTGGACTTTGGAGAAGGCATTTGACCATGTGCATCAGGCTATCTTGGGGTGTGCTCCGGTAATATGGTATACGAACCTGTTGCTACAGGTGGCCCTGTCACTGTAACCAGATTAAGAGCTTGGTCTACATTGGTAACATGTTGAATTTGTTTCCAGTGGGAGTTGGACTCCACCAGAGCTGTCCATTGTCACTGGTTCTGTTTGTGATATTTATCTTTATAATTTGTAGGCACAGCCAAGGCATTGAGGAATTCTGGTTTGGTGGCCATTGGATCTCGTCTCTACTTTTTACAGATTACATTATCCTCTTTGCTTCAGCTCTTGCTGGAATGATTTGCAATTGAGTGTGAAGGAGCCGGAATGAGAATCAGCACCTCCAAGTCCGATGTATGCAGCCTACTCTTGACGAAAGTCAATAATGGTTCTTTTACATGCCTCTCAGCCTAGACGAGGAGAGACATGGCTGGCCAGTAGGCTGTACTGGGTGACAGCAGTGACAGCCATTGAAAGTGGGACTTGAACCCCTGGCTTGGGATCAGTGATCCAGCACCTTACCACCACTGCCCCTGTTAGCATAGGTGATAGCATATTTTTTTAAGTAGCATAATAAGCAATCTTTTTAGTTTAACATTTCAACAATTTTAGCCCAGGTATGTGTGTACTGCAGTGGTTCTCAAATAATGGGGCACGCCCCCCTGGGGGGAGGGGGTGTGATGCCAGGGGGGCACGTGTGACCCCAAGGAACAGGGTTTTTTTTGCTGTATTGGGATAAAGTGTAATTCTACATCCACTACAGTAAGTGATAGTGGCTTCCTCACTGTTAGAGTGTGCTCAGAGGTACAATAAGAAGTAAAGTTAATAAACCCACCATGGAAATTTTTAACAGGGACGAAAAGAGAGGCGGAGACAGTCAGATGAAAGTCTCCCGAAAGCTTACCTGAGGAGGTATGATGAAGCGGATGTAGCACTTGGCTTCACTGTGCTCCAGTGAGAAACGAGGAGAGACCACTGTGTTGTCTGAAAACATTGGCAGCAGACAGCATGAACCCAAATAAATTCAGGCGTCACTTAAAGACATCACGATGTACATCTCGATGACGTGATGAGCCGCATGAGTTTTTTCAGCGAAAACGTGCCGAGTATTGCCAACAACCATCCCACCTTGTGAATGCTACTCCAGTAAACCAGCGAGCTCTGTTAGCATCAGATAAGGTGGACTACCAAACTGCTCAGTGTAAAAAACCCCACAGCAGAGCAAAGGAACTAATCCGACTGGCAGCACACACAAGGTCTCTGTCATGCTGGATGACGTCACTGCTGTGAAAATAAGTGCAGGTCCCAGTTCAGCACCGAGCAGGAGCTGAGAGTTCAGTATCGTGTTTAAATCCTGCTTCGAAAAACTGTGCACTGCGAAACGTGCTCAATATAGCCATTAATCTGGACTTAATCATTTTGACAATAATAATAATAATAATAATAATAATAATAATAATAATAATAATACAGATTGTTTTATTCATTTTTGTTTTGTAGGTTAAAATGTTTTATATATTGTACTCCTGAGTTAATATTGCTGATCAATTTGAATTTATTATTATTTATTTATTTTATTTTATTTTATTTTTTAGTATCAAATGCTTCAAATTGTTGGTCAAAAAATGTTTACAGTTTAAACAAGGATACTTTTTTATTTCAGGCAAATTGATGCACTTTAAATCTTTTTGTTTAAAGACTAAAAAATTGTTAATTAAGTTACGTATTCTTTGTTGGAAGTTGATCTATGTATTTTATATATTTTTTGTTTTCCCTAATGATAATAAGGATTTATTATGTTAATAAGGATACAGTGTTATGTAGAGGATTACTTATAACAATTTTAAGACAAATAACTCTACAGTATTTATATTGGGGCGTGATAAGTTTTCCTCTTCCTGATTGGGGCATGACAGAAAATAATTGAGAAGCATTGGTGTACTGTGTTACGTAATTTACATTTAAAAAAAACAAAAACAATGTGAAAATTGTTGCTATAAAATATTGTAAACTATTCGATTATACGACCCCTAATCTTAGTTTTAACAAGATAGCTGAGAGCACTCTCTTTTAATTACTTTATATCCATACACTGAGAACTGTGGTTTATTCAGTAAGTTTATCCCTTACAATAAACCAAGTTAAAAGTGAACGGAGATTTCCACTGACTCGAACTTCATAGAGTCTGAGAGTCCTTTGAATCTGGACGCAAGTTAAATTCACAAAATTGTATGTAGATTATTCTTTTACAAATTGTTTTGGACTGCAAGTCCCGTAACTGGATCTATATATTTTTAAGTGGCTCAAATGGAGGAGAATATGCACGTTACCTGGTCAAGCATTGACTACATGCAAGATCTTCCAAAAAAGTTTTTTTTATTCATATAGAGATGTAACCTCAGAGGACATTCCAAAGCAAGATTCAGTTCATTCTTATATATATATATATATATATATATATATATATATATATATATATATATATATATATATATATATATATATATATATATATATATATATATATATATATATATATATATATATATATATATATATATATATATATATATATATATATATATATACACACATATATATATATATAAGAATGAACTGAGATATATACATATATATATATATATATATATATATATATATATATATATATATATATACTATTTCCATGATGGTTGTAAGGAAGATAGAGAACACAAGTCCTTATGAACAAAACAAAGGTTACAATTCAAAGGACACAATTTCAAGTGAGCACCCTATTCAAAACCCACTCTCTTTTTTTCCTTCCTCTTTAGTCCCCAGTAATCTCTGTGCCCTTGTTGCCATTAAGTCCATTTTATGATGGTGAAGCAGAGCATTATGCCAGTGGCATCATCTTGCTTTTACAACACAGCAGCAATGGATTGAGAACCTAGCAAGATAGGTTAAACTTCAAAGAAACAGGCTGAAAATGTGCTGAAAGACTCACTGACACAATGTGTAATGTGTAAAATGTGGTTCCTGGTTGCTTGACCCATTTGTGTTGTATAACACTGCATATGCTCTCCATATAAAACTTTTTAGATTACAAAATGAAGTTTATTTTCGAATACTAATCCATTTTTATACTTTTAGTGAATGGTAGGCTTCTGTTTTATTTCTTTCTTTCTTACCATGACTTGTTTTAAACATACTATGCTTGGTCTAGAACATTTAGAGATATGATTAATTTGGATTTGTTCTTAAGGTCCAAGGGTGTTTGTTGCACGCTGATTCATGACAGTCATAATTAATTAATCTAGCTGGCCCAGGTAATGAACTGACTCAGCTCATGCAGCCGTGTTCAGTCATCAGCCCACTTGGCTAGATAAGCATTTCATGCCTATCTCCAAGGCCTGACCTACTAAGCAATAAACGAATGGTCGCTTCCTCATCAGACATAACACATAGGTGAAGAAAGTACCTTTTGAATAGTTGTTCAACATTTTATAAAACTAGGCAAGTGAAACAAAAAGTTGGAAGTTGAAAAACAACAAGGGAAAATACAGTATTTAGTTACGGTATATCTGTGCAGTCATACTATTGTATGTGCAATTGTATTTTTTAATACAATATATATATATATATATATATATATATATATATATATATATATATATATATATATATATGTGTGTGTATATATATATATATATATATATATATATATATATATATATACATATATATATATATGTATATATATATATATATATATATATATATGTATATATATATATATATATATATATATATATATATATATATATATATATATATATATATATATATATAAAATTTATTTAAATATTACTATAAAGCTGTGTCCAATTTATGCTATTCCACTTTTGTTAGCTTAAAACTTAACTCCATAATTTCACACTTTGCAGTGTTCACGGTTGAGTTCTGCATGACATCTGCTACCTTAAGAGACGAGGGAAGGGAGCTCAAACTGAAGCACTGCCAGGGCTTCCACACTGACCTTGTTATAAAATTCAAATGATCACTATGGTGCAAGTTAGCTGACCTGTGCAGTACTAATCCCTTGACCTTCAGTGATTTAAAATGACCGTTAGTGGACATGCAAGGCTGATCTTACCTTGCATGGCTGATCTTTCCAAACCCCACCCCCCACCGACATTCTCGTCACAAAATCACTATGCTGGAGTTGAGTATAGTAGCTCTGTGGTTTTTAATCTATCAGGATATAGACCGCTTAAATACTGATATAGCAGTCTTGATGACACCAATACAATGGTGGCTGCTAATTAAAACCGTTCATGTGACTGCTCGTTTCATGCATCGTGCTTGCTTATAGGTGACGAATATTGTTTTGGATTGTTGGACTCAGTCCTCATGAATGAAGTGTATAAAAGATCAACACCGCCCACCCTATTCCCCCACCCCACCCCACTACCCCCCCACCCCTCTTTATTCAAGAGTGGAGGCAAAGTAGCCTTTTTATCGCTAGTAAAGTTTAGTGACTTCTTCTGGCTCATAAGTTTCTTGTTTCTGGTATTTGCTCTCATTATATGAAGTTCATGTCACATTTTATGTGTTGGTTATAGGGCCAATAAACTATTTTCAGCATGTGAAGTTCTTTTACTGGTATAGTCATTGTGAACAATGGTAAACAGTTGGAGAGCCTTTTCAAAGAGGATTATATCAGGTCAGGTGCATGCAAACCTTGATTACCCTTGACATATGTTTAGCCATTCTGTTACTGCTATTGAGGCACTTATTAGGGGCCAGGGCCACAAAGGTCAACAAGGTTAAAACCCTTAACATTTCAAGCACACAATTCATTGTTTTGAGCAAATAAGTGAAGAACTGACCCCAGGCTTCCGGTAGTTCAGATGATGCTTTTATATAACGCATGAATCAGTTACAGGTATCCAATAAAAACTCTTATTAAAGTTAACATTAAAATCATCTTATAGATGAAATTACTTTTCAGAAACAAAGTAATAACTAACCAGTGCAAGTCTTGAATTAAAATGTGGTAAACTGTTATTATAATATAGAAGTCTTAAACATAACTGGCCTGCTTAGTGTCATCCTTAAAATTTGAAAATATAAACTATTAAAAAAAACCTTGTTTTTGTTTTTTTTGTGCTAAAACGCCTTTACAGTGCACAATTTACATTCATTTTGTTCCTCTACTTTTTTCTCTAAACAGACTCTGTTAGCAAAACAGAGCTATAAGCCTTGCTGTCTTGAGTGTACTGTGCCCAGTTTTAACTGGTTTCATTTGTTTTTCATACAAAACTTTAAGGAGATCTTTTACATTTTGTTTAAATGAGTAAACTGAACAGGTTGGGCCAATGGTGGCCTGGTGGCAGAGAGCTGAATTCCTGAGCCCAAGGTTGGGGGTTCTAGCCCCACTATCAACGGGTTGTCATTGCTGTCCCCCATTGCAACTCACTCGGTTATCAAAGACCAGCCATGTCTCTTACTAAGTCTGAGACTTTCGTCAAGAGAAGAGTCAGAGTTTTCCTGGCATGCGATAGCCTGGCAAACTGTCCAGGGTGTACGTAGAGTCAGCAGAGATGGGTACCAGCCTTGATGTGACTCTAATTAGGATTAAGTGGCTCAGAAAAAGAATGAATGATTGAACAGGCAATAACAGATGCCTATAGATACACAGAGTCTCGGTGCTAATTGTTGTTTCAAAGACCAGATTACCTGACCTGACTCAGTGTTGTGGATAAAATATGTAACTACAGTATAAGATAAACAAATCATATTTTAATTTGCTTTTCATTAAGTTTCTACACAGTACCACCACAATTCTGCAAAGGACTGCAACTGAGCTGTGAGCATATCTGCATCATGAACTCATGAACTCAGTCTCTTGATGAATCATTTCTCCCAATCCACACTACAGCATATCAGTACCATTCATCCCATTCATATCATTCATACACATGTATATGCTTCCAGTATTATAATTTATACACAGTGCTCTTTTTCCACTACTGTGTATACATCTATAGCATGCTACGTGTATGTGTGTGTGTGTGTGTGTATATATATATATATATATATATATATATATATATATATATATATATATATATATTCACACACAACGCATGAGCATAATTGTACATACTGCATCTGTATATTTGCATATGACATATATACCTACTGTATGTCTGTACATCCATCATTTCAGTTCATTTTCTGTACCCGCTTAATCCTAATTTGGGTCGCGGGGAGGCTGGTGCCCATCCCAGCCAACTTCGGGCGAGGGCAGAGTACACCCTGGACAGCTCGCCAGGCCATCGCAGGGCGGAAACACGCTGACGGCTTTGCAGCCTACTCTTGTCGAAAATCAGCAATGGTTCTTTTACATGCCTCACACCATAGACAGTGAGAGACATGGCCGGCCTTTGATAACCCAGTTAGCTCCACTGGGGGGGGGGGACAGTGACAACCTTGTGCAGAGTGGGACTCGAACCCCCAACCTTTGGATCAGCGATCCAGTGCCCTATACCACTAGACCACCACTGCCCCCTGTCTGTATATTACATCTGTATATTGTTCCTAGATAAATTAATGCTAATTTATCCTCACCCTTACTGCCATATCTGTACATAACTGCTCATATAACCTATTCATACATAACTTATTTCTACACAATCTGTATACAATATAACTAGTTCCTAACTACATACTGCACATATGATATATCTGTGTATCTGAATTTATTACATGTGTAATAACAATAAAGTTTAATCTAATCTAATAACATAAAAATATAATTTTTGTGTTTTTCTTTATGTATGTAGTAGTATATACTCAGGCTCAGATGATCTCACAAAAATAAATATTTCAAAAATCCTGTCTTGCAAAATATTCTTTAATATCCCCTCGCCTTATGTTAATAAATATAATTGTTAATAAAAGTGTATAAATCACATATGCATGTTTAATCTTCACATTTTTTATTAGAATAATATTTTTTCATATCCTCCTTTATGTTCCATGATTCCATGACATAGATTTGTTCATTTCTTCCATCATATTAGTAATAAGATTCAGAGTATTTTTACAAAAAAATTTAACTTTTCTTATAAAATTTTAGTAGAAGCGTAAAATACACAGGTCACATAATTAAAAGCATTTTCTTCCAAATAAAATACAAAAATTTGTGGACAATTTATGCTATGGGATAGTTTTGTGACATCTAGGTTTTTAATTATTATTTTGAAATCTAATTTTAACTACAAAGAAATTACACAAAACTCTGAGTTCCACTCAAGGGTAACTTTTGTCTATGAACATGTGACTTGTATTTAATGTGTTAATGTAGCCCAAGAAATCTATAAACTCTGACTATACATTTTAGAATAAGACATTTTGGTTTTCCCCCCAATGCAATTAACTGGGTTATTAAAGGCATGAGTAGGCTGGGATAGGCCCCAGGCTCCTCGTGACCCTAATTAGGATTAAGTGGTTACAGAAAATGAATGAATGAATGAACCCAAACTGCAGGTTGCGTAAGTTTATTACACTACGAAACAGAATGATCACGTTTGTGTTTTCTGCTCCAAAACACTTCATGGGCATAGGGCAGTGCTTCTCGATTATTTTCTCAATTACCCCCCACACACACACACACACACTATAAATAGTGTCATTTTTCTATAAAACTGTTATAAGTAATTCTCTGAATAACACTGTCTCCTTATTAACATTACGGAATTCAAAAAAGTCAAAAATGTCACCGTCAAAAAATGTCACTGTCCCCCCCCAGAGCAGCTAACTGGGTTATCAAAGACGGGCCATGTCTCTCACTGTCTATGGTGAGAGGCATGTAAAAGAACCATTGCTGACTTTCGTAAAGAGTAGGCTGCAAAGTCGTCAGCGTGTTTCTGTCCCTTGCTAAAAAGGGTTGTGACAGGAAGGGCATCCGAAGTAAAAACCTCTGCCAAATCAAACGTGCGAATCAGATGATTCGCTGTGGCGACTCCCAAGTGAAAGGGAAAAAGCCGAAGGGAAGACAGACATTATTAAATATCTATATGTTGTGGGAAAATTATAAAAATCCAACAACTTTTGGTAAAAATCATACATCATGTTATCCCAAGTGGTAATATCAGAATTTCTTGTGTCAGCATATAGAAATATAATGAATAGTTCATATTGTTATATTTGTTGATACATTTAAGCCAAGCTTTCACCCTGAAGGCACTCCAAGTTAAACATAATCTGCAGTGTGTGTATAGAATATAATAAAGTACATTACAAGTCAGTCCTTTGAAGTTTTAAGCAGCTCAAGCAGATGTTTAAAATGTAATGTTTGAAATATTACTAGATGTATTATTTGCCATTGATGTTCATTTCGTTGAATATTGTAATAACTGTTGTCTAATCTGTAATGCTGTGCTGTTTCTATAGAGTTGCATAATGCCAGATGAAAAGTGACTTCACTTTCTATGGCTAAAGCTCATTTTAAAGAGTTGGATTTGAGCACTTCTGAAGAGTGGAAGGCTTGCCATGTCTTTTTTCCTGGTTTCATAAAGGTGTTTTATGATAAATGCCATCAAAGTGACAGGTGCTTTTATCACTGGTGCGTCCCAACCAGGGTTGAATAGATGAACAGTGATAGTGATGAGCATTGTCAAGCTGCCAGTGGTGCCTATAGAGAGGGCTGGACTAACAAGTTGTGCTGCTCAATAGACGTGTAGGGTGTCCATGCCCTTTGGTGCCCTTCCAGGTGTGGGAATTAGGGGGCAGAAAGCACCTGCAGGTCCCTCACATTGGATCTCATTATATTGCGTGCCACGGTGAACAGATTCCGAGTAAAAGAGTCTGGTTTCATTTCACTACAATGTACATGAATGCATTTGGAGATCATTCCTTCTGTGTGCACACACAAAACACAAAACACCACACAAAAACATCCTCTTTAAAATAGCACTCTATGCACTGTGAGAAGTAGCGGCTGCATTGATACAGAAGATATAAAAAAACCAACAGCAAAGCTATTCTTTGAGCAAAGCTAATGTTTAAGATAAATAATGAAAATGCCAGGAACAGTGTGAGTCTCAGCATGTTAGTATTTTTTCTATTTTTCATTTATTGAACTGTCACATGGGATGTGTTGCATGCTGTTCCATACATTCTACTAATATCTACAAATGCAAGTTGGTCAGATGTAGCAACATGGCAGCATTCCATAGACATGTTTTAACAAATAGCACATATATAGTTAAATTATATATACTGTATATCAGCCTTAAAACAAGTACTGAATTTAAGTACTGTCCTAACATAACAATCCATATTTATTATTATAGGTCATGCAATTATAGCGTTACAACCCCATCATATTTTCTGAATAATTGTCGCTGTAACAGGAAAAAACCTTCATGCAGGCAGGCATGCATGAAGAATTCTACCTTCTATTACATTTGAGAATAGGTCACACGAGCCAAGCCGAACATGAGCTTCACATCCATCACAATGAATTTTTTTGTTCTAAGTCAGCCTGCATAAAGTGCCTCTTCTTCTGCAAGCTACTGGGTAAACATTACAGCAATGGAAAAGTGTCCAGTGGAAATGTCTTTTTAACCACAGCATATTAATGATTGACTATGAAATAAGTCCCTCTTCTACCTTCATTCCCATTCATTCATTACCATCCAGTTAAAAATCTTGAGCATCCAATGTTTCAGTAGTTTTGTTCATATGGGAAGAAGTTTATTATTAAATACTGTACTTTGAATTTGAGCAGAATTAAAAAGCCATATTTTATCATTTATTTATAATTGTGCAAAGTCCAAACTCAGTATTGTCAACAGTAGGCCCTCGACATTCGCGGGGGTTCGGTTCTGGGCCCTCCCACGAATCGAGATAATCTGCGAGTTCTGTACCCAGAAGTAAAACCCCATGTATCACATCACATGCGCGAATGAGCAACCGGAAGTAAAATATGTATCTATTACATGCGCTAAAATATGCTTCTTAAACACGTTCTATAGACAGTCTTACTCATTAATACAGTATTAATGTAGTAAAATGTAGTAATGATTAAGAAAAACTTCCATTTTTACTGTTATATTTATTGATGATAAAATATAAACATTATACAGCATATACATTTGTAAAGCACTCGTATTAAAGTCTTTTTCGATTATTATTCCAGTACAGTACCTAAGTTAATGTTTGTGCATGAGATTTTATGTTCTGTAGCATGTTTAACAAACAATACCAAAAGAAATTAACTTTATTACGCTTCATGTTCTTTTACATTGAACTTGGAGTGACGTCTTGGAGTGATGTCTCCAAGATGGCGCTGCCTAGAGGGCGACGTCGCGGCTTTCTCAGAGTCAAATTGTTTCTTTGTTCGCTTTAATTTGTTTTTTTTTGTTCATGTTTTGCACTATGCTCGTCTATGACTGGTCGCCCCTACTACAGATATAATAAGATCGGAGTGTCTTCGGGCATGTATAACTAAGCACTCTGAACTGGGTTTCTTATTAGCTGGGATGTGGCTAGCACTGAGCTAATATGCTAATGCTAATGAGTTCTCCAACTCTCCGGTGCTTGGTTAGCACTTCCGGTTATACTGCTTGAAAATGTTCAGTCTCTGCGAAACAAGATGGGCGAGCTTCATGCTCAGATTGCAGCGCAGAGGATCTGCTGTGTTTCTGTGAAACATGGCTTGAGGGAAGTACACTTGACGAGGCAATTGCACCAGCCGGCTACAGTGACTTCATCCCCTGCAATCCCAAGTGTCGGAGTAGTCGTTCGGCCCCTTCCCGCCTGGGCTTCTTGTTAGCTGGGCTGCGGTTAGCATAGCATATTAGCTCAGTGCTAGCCGCACCCCGGCTAACAAGAAGCCCAGTTGAGCATGCTTAGTTATACTCCGATCTTATAGCTGTAGTAGAGTCGACCGGTCGTAGATGAGCATAGTGCAAAACAGGAACAAACAAAACAACAAATAAAACAAATTAAAACGAACAAAGAAACAATTTGACTCTGAGAACTCCGCGACGTCGCCCTCTGGACAGCGCCATCTTGAAGAGGTCACTCCAAGTTCAATGTTAAAGGACATGAAGAGTACTGTAATAAAGTTTATCCTTTTGGTATTGTTTGTTAAACATGCTACAGAACATAAAATCTCACGCATAAACATGAACTTAGGTACTGTACTGGAATAATTGAAAAAGATTACAGCAGTTCAGAGAAAACCGTCATTTCTCAGGAGAAAGTCTTATTTCTTCAGAAAATACATCCAGCGTTTTCTATCGCTTAGCCAGAGAAGACGCATAGCATTTGAATGATATTATAGTGCTTAACTGGTAATTAAAACACCCACACAAAAAAAAAGGCTCATTGACAACTTGTGTGCAAATGAGGAAAAAGAAGTGGGACATCAGCTCAACCAATCAGGAGAAAGGACAGCCATTGGCTGAATTTGAATCACGTGCCGGTTGCTCGGCAGTCAGCAAATACTCAAACCGTGGGTGCAAAACCGCGAATAGTGAAGAGCCTACTGTCTGTCTGTCTTCCTTTCGGCTTTTTCCCTTTTACTCGGGAGTCGCCACAGCGAATCATCTGATTCGCACGTTTGATTTGGCAGAGGTTTTTACGTCGGATGCCCTTCCTGTCACAACCCTTTTTAGCAAGGGACAGAAACACGCTGACAACTTTGCAGCTACTCTTTACGAAAGTCAGCAATGGTTCTTTTACATGCCTCTCACCATAGACAGTGAGAGACATGGCCCACCTTTGATAACCCAGTGAGCTGCACTGGGGGGGACAGTGACAACCTTGTAGAGAGTGGGACTCGAAACCCCCAACCTTTGGATCAGTGATCCAGTGCCCGATACCACTAGACCACCACTGCCCCAGTCAAGGGCTGACTGTATATGACTTAAATATATGGTATTTGTGGAACTTCTATAGAAGTACCACAATACTCAAGTTTCTGTATTTAGCCTCCCTCTAGCTAACGTATGAAGCTATAGTAGTGATTAAACTCTAATTATCTATGAAACTCTAGTTGTTCACATACGGTTTACCAGCAGTCTGTGGAAGGTTTAATTTCTTCTTAGGCAAAATACTGTACTATAGAAATAGAAATACAACTTTTATTAAGATACAATTCAAGAACAGGTTGAACAGATTCAGGTATTTAAAATGTGTATTTGAAGATCAATCACAGGCTATATGTTGCTTTTCGAATGATAAGCCTTGGAGACATATATCTGTGATCTGATGCAAGAGATCTGCAGTGCTATTTGTTAGCAAAAGGCTTTATAGAGAACAGTGATGTAAACTTAGAATATCACTTTCACAACAGGTAAGTATGGCAAAGGTTGCACTGCAACTGGCAATAGACGTCAGAACAAAGGTTTCAGATAATAAAACTTTTATTCTTTTTTTCCATTCATATTTTCCAGGTGGCCAGGAGCTTAGAAACGATATACTGCTACGAGGGTTCTAGTTTTACTTCATCCCAAATTTTTAAGGCAGTAATGATGTGACTTATGATTAGGGTAATATCCAGAGTGAACAGAAATGAAGATAATCCAGCACTTGTTTAAAATTGCGAATTCATTTCAAATGTTAGTTCAAATGTAGGAAAATCCAAAAAGTCAAATTCTTTTTTTTTTTTATTATTTAAAAAATTGTGCATTTTTAGATACTTTACGTGATACAAAGGATTTATTTAAAACAATGATAAAATACACTTGAAGCTTCTCCTTTCGGCTTTTCCCTTCAGGGATCGCCACAGCAAATCATCTGCCTCCATCTCACCCTATCCTACACCAACTACCTTCATGTCCTCCTTCACCACATCCATGAATCTTCTCTCTCTGCCTACGGACACGCCTCCCGCCTCTCCTTCTTCGACAATAATAAGTCCAATTTCCATCAGCACCCTGTTGGTTAACAGCCCTGATGGAGGTCGTTGTTAACGTGGGCCTCAGCCGATCCGGTATGAAATAAAATACACTTGGATCTGATCATGAAACTGGCACATTTTCCAAATACCCATCTTCAAACTTGAATAAATATTTCCATATCTAAGTTTATTTATGAATCAATGCATCAAAATCTTTAGTGCATGCCTGGGAGATAATCTTCTTCTTCTTCTTTTCCTTTCGGAAATCATCTGCGAATCATCTGCCTCCATCTCACCCTATCCTTTGCATCTTCTTCTCTTACACCAACGACCTTCATGTCCTCCTTTACCACATCCATGAATCGTCTCCTTGGTCTTCCTCTAGGCCTTTTGCCTGGTAGTTCCAGCCTCAGCATCCTATTACCAATATACTCACTATCCCTCCTCTGTACATGTCCAAACCATCTCAATCTAGCCTCTCTGACTTTGTCTCCAAAACGTCTTACATGTGCTGTCCCTCTGACGTGCTCATTCCTAATCCTATCCATCCTCGTTACTCCCAAAGAGAACCTCAACATTTTCATCTCTGCTACCTCCAACTCTGCCTCCTGTCTTTTCCCCAGGGCCACTGTTTCTAACCCATACAGCATCGTTGGCCTCAACACCGTCTTGTACACTTTTCCTTTCATTTTTGCCGATACCCTCCTATCACACATCACACCGGACACTTTTCTCCAACCATTCCAACCTGCCTGCACACGCTTCTTCACCTCTTTTCCACACTCTCCATTGCTCTGGATTGTTGAGCCTAAGTACTTAAAATCCTCCACCTTTCTTATCTCTGCTCCCTGTAATCTCACCGTTCCTCTTTGGTTCTTGTCATTCATGCACATGTATTCTGTCTTACTGAGGATAATCTTCATTCCTTTCCTTTCCAGGGCATACCTCCAGCTCTCTAGATTTTCCTGCACTTGTTCTCTGCTCTCACTACAGATTACAATGTCATCTGCAAACATCATAGGCCATGGGGAATCTTGTCTAACCTCGTCTGTCAGCCTGTCCATCACCATAGCGAACAAGAAGGGGCTGAGAGCTGACCCTTGATGCAGTCCCACCTCCACCTTGAACTCTTCTGTCACACCAACAGCACACCTCACCACTGTCTTACATCTCTCATACATGTCCTGCACCACTCTAACATACTTCTCTGCCACTCCAGACTTCCTCATGCAATACCACAGTTCTTCTCTCGGCACCCTGTCATATGCTTTCTCCAGATCCACAAAGGCACAATGCAGCTCCGTCTGACCTTCTCTGTACTTCTCCATTAACATCCTCAAGGCAAACACTGCATCTGTGGTGCTCTTTCTGGGCATGAAACCAAACTGTTGTTCACAAATGCTGACTTCTGCCCTTAGTCTAGCTTCCACTATTCTTTCCCATAACTTCATCGTATGGCTCATCAACTTTATCCCTCTGTAGTTGCCACAACTCTGCACGTCTCCCTTGTTCTTAAAAATGGGCACCAGCACACTTCTCCTCCATTCCTCTGGCATCCTCTCACTCTCTAAGACCTTGTTAAATGTTCTTGTCAGAAAATCTACTGCTACCTCTCCTAGACACTTCCATACCTCCACCGGTATGTCATCAGGACCAACTGCCTTTCCATTCTTCATCCTCTTCAATGCCCTCCTCACTTCACCCTTACTAATCTTTGCTACTTCCTGGTCCTCAACAGTCACCTCTTCTACTCTTTTTTCTCTCTCATTTTCCTCATTCATCAGCTCTTCAAAGTACTCTTTCCATCTTCCCAGCACACTTCTGTCATCAGTCAATACATTTCCCTGTCTGTCCTTTATCAATCTAACTTGCTGCACGTCCTTCCCATCTCTATTTCTCTGCTGTGCCAACCTGTATAAATCATTTTCTCCCTTCTTACTTTCCAACCGAGCATACAAGTCATCAAACGCGCTCTGTTTGGACTTTGACACTGCTACCTTTGCCTTACGCTGTGTCTCCCTGTACTCCTGTTTACTCTCTTCGGTTTTGTCAATGTCCCACTTCTTCTTAGCTAATCTCTTCCTTTGTACACACTCCTGCACTTCCTCATTCCACCACCAAGTCTCCTTATCTACTTTCCTTCCAGATGACACACCAAGTATTCTCCTACCTGTCTCCCTGATCACATTTGCTGTAGTTGTCCAGTCATCTGGAAGCACTTCCTGACCACCCAAAGCCTGTTTCAACTCCTCCTTGAAGACAACCCGACACTCTTCCTTTTTCAACTTCCACCACTTTGTCTTCTGCTCTGCCTTTGCCTTCTTCACCTTCCTCACCATCAGCATCATCCTGCACACCACCATCCTATGCTGTTTGGCAACACTCTCACCCGCTACTACTTTGCAGTCACTGACTTCCTTTAAATTACATCGCCTGCACAAGATGTAGTCTACCTGTGTGCTCCTACCTCCACTTTTATAAGTCACCCTATGCTCCTCTCTCTTCTGGAAGAAAGTATTCACCACAGCCATTTCCATCCTTTTGCAAAATCTACCAACATCTGTCCTTCATGCGTTCCTGTCCTGGATACCAAACCTACCCATCACTTCCTCGTCCCTCTGTCTCCTGCACCAACATGTCCATTGAAGTCTGCCCCAATGACCACTCTTTCACCTCTGGGGGTACTCTGCATCACTTCATCTAACTCCCTCCAGAATCTTTCCTTCTCTTCTCGCTCACATCCTGTCTGTGGGGCATAAGCACTAACAACATTGACCATCACACCTTTAATTTCTAACTTGAGACTCATCACTCTGTCTGACACTCTTTTCACTTCTAGAACATTCCTGGCAAACTCCTCCTTCAAGATGACTCGACTCCATTTCTCTTCCCATCCACACCGTGATAAAACAGCTTAAACCCTGCTCCTATGCTTCTAGCCTTGCGACCTTTCCACCTGGTCTCCTGAACACACAGTATGTCCACCTTCCTCCTCTGCATCATGTCAGCCAGCTCTCTACCTTTTCCTGTCATAGTTCCAATATTCAAAGTCCCTACTTTCAGTCCTAGACTCATGCCTTTCCTCTTCTCTCTCTGGCAACGGACACGCCTCCCGCCTCTCCTTCTTCGACGTCTTCGACCAACAGTAGTCCAATTTCCATCAGCACCCTGTTGGTTGACGGCACTGATGGCGGTCGTTGTTAACCCGGGCCTCGACCGATCCGGTATGTCATTCTTTCTTGTGATTCGCATAGTTTATTTGGCATTTGTTTTACGCCGGATGCCCTTCCTGACGCAACCCTCTGCATTTATCCGGGCTTGGGACCGGCGTGATGGAGAGACACTGGTTTGTGCCCCTCCCTCACGGCTGCATTGCCTGGGAGATAATATCCTTTCAAAATATGTACATATGGTGAACACAGTTTTTGAAATAATTCAAATACTTCCTAGTTTTAACCTTTTTTTTGTTCAATTTTGTGACAAGAGAAAGACCTTCATGTCTTCATGTCTTCATATCTTGGAGAAAGAGAAAGTGTTTTTTCTCTTGATGATAAGAGAAAAACTTTCATGTCCTGCTGAGCCTCTGCTAAGGTCTAATAACCCCATGAATTGGAGCACAGGTGCATGCACAACGAACCACGGAATTCGCATGTGTACGGTAAAATTGGTAAATAAGCACCAGACTTAAAACGGTATCGATGATATAGCTAACTTTTTCCTGTACATGTTACACTTATCCATGTACCCACTGATCACTGATGCACTCACATTTAGTGACTTGAGATAATAAAAAAAAGTTGAGCATGTCAAGCACTATCAATTTGGCGTAGTGTAACTAATTACACAATTATTAGCTAAATCTATTATTAGAGAATAGAAGGTTGTTCGTTCTGTCCATGCTCCATACTAACTTTTTGCATTGTCCTACTGATAATTTGATGATGCTGCTTCTCTAAGGAATATTATCCTGCATCTACCAAATGCATATTGGCCAAATACATTAAAAAATTGGAAACGTTTTTTTTTTTTTTTTCTAAATCTGCAGAAAATATAAAAGGTCAGTGTTACACATTTCAGTCACTGTTTTGTGATCCGACCCATTTCTCAAGGCAAAAATAAGTGGTTCAATTATTTTGTAATGCAATGAAATTATTTAGTTATTAAATTACAGATATAAATCTGTGCCTTTTTGGTCCTCTGGGCTTTTGGTACTAGGACATGTTTCTGGTGTTTACTAAATTACACTCTGAAACTAATTTATTTTCCTATTACTGTATATCCATTCATCCTCCTCTCCAGTCATGAGCAATTTCATTTTAGGAAAACAAATCATCAGGGGACAGATTGCTGTAAGTTTATTGACTTGGCAGGGTGTGGAACAAAAGAGGCTGTTGTCAAGCTTTACATCCTTATCCAACACCCATCCAGAACGCACTGCATGTGTATTCAGCTTCAAATCACAGCATTCACACACTGTTGTGTCAAAGCCATATACAGTATGCCACCAAATCATTTTTTTTCCTGTTATTATTTCACTCAAAGGAATAACTGCAATACCTGGATAAGTGTCTGTGTCTGTATTATGTTTTTTTTTTGTTTGTTTTTTTAAATATACCTCATTAGTAAATCCCATAAACAACTTCTCATATTATCTACTATATATAGCAGAACACCATACAAAAGAAAGACAACCTCCTGCTATCTAATAATAATCACATAAGGACTGAAATTGAGAGGCCAAAGTGTGACTTCTGCATGGCATTAAAATATTCAAAAGATTAATTTCAAGTATGACCCGAAGGACCACCATGCTTTAAGAGGTGAAGAAGAGAGGGAAGTTTTTTGACAATGAATTGCATTAACATAAAGCTATAAGAATCTTATCTCTGATAAATCATTGATTGGAGTCTTGGAAGTTATTAATCAGACTGTGTATTTCCAATTAGACTGAATTCATCAGATGGAGATCAAACTGGTATGAAAGATCATTTGTTGCAGAATAAGCCATTTTAGAGTCTGTGATTTTGCTAATTAGCTGTGTCTTTCCTAAAGCTGATGGATATACTTTTGAATTTCAATATACCAGAGCTCTCTCACTAAATAACATAACCACAAACCTTGGATATTTTTATTTGTTTATTATAACTGTAGCATATTTCCATAAAGATTGACGTAATAATTGATAATATATAGATATCAGAAATATCAAAAATATTATATTGAAAGTCAATAGTTCATCATCCATCTGACCTACATGGAACACTTCAGCACTCCTCAGCTCATTTAGGATTCTTAACGGTAAAATAAAAATGAGAGAACATGATCTTGTGCTTTAATTTATAGCCATAGGTTTGCCTTCTTTTTCAGAAGTTCTCTGATTGGTTAAACATTTGCAAGCCTGTTTCAATTAGATAAGTCCAGCTGTAAGTTGTAAAAGGCAGCTGTTGAGCGTATCAAAGAAAGCAAAATAAAAGACCATTTATCTGCAAAGGTTGTGCACACAGTGAGAAAAAAACATTAAATTCTTATTATACATGGATACTCTTACTGGTGGATTGAGATAGACTGACATATTCGATTTTATATGGACTAAATAGAAATTTGCTGAGTGTCAGTCACCATGCTTCGAGTTTTTTTTTCCTTTTTTATACTACAGTACTTTAATAGAGTATACGTAAAGTATTACAGAACAGCAAAAGTATTTTCCATTATAATTTATGCATGAGTTTTTTTTACAATCAAGGCACACACACACACACACACACACACACACACACACCAGGTTTCTATGTAGCGCTGGCATGTTCTTCCCATGTTTATGTGGGTTTATTTGGGTACTCCAGTTTCCTCCCACTAATTGCCCCGTGGTTTGAGTGAAAATATTTGTGTATTGGGGTATTGGCTTATTGAGCTGTTCAAAGTGTATCCCACCTTTGCCCAGAGTTGAAAGAGATAGACCCCAGCCTCCATATGACCCTAACAATAGGATTATGCAGTTCAGAAAATGAGTGAAAGTGAATGAGTAACATAGTAATATGTGCTTATAATATTACTAATGAAAAATAATCACTTTTCAGCACAAGCAGTGGTATAGGTGTTGGATCACTGATCCTAAGGCTGGGGGCTCAAGCCCCACTCACCAAAGGTGAGACTGTCCCCCCCTAGTGCAGCTAACCTGGTTATCAAAGGCCGGCCATATCTCTCACTGTCTATGGTGTGAGGCTGTAAAAGAACCATTGCTGACCTTTGACAAGAGTAGCAGCAAAGCCGTCAGCATGTTTCTACCCTACGATGGCCTGGTGATCTGTCCAGGGTGTACTCTGGCCTCGCCCGGAGTCAGCTGGGATGTGTGCCACCCTCCCTGCGACCCTAATTAGGATTAAGTGGTTACAGAAAATTAACTGAACACTTTTCAGCAAAATCCTATGTGAAGACTGTCGGATTTAACCTGAAAAAAGTGCAACTCTCCTGAAAAACTGTTGCAAATTATCACTGATGCTCAGCAAAACTGCCTTTACGAATAAATCTGTGCAAATCATACTTTGTTAAGTCCATAACTGCCTGTCTACTGCCTGTAGTCAATTGCATTAAATGTAGTAACCATTTCATTTTATTATTTTTGACAGAATCTTTATTTTATAGCATCTCTTTACATGTACAAAAATGTTTTTGTATGGTATTGTGAAGTGTATTTTCACTGAAATTATTAGATCTAAAATCCAATATTTTCGACATAAAAGGCTGCGATTTAACATTTCAAGAAGGCATATACATTTTTCTTTCCACCCAGACTGTTCTGTATTGTAATTAAAGTAGAGTAATTACAAGCCTATGTATAGTAATCATTCTTTTTTTTTTTTCTTTTTTTCTTTTTTTGTTTGGAACGTGTCTGACAGCACTGACATACTGTCATAAATCTGTAAACAGCAAAACAAAACAACAAAGGTCTATTCATTTACTGCCTGGGCAATAATGAAATGCATGCAGAATGCCAATCACAGACTGTTGTCAAGATAAACAATGTAACTATAAACAGTGCAGCATACCTCTTGTCAGTCAAAATAATTTTAATCTGTTGTACATGTCTTGGAGCATTTTTGTAACAGGCAATGATGTAACTGAGTTGTACTCTGATATGTGCGCATTCTCTGCCTTACCTGTCTTTTCCTTGTAGAAGTATGAACACTGCTTTCATCATGAATGTGTTTGTGAAACATTAGACGCTTCAACAATACCCCTGAAAGTGTGGGCTGGATATGGCAAGTAGATTATGTGTACTGAAAAGGAAAACAAAGCTGTTTTTGTTACAGAGGCTTTGCTATGACATAATTAAAGGTAAGTCAAAGGTACATATTTTAATCAGGGGAAATTTTTAAACCAGAAGACAAAATGTAGCTCTGTCATGTTCTTCCCATTTTGTGTATAGTCTTTCTGTGTTCATCTGAGGAGGATCTTAAGAGGCATGGCATGTTAAAAAAAAAAAAAAAAAAAAAAAAAAAATACATATATATATATATCTCTTGGCATCCGTCTGTCTCTAGAGACAATGGAGTCTGCACCTAGGCAGGTCTATCAATTAGCTGAGAGGCTGCAGCGCCGGCTGTGGCTGAATAAGCCAATGCGGGAGATGCAGCTCCTACCACACTTGCTGCAAGTGTATTCTGCAGTAGGGATCGTGGGGCAGGCTGTGGCAGACAGAATTCTCTGCTGTTTGCGGTTCTTCTTCTCCTCATGCTGGATCTCTCTCGCCTCCTCGGCCTGCTGCACACCGGATTTTACCTTTCCACGCCAGCTAGAGCGGTCGGAGCTCGCTGCCTCGAGATCTACTGGGTTGATGCTGCATGACTTCAGGTCCCTCTTGCAGACATCCTTGTAGCGCAGGGCGGGTCGTCCTGTTGGTCGTGTTCCTGAGGCGAGCTCGCCATAGAGGATGTCCTTTGGAATGCGAAATTCATCCATCCTGCAGATGTGTCCGAGCCAGCGCAGGCGCTTCTGGGAGAGGATGGCGAACATGCTTGACATGCCTGCCTGGGCCAAGACGCGCGAGTTGGAGACACGATCCTGCCAGGTAATGCCGAGGAGTCGTCTGAGGTTGCGCAGGTGAAAGGCGTTTAGTCTTCGCTCCTGGTGCATGTATAGGGTCCAGGCCTCACTGCCGTATAGAAGCATGTTCAACACGCATGCTTGGTACACCTTCATCTTCGTGTTTAGGGTCAACCTGGGGTTGTTCCACACACGCCGCTAGGCGGGCCATGGATGTTGCTGCTTTGCCTATCCTTACGTTTAGCTCAGCATCCAGGGATAGGTTGCTGGAGATGGTGGAGCCAAGGTAGGTGAACTTGTCCACCACTTCCAGGGTGTAATCGCCGATGTTGATTGTGGGAGTTGTGCTGACATCCTGACCCATGATATTGGTTTTCTTGAGGCTGATAGTGAGTCCAAACTCTGTGCATGCCTCCGCGAAGTGATTGATGAGTCGCTGAAGGGCGGCTTCAGAGTGAGCAGTGAGGGCAGCGTCGTCAGCAAAGAGCATATCCCGGATGAGGACCTTGTGCACCTTGGTCTTTGCCCTGAGGCGGGCGAGATTAAAGAGGTTCCCATCACTCCGTGTGTGGAGGAAGATGCCATCTTCGGACTCGCTGAATGCGTAGCGCAGGAGCAAAGAGAAAAATATGCCGAAAAGTGTCGGGGCCAGGACACACCCTTGTTTCACGCCGCTCTTGATTGGAAAGGGGTCTGATGATGTTCCGTTATACTGAACTGTGCCAGACGTGTTGTCGTGGAATGACTCGACTATCTTCAGGAGCTTGGTGGGACATCCAATCTTCTGGAGGAGGGTGAAGAGGCCAGACCGACTGACCAAGTCGAATGCCTTGGTCAGATCGATGAAGGCGAGGAACAAAGGACGTCGCTGCTCACGGCACTTTTCCTGCAGCTGCCGAAGGGAGAACACCATGTCAATGGTTGATCGCTTTGCCCGAACCCGCACTGCGACTCGGGATACACACGGTCTGCAAGTACTTGCAGGCGGTTGAGGACTACCCTTGCAAAGGCTTTCCCTACAATGCTGAGAAGAGAGATCCCACGATAGTTGTTGCAATCGCTGCGGTCGCCCTTGTTCTTGTAGAGCGTGATGATCTTCGCATCTCGCATATCTTGGGGTATCGTTCCTTCTTCCCAGCACTGAAGCAAAAGCTCATGGAGATGCCCAAGGAGGGAGCTCTCTTTTGCAGCCTTCATCACCTCTGGAGGGATTCCGTCGCTGCCTGGTGCCTTCCCGCTAGACAGCGAGTTAATGGCCTTGCTGAGCTCTTCGATGGTAGGTGGCGAGTCGAGTTCTTCCATGGTGGGCAGTGGGATGGTGTTCTCCATGGCTGTGTCAGTGACAACATTCTCTCTGGAGTATAGCTCTGAATAGTGCTCGGCCCATCTCTCCATCTGCTCCCCACGGTCCTTGATGATGTCGCCGGAGGTGGATTTGAGGGGTGCGATCTTGGTGGCACTTGGTCCGAAAGCTTTTTTCATCCCCTCATACATGGCACGGGTGTTTCCACAGTCCGCAGAGGTCTGAATATCGCTGCAAAGCTTCAGCCAGTAGTCGTTGGCGCACCTGCGGGCGACCCTCTTGGCATTGTTGCGGGCTTCTCTGTAGGTGGCCAGTGATTTCTCGCATGGCTTCCTCTTGTACTCAAGGAGCGCAACACCCTTGGCGGCTATGGCAGGCTCCATATCTTCAATCCCAGCCTCGAACCAGTCCTCGTTTTTCCTGACTCTCTTCCCGAAGGTGTCTGAGGCGGCCTGGTATACGGCATCGCGGATGAAGTCCCAGCGTGCTGTGGCGTTGTCTGTGGGGCAGTCTTCCAGGGCGTTGTCGATGGCCTCAGCAAAGCATTTGCGCAGCTCGGGCTTTGAAGTTCTGGCAGTGTCGATGCGGGCTGGCCCTTATGTTTGGAGCGGTGGATCTGTTTGGGTCGTAGACGCACCATGCTTCCGACCAGGGAATGGTCAGTGTCGCAGTCTGCACTATGGTAACTACGTGTGCAGAGCACGTGGTTCAGCATGGGTCTCCTGGTGATGACGAAGTCCAGCTGGTGCCAGTGCCTCGACCTGGGATGTCTCCATGAAACTCTGTGGTGGGGCTTGGTGGCATAGAAGGTGTTGGTAATGGCGAGGTCATGGAAGGAGCAGAGCTCAAGTAGCCGTTGTCCATTCTCGTTGAGCTTGCCAATGCCAAAGTGTCCAATGCAGCGTGGCCAGGCGGTGCAGTCTGCTCCCACCCGGGCATTGAAGTCTCCGAGCAGGAACAGGTTTTCCTTCACTGGTATCTCTCTGATCCTTGCCTCAAGCTCCTCGTAGAATGCATCTTTTGCCTCAGTTGTGGAGCCGAGTGTTGGGGCGTGGCGCAGAAAATGTGTGTAAGTCCCGAGGAGGTGGTGAGTCGGAGTCAGAAGATGCGCTCGGTTCCCTGAGAAGGAGGTTCAATTGACGACAGCAGGGAGTTGCGAACTGCGAAACCAACCCCATAGAGTCGTCGCTCGTCTGCCTCCAGACCTTGCCAGAAGAACGTGTAGTCCTTCTCCTTGAGACTGCCACTTGAAGCAAGGCGTGTCTCCTGTAGGGCGGCGATGTCGATGTTCCGCTTGGCCAGCTCACGGCTAATGATGGCGGTTTTCCTTGTGTCGTCGACTTGCTGGAGGTCGTCAGTGAGGCCGGGACACATCGTTCTGACGTTTCCAGGTTGCCAGCCGCAGGGCTGGCGGTTGCTTTGTCTTTTTCTTTCTGTGTTTGCCTGGTGCTCAATTTTACAACAAGCCTGTCGATTTTGATCTAAGCTTCACACACCCGATGAAGCAAGCAAGTTGTGGCGGGTAGTACCTTATTGCCCGGGGGCTGCCCGGGTTGAGGCGGGCGGTAACTTCCCAATGGAGTCAGAGGACTCCTCCCACCGTCGAGAGCAACCCCTAGCGCCCGGCTCTACACCAAACGAGCCTGGGCTTATCACTGGTGTCTGCTGCTCCCCGTGTTGATGTCTATGCTGAGACAGCGAAGCTGGAGTGACCTCTCCAGGTGCAGGCCTGGGCAAGTGGTATGGAGATCCTGGAGTGCCCAGTGCCAGGATCCCCCTCTCGGCGTTGCTGTCAGAGTCCGGCGGAAAGGCAAGCCAGTACAGCCGGTGCCAGCGCGGCTGCAGGAGGTGTCAGAGGGCGTCACAGAGCTCGGCCAACTGCCTTCGGGCCTCCTTACCGGATTTTCTATCTGGGTTTACTCCCATAGCCTTTGACCAGCCAAGGCCGACCTGCAAGGCAGCAGGAAACTCATGGAGGGCGGGGTTGTTCATTTTCCCGTGCAGATGCGAAGCATCTGCCCACTGCCCCATATATATATATACATATATATATATACATATATATATACATATATATATACATATATATATACATATATATATATACATATATATATACATATATATATATATACATATATATATATATATATATATATATATATATATATATATATATATATAAATAAATAAATAAAATGGTCGAGCAATAGTGGTCTAGTTTAAGGTGCAGGATCGCTGATCCTAAGGTTGGGGGTTCGAGTCCCCACAAGGTTGTCACTGTCCCCCCCAGTGCAGCTAACTGGGTTATGAAAGGCAGGCCATGTCTCTCACTGTCTATGGTGAGAGGCATGTAAAAGAACCATTGCTGACTTTTGTAAAGAGTAGGCTGCAAAGCTCTTGGCGTGTTTCTAGGACCTGGAGAGGGATGGGCTCCGCCAGGCCAAATCAGCCCAAGTCTTGCCATGAAGGCGCCCCAACGACATCCCCGGATGTTAAGGGATAAGTGATATTTTATATATATATGTGTGTGTGTGTGTGTGTGTGTGTGTGTGTGTGTGTGTGTGTGTGTGTGTGTGTGTGTGTGTGTGTGCTTTTCAGCAAAGCCAGGATGTGAAGATGTTAATAGCAAAAGTGCTCAAAATACTACTTTGCACTAATCCAATTATGTGAGTCAGAATGTACAATAATAAATCGACAAGTATATTTACGAGTATACAATTATATGCCAAAAGCTTGGAGGATGTCACTGAATAGTTCATGAGATTTAACATTGAAGGAACTATTCGATTCTTTGACCTTCACTGAACCCAAGGAATATAATTGTTTTAGTATATACTACACAGGAGCATAAAAGCATATTTTTCTATATTTAATCATACCAGGGACATTTCAGGTAACATTTGCATGCTCACAGAGCTAAGAGCTGGGCAGTGGTGGCCTAGTGGTATAGGATGCTGGATCACTTATCCTAAGGTTGGGGGTTTTGAGTCCCACTCTCCACAAGGTAGTCACTGTCCCCCAGTTCAGCTAACTGGGTTATCAAAGGCAGGCCATGTCTCTCACTGTCTATGGTGAGACTCATGTTAAAGAACCATTGTTGACCTTCATAAAGAGTAGCTGCAAAGTCGTCATCATGTTTCTGTCCCTTGCTAAAGGGTTGTGTCAGGAAGGGCATCCGACATAAAAACCTATGCCAAATGAAACGTGTGAATCATTCGCTGTGGCGACCCCTGATAAAGGGAAAAAGCCAAAAGGAAATTGACAGAACTAAGAGCTGTGTAGCAAAACATTCGTATGCACATAAACAAGTGTTATACCCTATACTTTCTTTCTTTTTATATTTCAAACTATTTTGCACTCACCCAGAGTCAACTGAGCTGACCACCAGCTAATTAGTACATACTATAAATAAATGTAAGTAATGTGCCCTGTAATGGCGTGTTTACGTACTCATTCAAAGTTTTTGTTCATGTGAAAACACAAGAGAAGAAAGATAAACTGGATTTTCATGGTTTATTTTCAATTTTAAATAATGAAGATATGACATTCCCTGTTCTGAGTGACCATGATAAACAGTTAGTTTTCATTTATACGTTTTCCACTAATTGTTTTACAAAGAAAGAAAGAAAACATTTCCTAGATACAAATGAAATTAAATGTCTGAGTTATAGTAAGTGACCTTTCTGGAGGTGCTTCTGGATGTGTAGGTTGCCTCTGCTGAGAAACATGAAACATGATTTTGACCAAAACAATAAGCACTGAGCCTTTGAGATTCATCACTCTATTCACCCAACACTTCTTACCACAGGAGCCTTTTTTGATTTAGTAAAAATATCAAAGCAAACCTCAGTGGGAGTTCACATTCTGTGTGGTCTTGAATTTACATTTCTGTGAAAATTTCTCATATACAAGTGAGAACAAGGTTTGTTTGGTTATATGAATGAACTACAGTCATTTACTGATGAGGAATATTCAGAATGTGGACTCCATATTAAAGTCCATACAAGCATCTTGAATGTATGTACTGATCTCTTTTTACATGCTTACAAGTATTCATTCATTCATTTTCTGTAACCGCTTAATCCTGATTTGGGTCGCGGGGAGGCTGGTGCCCATCCCAGCCAACTTCA
>CM045729.1:60543579-60561079 GCA_024760905.1 Plotosus lineatus
TGCCAGAACATTTATTTATTCAAATCTGTTTATGATAACTTAAATCACTTTGATAGGCTATGCTTAAAAAAAGGACTTTGGTGCATACCTCAGTTTTTATTGTTTTTGTCCATGCATAAATAAACTTCTCTCAAGTAATAGTTTTATCATTTGATCAACATTCTGTTTATTCACACAGAAGCTTTTGGCATTAGGCCTTTTTTGACATGTGAGAAGACTGCCACAGATTAAATATTTAATCATTCTCAGGCCATTTCTGAGTCTGTGTCAAATATCATAGGCCTATTTCAGCAACACGCTGTGCCAGCAGAGCTTCTTTCAATACTGCTGTGCTTAAGGCACTATGTTCTGCAGCATAGCTTCAATGCCTTTGCTCTGAGGGAAGGCCATTCTGTTTTGTTTTTTTGTGACCCAAGATCGTCTCACTTAAATGGTCCGTGCTTAACCCATCCTGGTCAAAAATTAAGAGGACTACTGCTGAATCTCCGAGTGTCTAGATAAAAACAAAAGCCAATTGTCCAGAGTCTAATACACACCACACTGACAAAAATAAAGTCCAAATTTCTAATATTTTGCTGGACCCTGTATATAACCATTTGATGACCAGATGATGGGAAAAGTTAAACTTATCAGAAAATATAACCTAACACCCGTAATCTACCCCTCCCTGAATCGCCACCTTATCGTGGAGGAGGGGTTTGCGTGACCTAATGATCCTAGCAGCTATGTTGTTGGGGGCATAATGCCCCTGGTAGGGTCACCCAAGGCAAACAGATCCTGGGTGAAGGTCCAGACGAAGTGCGATTCAGAGGACCCCTATGACACCTAAGAGACATCAAAGGAAGCAGTCTCCCTTGCCTGGACGCGGGTCACCGGGGTTCCCTCGTGGAGTCAGGCCAGGGGGAGGGGCTCGAAGGCGAACACCTGGTGGTCCAAAAAGGAGACATGGGTCCGCCCTCCCATGGACCCACCACCCGTGGGAGGAATTTTAGGGGTCGTGTGCAGTGTGAGTTGGGTGGCAGCTGAAGGCATGGGTTCTGTCGGATCGATCCTCGGCTATTTACTCTGACCCTCGGGACATGGAATGTCACCTCTCTGTCGGGGAAGGAGCCTGATCTGGTGCATGAAGTGGAGAGATATCGACTAGATATAGTCGGGCTCACCTCAACACATAGCTTGGGCTCTGGAACCATCTCGAGAGAGGCTGGACCTTATTCTATTCTGGAGTTGCTCATGGGGAGAGGCGGCGTACCGGTGTGGGTATTCTTGTTGCCCCTCGTCTCAGTGCCCAAATGTTGATGTTCTCCCCGGTTGATGAAAGGGTAGCTTCCCTCCGTCTTCGGGCAGGGGGACTGGTCCTGACTGTTATTTGTGCTTATGCACCAAATGACAGTTCAGCGTACCCACCCTTTTTGGAGTCTTTGGGGGGGGGGGGGGTGTTGGAGAACGCTCCCTCAGGGGACTCACTCGTCTTGGGAGACTTCAACGCCCATGTGGGCAACGATAGTGTGACCTGGAAGGGTGTGATGGGTAGGTACGGCCTCTCCAATCTGAACCCGAATGTTGTTTCGTTGTTGGACTTCTGTGCTCATCACAGTTTGTCTATCACGAATACCATGTTCGAACATAAGTGTGCCCATAAGTGCACTTGGCACCAGGACACCTTAGGTCGCAATTCGATGATTGACTTTGTAGTCGTGTCATCAGACTTGCGACCATATGTTCTGGACACTCGGGTGAAGAGAGGAGCTGAGCTGTCTACCGATCACTACCTAGTAGTGAGTTGGCTGTGGTGGTGGGGGAGGCTGCCTTCCAGACCTGGCAGGCCCAAGTGTGTAATCAGGGTCTGCTGGGAACGTTTGGTGGAGTCCCCTGTCTGAGAGGCCTTTAACTCCCACCTCCGGCAGATTCCATGTCCCGGAGCAGTCGGGGGACATGGAATCCGAATGGGCCATGTTTCGTGCCTCCATTGCTGAGGCGGCAGCCCATACCTGTGGCCGTAAGGTCATCGGTGCTTGTTGTGACGGTAATCCTCGAACTCGGTGGTGGACACCTGCGGTGAAGGGGGCCATCCAGCTGAAGAAGGAGGCCTATCGGGTTTTATTAGCCTGTGGGACTCCCGAGGCAGCAAACAGGTACTGGAATTCCAAACGTGCTGCAGCCAAGGCTGTCACAGATGCAAAATCTCGGGCGTGGGAGGAGTTCGGTGAGGGCCTGGAGAGTGATTATCGGTTAGCCTCAAAAAGGTTCTGGACCGCCATCCGACACCTTAGGAGGGGGAAGCAGTTCTCCACAAACACTGTTTACAGTGGAGGTGGGGAGCTGCTTACCTCGACTGGGGATGTCGTCGAGAGGAGAAGGGAATACTTTGAGGACCTCCTCAATCCCACCAACACGCCCTCTGTGGAAGAGGAAGACCCTGGGGGTTTGGGTGGGGGTCCGCCCATCACTGGAGTGGAGGTCACTGAGGTTGTCAAAAAGCTCCTCAGTGGTCGAGCTCCGGGGTTGGACGAGATTCGCCCGGAATATCTCAGGGCCCTGGATGCTGTAGGACTGTCTTGATTGACACGTCTCTGCAACATCGCGTGGTCATTGGGGGCTGTACCTCTGGATTGGCAAACTGGGGTGGTGGTCCCGATTTTTAAGAAGGGAGACCGGAGGGTGTGTTCCAATTATCGGGGAATTACACTCCTAAGCCTACCTGGGAAAGTCTATGCAAGGGTACTAGAGAGGAGGATCCGACCGATAGTCGAACCTCGGATTCAGAAGGAACAATGTGGTTTTCATCCTGGCCATAGCACTCTTGACCAACTCTATATGCTCCACAGGATTCTGGAGGGGGCATGGGAGTTCTGTCCACATGTGCTTTGTGGATTTGGAGAAGGCTTTCGACCGTGTCCCTTGAACGATCTTGTGGGACGTGCTCCGAGAGTATGGCATTCCGGACCTGTTGCTACGAGCCATTCGGTCGCTGTATCACCGGAGCCAGAGTTTGGTCCGTATTGGCAATAACAGGTCGAATTCGTTTCCGGTGAGAGTTGGAGTCCGCCAAGGCTGTCTTTTGTCACCAATTCTGTTCAGAATTTTTATGGACACAATTTCTAGGCGCAGCAAATTTCTGGTTTGGTGGCCATCGGATCTCGTCTCTGCTTTTTGCGGATGATGTTGTCCTTTTGGCTTCATCAAGTCGGGACCTCCAGCTCTCATTGGAGCGATTCGTAGCCGAGTGCAAAGCAGCCGGGATGAGGATCAGTACCTCCAAGTCTGAGGCCATGGTTCTCAGTCAGACAAGGGTGGAATGCACCCTCTGGATTGGGAATGAGGTCCTGCCCCAAGTGGAGGAGTTTAAGTATCTTGGGGTCTTGTTCACAAGTGAGGGAAGGATGGAGCGAGAGATCGGCAGATGGATCGTTGCAGCCTCTGCTGTTAAGCGGAGCCTGTACCGGTCCGTCGTGGTGAAGAAGGAGCTGAGCCGCAAGGCGAAGCTCTCAATTTACCAGTCGATCTATGTTCCAACCCTCACCTATGGTCACGAGCTTTGGGTAGTGACCGAAAGAACAAGATCACGGATACAAGCGGCTGAAATGAGCTTCCTTTGCCGGGTGGCGGTGTTCTCCCTTGGTGATAAGGTAAGAAGCTTTACCATCCGTGTAGAGCTCGAAGTAGATCCGCTGCTCCTCTGCATTGAGACGGGCCTGTTGAGGTGGCTCGGGCATTTGGTCAGAATGCCTCCCGGACGCCTCCTTGGTGTGGTGTTCCGGGCATGTCCAACCAGGAAGAGACTCCGGGGTTGACCTAGAACACACTGGAGGGACTATATCTCTCGGCTTGTCTGGGACCGCCTTGGTGTCCCCCCGGGAGAGTTGGAGGAGGTGGCTGGGGAGAGGAACGTCTGGACCTCTTTGTTTAGGTTTCTGCCCCTGCGACCCGACCCTGGACTTAGCGGAAGATGATGATGACCCGAAATCTATTATCAAATTAGGTAAGCTTCACTCTCTTTTTTTTATTCTTATTTATTGAGGGCTTTGTTTTTGTATAACTTCAACCATGCCTCTAGGAGGCTGTTCAAGCCATACTTAGTTTAAGGCCACAAAGAACCTTTGGTAGATGGAAAAAGTAACTCTTCATTGACTGGATAATCATCAGTCTGTGACTATCCAATGTCTGCTGATTGACCTTATTTTAATAAACTGCCGTTTTGAGGATGAAATCAACCTGATATTCATTGTATTCCTCTTCCAGTAAACAGAAATAAACTCTTATTTTTCTCACTCAAAAGTGCTCTTTATAACTCTTAACTCTTAACATTATAAAAGAGAACATTTTTAATTTCACTTAAATGTAAGGTACTATTAGCACAATTTGCCCTTGCCAATTGATTGCCGTAATTATTAGTTATTATTTTGTTATTGTGTTAGAATTAAAGATAACTACAGAAGTGATTCTTATACTGTTTTCATAAGATCTGGTTCAGAAAATCTCCTAATCAGTACTTCATTTAGTAAAGTAAGCTATTAAATGTGTTGGAATTCCACCACAGACACTGAAATAAAATGGTTGCCACATGGAAAACATGGAACAAAGCCTGCCACTTTAACACCCTTGCCGGCAGACACAGCCACTTAAACAGCGAAGCACTGGGATGCTAAAAGTGTAGCTGGGACAAAGTGAGGCAATGATTAATTCACCCTCCACAAGGCAAAGGCTCAGTAAAAAAAAAAAAAAAAAAAAAAAAAGCTCTGCTTCCGAGCTGAGGGAGTAATGCTCCCCTGTGAACTGGAACTGGCATTTCGTCTTTGTCTGTCCTTAGGATCCAGACCAGACAATCTACTCCCTGCTCTGTGCTAGCTAGAAGGTTGCTGAACTCCCCAGGAAGACCCTTCTCATCACACCAGTGCCCTCAGCTGGTCCCACTGCACTTGCAGATTTCACCAGCATTGAAAAGCCACCCTGTCTCATTCTCTTACATTACTATTGTTCATGTGACTTTTTTGGAGGGATCATTCCTGTCTGTACAGTATTCCTTTTTATTGGTCTTTTATCTGCAAACGCAGTGTTCCACTCTCAAGCATCAATCCATTCATGATATAAAGATGAGGTCATGGCTGTCTTCTTTATGTTGGAACACTGCTCCATTTTCCCTACTTTGTCTTAAGCACAAATAAATGCAGAGCAGGCATTTTCATTAAAATTGGGACATACAAAAATTGTTCTAATTTAATCCAATATTAATTGATATTTCTGTTCTTCTCTAATTTAACTAATTTATTCATATTATTATGTATGTAAAACATATTTTTTTAAACAATAAAGGGTTATATTTTTATTGTACTTTAAAATAAATGATATACAAATTTAAATTGTTACGCAAAAGTTTAATGATAAACATAGACCTACCCCCAACCTATAATGCAATCTGCAATAGGATCTTTCACAATCATGTTTTGCTTAATTTACTGCAACATTCAGAGGTGCGCAGCTGAATAAACACTTAAGTCAAGGGCAGAATGTGTGTAAATGGTATTTACATGAGGAATACCACAAATTTTGTCTTTTCTCACATGGCACATAAGTATTGTAATGATACCGAAGTCAGTGACTTCTTTGTAAATTAAGCCCATAAGAAAATCAAGCTCTAAAATAGTTTTTAAAAAACAACAACAACAAAATATGTTCTTATGCCAAAAGGTATGTTTGTTTGGTAGAATCATTACATCTGGAAGGAACTTGTTGAAGAAAATGAAATTTCACAAAGACGATTGCCCATTACATCTAAATGTAACAGTTGTCACCACAACAGTTTAATCTAATACTCTAAAGTTTCTAAAATCAGATTATCTCGGGAATATCTCAATGGTGGTGTAATCAGCAAAAGATGGAAGCATTTATACAAGCCTTTGATGTTGTTTCCTGCTTTTAGGCAGTTCCCTTTCTCGTAGGGGCATACAGTTCAGCTGAAGCTTCCCCCAGTAGCACCCTTCAATTTCTTCCTGCTCGTTCATTCAGTCAGGGCAAATTACTTTCATTATATGCTCATCAGATAACCTACGATAAATTACATTTCATTCAATTTAATTCAGTTAAACATAGTCAGATCCAAAGGGCTGAAATTATTGGTGAAAATGCTTAGATTTTGCTTCTAATTTATTAAAACAGTGCATCGATTACAAATTCTATTGCTGACAGCAACTTAAATATTTAAAACATTTTTAAAAACATAATTTGGCACACATTTGGAGAAAGATAACTTTCAGCTCTTGAAAACAGTAGCATGCATAATTTTGAGTTTTGATTTCAGTCACTAAACAAGAATCACAGATGTCATCTGGTTAGCTGGGAAGAGATGGAAGCCCTGCCTTTTCTCCTCCATCAGAAAGTCTTTTTTAAACCCCTTGGTAACTGGCCCCAGGATTCACCAAAGCAGACAAGAGCTTCAGGTCTCAGGCCTTTTGTTTATGTCAATGTGTTTGTTAATGTCTTAATATAAAGCAAAAAAAAAATGTCCATTTTGTATCTCAAGCCATTTGGTGGGTCAACCCTGATGAGTGAATCCACTTTAGATCCAATCCATGAAAGTGTTGTCAGAACAGAGGAGGCATGAGAACATTATAGTTGTACAAAGCAATTAATCAGGTCAAAATCACAAATTGGCAATAACGAAATTTTCTTTATATGTGCCCTATTAGAAACAGTGCACAAACTTTAATATTAAATGTTTATAACAGAAAATATTTCAATTTGTGTCTGTTTTAAATATGGATAGCATGGTCATGTAGTGGTTCGCAAGTGCACCTCACAGCAAGGTCTTGAGTTCGATTCTTGGGATCGTGCATTTGTGTGGAGTATGCATGTTCTCCCCGCGCTTGCACTGGTTTCTTCCATTTGTTCCAGTTTCCTCCAATAATCCAAAGGCATGCACATTAGGCTAATTGGGTGTTCCAAACTGACCCTACATTTGAATGTGAAAGGTTGCGTGTGTTGCCCTGCTACTGTCTGGTTTTCCCATTCACTTTACTACCAGATCTTAAGGTATACAGCTGTCTAAGGTGATTGTCACATTGTCTGTTAGGGATGAGTAAAGCCTGTAAAGAAACCAGGTCAGCATCTGCAGCATATTCTTCTGCACTCATACCTTTGTTATGTGCATAATTCATTCATTCATTCATTTTCTGAGTTGCTTAAATCATACTTAGAGTCGCAGGCGGGCTGGCACACATCTCAGCTGACTCTGGTCGAGGGCAGGCAGAGTATATGATTTGCATAATATGATTTTCTATTATATTGTTCAAATATCAATGGATGTTCCTTGAAAACATGGTACTCCATGTTGTACTATTTTTGCCCTAAAGTGTAAGTCCTTTTGAGGTTTCAGACTGCTTATAGTGAGAGTGTGGATGGTTGTTTTTCATATTTGTTCTGGAGCAGAGAGTGTCTTTTAAAATTATTTAATTAATAAAATGTAATTAATCATTTAGCCTTAATTCCAGCATGTAAGTTCCATGACATTGATGCTTTAGTTGGTCAGGTTGAGGCAACATTATGTGACAGTATTATGAAGTCAGCTTATCACCTGAAATGTACTGAAGGACCAGAATATCCCATCTGTAGACTTTTGGGTGTTATGGTTGCGTATGTTCTGTTCTAATTTTGTTTTCTCCCCTGCATTGCAGGCGCTGGCTAAGGGGCGTGGCTGACCTACTTTTGGCTGAGTGCAGCAGCACTCACTTGATTCCACAACTCAATCAACTCACTATCCGCACCTTCACCTCTCTGCCAGAAGATTGTTTTCATCTTATTCGGTCACTACCTTGAGTTCTCTCCTGGCCCTTGGTTTTTGTTCTGTGCTCAGGCAGCTTTCCTAGACTCAGTCCCCAGTGTTTGGCATTTATTATTTGTTATTTTCTTCGTCATCTCCAGTGTTTGTTTTTGGTTGTTTACTGCGATGCCTCCAGAGTTTGTTTCTTCTGTGTCCCCAACAAGTCAATAGACGGTTCCTGTTGCACTGTGTATATATCAATTAGTGGGTCTGGCTGAAAGTTCGCAACGTAACAGAATCTTCTGGTCCATATTGAAACAGCGGAGACAGAACACCTCAAACAGGCATTGTCCAGCCAGGGATTCCTGTTGGGCCAAAACAGTGCTACCTTGAAACTGAATAACCTTCAATGATTAGCCACCAGCACGGCACAGCTCAGTGGAAGGATGGACACCATTGCCACACAGTTTTCCACCAGGTCCCCTCTTACCGACCATCCACCTTCAGAGGCAGTAGCAGCACCAGCCTTGCTTGCCACTCCCTGAGAGCCTCACGTCCCCACACTGGCTAGGTATTCAGGTACTGCAGGTACATATGCTCAATTCCTCACTTGTTTTCAGCCAACAGCTCCTCAGGTAGACCAAACAAAGACTGTGTTCATCATAAGTCTGCTAACTGATCAAGCCTCATCTTGGGCACTAGCAGTATCTACCCACACCCCAGATTTCTGTTCCCACTATGACCAGTTCACACATGAGATGAATTTTTGATCACCCTATCAAAGGGAGGGTAGCGAGCAGCTGACTATTACGAATACAACAAGACTCTCGACCAGTATCGACATAGAATTCCGGATACAGTAGGCCCTTGACAGTCGCGAGATAATCTGGGGGTTCTGTACCCTGAAGTAAAACCCCATGTATGACATCACATGCGCGAATGAGCAGCCGTAAGTAAAACTATGTATCTATTACATGCGCTAAAATATGCTTCTTAAACACATTCTATAGACCAGGGGTCGGCAACCTTTACCATTCAAAGAGCCATTTAGACCCATTTTTTACATTAAAGAAAACACTGGGAGCCACAAATCCTTTTTTGACATTTAAAATCAAATAACGCTGCATATAATTTTTTTCCCTTTTTCTTTCATGTTAATATAAAACAACAATGTGTTGCATTGATTTAAACGACTGCAGAGACAATTAAATTGCAATTCTGCTTGCAACAAAAACATTTAGATTTAAAAAAAAAATCTCCAGCCTCCCCGCGACCCTAATTAGGATTAAGCAGTTCAGAAAATGAATGTGTCAGAGTCCTTCTTGTATTTTTATAAAGAATATCTATCCCACAAAGCATGGGACGGGGAACAGCCAGATGTGTTAATGGGTTGGGTATCTACCTCACCATCACGCCCTTCGTGGGATCTTCCGTTTCTTTATTTGTTATATTAATGTTGTTTTGTCATAGTTTTAATTTACAAAAATGACAACAACACAGAAAAGTATATGAAAAGTTATTTTAAGGAGGAGTCTGCTCAACATTCTTTTAAATTATATTAATGCTTCGTGCTGCACTGACCGATCCATGCTCAGAGTGGAGACTGAACCACACCTAGTTATTTATTTTGTCACTGTGAGGACAGTTATTTAACTCGGAGATTGCTGTGTATAAACAAATCTCATCCAACGTCTCTTACTTCAGCTGTGATTTCCGTTCCTGGATTACAAACCCCGGTGGCAGAAAAAAATCTCTCTCAATGTGCTGCTGCTTGCCATGAGCTCTTTTAGGGCTCTTTTATATTTCTTTGGTGTGGGCGGGGTTATTTTGTGTGTGTTCTTGTGGACACACACACCAAATCACCCCGCCCATAACAAATAAATATCCACCCACACCGACCCTTAATTTTCATCAATGTAATTTTCCACCCTAAAAGAGCATTGGAAGGGAACCCACATCATTCAGGTGAAAAAACCCTAGATTGGACATTACTGTTTCAATTCTGAAGTGGAGCCATCTTGGTGAGATCACATTACTGTTTAACACTTAAAGCAAGGTGATCTCACCAAGATGGCTCCACTTCAGAATTGAAACAGTAATGTCCAATCTAGATTTTTTTTCTTTTCTTTTGATGATCAGTGATTGGTGGAGTAAATGTGAGTGTGCCGTGTGAGTAAATAAGCAGCTTGTGGTGCAGCCGTCGGCCACCGTAAACTACAACATTATTTTGAAAAGCCATGGAGCCGCACCAGAAAGGTGAAAGAGCCGCATGCGGCTCTGGAGCCGCGGGTTGCCGACCCCTGCTATAGACAGTCTTACTCATTAATACAAGTATTAATGTAAAATGTAGTAATGATTAAGAAAAACCTTTCATTTTTTACTGTTATATTTATTGATGCTAAAACAAACATTATACAGCATACGCATAAAACACCTTTCAGTGCATTCTGTTTATAAACATACAGCACTGTAGTTTTCAAAAATGCCCACTAGAGGAACGTACTGTATTGCATTAGGCATGACACGACTGAATTCAGGTATTAACCGCATTAAGTCCGAGCAGCTAAGCCACGCCCCCCAGCCGGAACTGAAGTACAAAGCAGAGTTTTAGCGTGATAGAGTAACTTCTTTTCCTTTCGGCTGCTCCCTTCAGGGGTTGCCACAGCAAATCATCCGCCTCCATCTCACCCTGTCCTCTGCATCTTCTTTTTTGACTCCAACGACCTTCATGTCCTCCTTCACCACATCCATAAATCTCTTCTTTGGTCTTCCTCTAGGCCTTCTGCCTGGTAGTTCCAACCTCAGCATCCTACTGCCAATATACTCACTATCCCTCCTCTGTACATGTCCAAACCATCTAAATCTAGCCTCTCTGACTGTCTCCAAAACATCTTACATGGGCTGTCCCTCTGATATACTCATTTCTGATCCTATCCATCCTCGTTACTCCCAGAGAGAACCTCAACATTTTCATCTCCACTACCTCCAATTCTGCCTCCTGCCTTTTCCTCAGCACCATTGTTTCTAAGCCATACAACATCACTGGCCTCACCACCGTCTTGTACACTTTTCCTTTCATTCTTGCTGACACTCTCCTATCGCACATCACACCGGACACTTTTCTCCAACCATTCCAGCCTGCCTGCACACGCTTCTTCGCCTCTTTTCCACACTCTCCATTGCTCTGGATTGTTGAGCCTAAGTACTTAAAATCCTCCACCTTCTTTATCTCTGTTCCCTGTAACATCACTGTTCCTTCTGGGTCCTTCTCATTCACACACATGTATTCTGATTTTCTGAGGCTAACCTTCATTCCCCTCCTTTCCAGGGCATATCTCCACCTCTCTAGATTTTCCTGCACTTGTTCTCTGCTCTCACTACAGATCACAATGTCATCTGCAAACATCATAGTCCAGAGTAAGAGGCCTTACAAACCAAAGAAGCGTTGATGTGAGTTAATCCTCTGTCGCAGAGGTGAGCTTGCTTTTGTTTATTGGGAGTAAATGAGAATAGTGAATTCAGGTGTGTGCTCCCCGAGCACCTCAGCTACGCCCCTCAGGAAGTAAACAGTAAGTGAGAGGCACAGCGCCAAAATCAAAGTCCCCCAAAACACAGACCATAACAAAAAGGACATAAAAGAACAAGAAATGTAATAAATTGGATAAACAAAATGAGAAACATGCTACACCACAGTAATAAAATATAACACACAAACATTTTAAACATTACCTTATGTCATGTACTGGAATAATAATTTTAAAAATCTTTAATAGTGGAGTGTTTTACAACAGTTCAGTTATTACTCTTCAGCAATGACGTGACTTCAGAGGAAACTGTCGTTTCTTTTGGAGAAAGTTTTATTTCTTCAGAAGAGACATCCAACTTCATTACCTTTTTCTGGTGCTTAAGCAAGCGTTTGAGTGACATCATAGAACTTAACTGGTAATTAAAACACACTAAAAAAGGCTCATTGGCAACTTGTGCACGAATGAGGAAAAAGGGGCGTTACATCACTTCAAAAAATCAGCAGGAAGGAGGACCACGATTGCAAAACCATGAATAATCAAGGGCCTACTGTACTAGCATTAGAAAGCGGCTCGAATGACCCTGCTCTCTGGAAAGTGTTTCTCAAAGAACTGTCTTATACAATCAAAGACGAGTTAGTTGCACAGAATGAAACAGCTACCCCATAGGACCTAATCACCTTATCCATAAAGCTAGATAACAGGTTGAGGGAGAGAGGCAGGGAAAGAGCCCAGGGAGAGAGGGCTGGGCCCATCATCCTGTTTACAATCAGCCACTTGGTTCCCAACACCCCTCCCACCTCATACCCTACCTACATGGACTCCTTTCCTCCAGCCCCAGGGGACCACATCAAGCTCATGTAGCTTGGCTGCGCCAAACTGACGCAGAAGGAATGTCAACAGCGACTGACCAACCGCCACTGCATCTACTGTGCTGAGAAGGAACATTTCCTCGCCCAGTGTCCAGCAGTGCCAGGCTCGCCAGCAGGAAGGAGGTTGCTGGTGAGCCGAGCTTCCTCAACTACCCAGAAACACATCCAAATTAAAGGTACACTACACCTCACATGACAAACCTTGTCCATTCAGGTTTTCATTGACTCTGGTGCCAATGACAATTTTATTGACTCGGAGTTAGTTAAGCTCCATCATCTCCCAGTGTACGAAGTCAAAACTCCAAAAGAGGTGTTGGCCATAGATGACCGACTTATCGGTCTTGTCACACATAAAACGGAACCTGTCAAACTTAATCTATCGGGCAGCCACCATGAATATCTGGAACTATTTGTCATTTCAGGCCCTCTCACTCCAATGATGCTGGGCTGGCCATGGTTACAAACTCATAATTTCCCCATAGACTGGTCTACACTCATGATTCGCAACTGGAGTGACTACTGCCACCAACACTGCCTCCTGGCCACTGTTCCTCTCCAAGCTTCCCAAGGTTTTACAAGTGCTAGTCAATAACGTTCTCAGGGACATGCTAAGTAAATTTGTATTTGTTTACTTAGATCACATACTGATCTCTTCTAAGAACTATGATGAGCATGCTCAACATGTGAGGCTGATCCTTCAAAGACTCCTTGAAAACAAGCTGTACGTAAATGCAGAGAAATGTAAATTTCATGTGTCCACTGTGTCATTTCTAGGCTACGTTGTTGAAATGGAGCATTTAAAACTGGGTCCGGAGAAGCTGAAAGCTGTTGCAGAGTGGCCAGTCCAGGTTACATGCAAGTAACTGCAGAGATTTCTGGGGTTTGCAAACCTTTATAGGAGGTGCATTCGGGACTATAGCCACCTGGCAGCTCCTCTCACACAACTCAATAAAGATACCTTTCAAATGGTCCCCTAGTGCTCAGGGAGCCTTTGACTTGTTAAAAACCAAGTTTGTTAATGCACCTGTTCTGATTTATCCAGACCCCACGCTGCAGTTCGTTGTTGAGGTGGACACTTTGGATTCAAGAGTGGGGGATGTCCTCTCCCAGCACTCCCCATACGGACCGGAAGCACCACCTCTGGCATTCTTCTCCCATTGCCTGACTTTTGCTGAACAAAACTACAATGTGGGGAACCGAGGGCTGCTGACAGTGGTCCTGGCTCTCCAAGAATGACGGCATTGCTTGGAAGGCGCATCCTACCCTTTCATCATCTGGACAGACCATAAAAAACCTTGCCTACCTCGGTTCAGCTGAGAGGCTGAACTCCCAGCAGGCATGGTGGTCCCTTTACCTGGGGAGCTACAAGTTCACTCTCATGTACTGCCCCGACTCACGAAACATCAAACCGGATGCTCTCTCTCAGCAGTACTCCACAAGAGAAGGCACCGCCACAGAAACCATTTTGCCCGCCTCCTGTGTGGTCAGAGCTGCTAGATGGGAGGTGAACGCCTGGTCCAGGATGCTCGGCAGGAAGAACTAGAGCCCGAAGGATGCCCACAGGGATGATTATATGTTCCACCACCCGCGAGAATTCCAGTGCTCCAATGGGGACACTCTTCTAAAGTGGCCTGCCACCCTGGGGTTCATCAGACCCTCTTCGTCCTCCAGCAGCGCTTCTGATGACCAACCATAGCAGCTGACACCAGGGAATTAATTGCAGCCTGTGCCACCTGTGCCCAAAACAAATCCTCACACCTTGCACCAGCAGGCCTCCGCCAACCCTTGTCCATCACACATCGCCCCTGGTCACACATTGCCGTAGACTTCATCACTGGTCTACCCCCATCCGAAGGCAACACCACCATCCTGACCATCATAGACTGTTTTTTTCAAAGGAGGTCCATTTCATCCCCCTACCCAAGCTCCCATCAGCAATGGAGACAGCTGACCTTCTGGTTCAGCATGTTTTCCGCCTCCATGGGATCCCTCAGAATATTGTTTCAGACCGAGGTCCCCAGTTTACTTACAGGGTATGGCAAGCGTTTTGCAACACCCAAGGAGTTTTCTGCAGCCTGACCTCCAGCTACCACCCTCAGTCAATGGTCAAACAGAACGAGCGAATCAACAGCCTGGAAACCTCCTTGCGTTGTGTGGCCTCCTGTCTCCCAGCCTCCTGGTCCACACACTTACCATGGGTAGAATATTCCCATAATTCCCTGGTCTGCTCTGCTATTGGTATGTCCCCGTTCATGGTGGTATATGTTTTTCAATCCCCCCTATTCCCTAGTCAGGAGACCGAAGTGGCTGTCTCCTCAGTTCAAGCCCCTTTTTTCTAGAGCACATCGGGTCCGGAGGGAAGCTCGGGCTGACCTGGAGAGGTCAACGCCCCGGAAACAGCTGATTGCCGATCGCCACTGGACACCGGCTCCAGACTATAAAGTAGGCCAACAGGTTTGGCTTTCCGCAGGAGACCTGCCTCTGTACGTGGATTCCAGAAAAATGGCCCCCAAGTACATCGATCCCTACACCATCGAGTGAATTATAAACCCCAGTGCCATCTGATTAAAACTCCCTGCAGCTCTTAAGGTGCATCTAGTCTTTCATTTCTCTTTGGTGAAACCTGTGGTGGAAAGTCCCCATCGTCCTTCTAAATGAAATTTAAAATCAACATATTTTTCGCTTAAAATGTTAAATTTTCTCAGTTTAAACTTTTGACCTGTCATCTATGTTCTATTCAGAATAAAATATTGAAATTTGGCACTTCCACATGATTGCTTTCAGTTTTTATTCACAATTTGTGTAGTGTCGCAACTTTTTTGGAATACAATTTGTACATCGGGTTCCCAGACTAGCCTGGTCGGACGCCAGGTGGCGTCCCTTGGGGAGGAGGAGGGGGGGTGCCATCAGGGTTGTGTTTGTTCTGTTCAAATTCTGTTTTCTCCCCTGCAGTGCAGGCTCTGGCTGAGGGGCATGGCTGACCTATTGCTGGCTGAGTGCAGCAGCACACACCTGATTTCACTCCTCAATCAACTCACTATAAAGACGAACCGCACCTTCACCTCTCTGCTAGAAGATTGTTTTTGTCTTACTCGGTCGCTACCTTGAGTTCTCTCCTGGCCCTTGGTTTTTGCTCTGTGCTCAGCCAGCTTTCCCAGCCTCAGTCCCCAGTGTTTGATATTTATTTGCTATTTTTGTCGTCATCTCTAGTGTTTGTTTTTGTTTGTTTATTGCAATGCCTCCAGAGTTTGTTTCTATGAACTTTCTTCAGTGTCACCAGCAAGTCAGTAAACGATTCCTGTTGCACTGTATACAGTCTCCTGTAATTTCTGGGTCCGGCTGAAAGTTTGCAGCATAACATTGGTTCCCCTGTGTCATAGATATAATTGAAGCTCAGATAGTGAAAAGAGTTATTTGGAGAGCATGGAAAATTATTTTCACACATGATCTGACCTCACAAAGTCTTGACCTTAACCTTGTTGAAATGCTTGGGATGTACTGGAGAGACTTTATGGAGAGGTTTGATCCCCCCCCCCCCCATCAATTCAAAATGTCAGTGAAAACCCAATTCTGGATGGAAATAAACATTGTGATATTGTGTATGTCAAAATAATGGCGTGGCAATTATGCCCTGTAATCAAGTCTAAAAGCATCCCAATAAAATATAATGGTGTGCATCTTTTTAGCAGGCAGTCTATATTTAAGAATTAATTTGTCCCAGCTACCTTTGACCTCCTTAACAGCACTATGAAACTCCCATGTGACTCTCCATCTGTTTGATGTTTGGAATATTTTATCATTGTTTTTGTCTGTTTGTTTTATTTGTTTTAAAATAAAAATTCCATTCAGGGATAATAACGGTCACTTTGACCTTGAATGTCATGTGGAATAATAGCACTTGAGCACTTGATGCCTCTGACCAAATCAAGAAAAGATAAAAAGAAATGAAACTGAGGGAGGCTGAAAGGAATGGTAAAGGGTGGGTGAATTCCCAGCTACCCTGGTGTTAGGGTTAGTGGGACTTGGAAGCAAGGGATAATCAGCTTTATGAGCACTGCTAAAGCCAATTTAGGTACAGACTAGGGGATCAGACAGGCCAGCTGTCCATAGTACCCCTGCCTACATCAGTACCCTACTTAATCTCATTTAGCACCACCACAGGAACAACCCACCCATAAGAACAAGTAGCATAATTTAATTAAACATCATCCACAAGCAATACAAGTCTGACTATTTATCTTACAAGAGAAATCTGGTTAAAATATTACTCGAAATGGCTGTACAATGACAAATAATCTGTTACTATACAAAAATATTATGAGCCACTTTCTGATTGTAGATACATTTTACATAGTACAATGTCTTCTCATATAATTTAATAATAAATTTCAAGATTATACCTTAGTCAAAATGCATTATCTGAAGCATTGTGAAAAATTATCTGCACACACTCAATAGTTTCAATACATTATGTTTTAAAGATGACATCCTCCAAATAGTGGCCCTCATTGTCTGTACACACTTGAAGGGGATCTCAGAAGGCTGCTGTGACTTGACGGTTCAACTGTAGCTGTCTCCTGCAGGATAGCAACCTTAAAGGATTTAAGAGCTTGAGGCCAATGAGTATACACTCATGATTTAAGGCAGCCCCGCAGAAAAAAATATTAGGGTCAAGGTCAGGGGAACAGGCCAGCCACTCAGTATTGCCATGCAACAAGATCACCCAATCAGAATTTCCATACAACTTCCATGAAATTTGTCATCTTCAAGTTGTGTGTGAGTGAGCTCCATCTTCATGAAACCGCACAAGTGTTCAAACTGGAGTTGGGGCTGGACGTTAACACCTCGTCTTCTGCCTCAGTAAGTTTCATGCATGCAAATAATGATCTTTTGCAAATAATAAGAATGATCTTTAACGTTTTTTTTATTTAGCTGTGAAATTTGTGTTTTTTGGTTTTTTTGGCTCGCTCTGTAATTTGAACAGAGGCAGCCATATACTAGTAGGAACCCATATTTCACATGCTTCAGTAGTGGTGGCATGAAAGAAAGTATATTTACTGACCCTAGAGTATAACTGTGTCTAGGGAAGAGGTGAGGTCATTGAATAAGTACAGTCTTGTCTTAGTGAGTGTCAAGAAGCTTGGTTAAGAGCTGACCCAGATAGAACTTCATCACCTAATTCACTTTCCAAGTAAGCAAGAGAGATTACATTTTACCATCTCACTACTATTGGGCACTGTTTCCAAAAAGAGTTTAACTTGTTTTTAAGTTGTCAGTTTTTTCATCCTTTAGCACAATTTTCACACATTGTCCCTTTTCCCCTATGTTACTTTCAATGTAAAAATAGT